>OU015491.1:55656895-55954395 GCA_907164885.2 Dolomedes plantarius
AAAATAAAGTTAAGATATATTATAAATAAAATTTATTTTTATTTAAAACTAATTATTGAACTGATGTTAATCAGATTTAAGCTTACATTTACATGGAAATTAAATTACCAGAACATTGTTAGTAATTTCTGTATCTTTTTTATTTTCTTGGTTGTTTGATTTGTAACTTATTAAAAACTATTTAAAAAGATTTTATTTTTGTTTGCTTCAAGTACACTCATGTTCATAAATTAAGGATAATTCAGAATCACATGGAAATCAAACTCTAAAGTAAAAATTTCACCTGTAGAATTATCTTCAAGAACACATCTTCAAGAATAATATGCAAGTTACAGGAAGCCACCAGATGACGCCAATAGTATGTCACAATGACGAGAGTGTAAGAGGGGGCTATATAAGGAATGGTTGCAAAGAAGTAAAATTGTTCACAATCGTTCTGTAAGCCGCTCAGTGCCATAACCGAATAGTTATGACACAGAGGACGCATGTGGATGATTTTTTACGAGGTAGAATTATTGTCCGCCTGGAATGTGGGTGTACTCAGATGGAAGTATCCAAGGAACTTGGAATTGCCCAAAGTATCATCTCTAGGCTTTGGCAACGATTCCAAGATGATGGAAATGTCAGATGTTACAGTACAGTTTGCCAATGAGTTACAGCACCAAATGAAGACCGGTATTTGGCAGTAACTGCCAAAAGAAGCAGACAGAGCACAGCATCCGACCTGTCTCGTCAGCTATCTGCAGCCACGGGTACCACAGTTTCAAGGCAAACCGTGTACAGACGATTGGGAAATATTGGTCTATATGCTCACAGGCCTGTCAGATGTGTCAGCATTCTCACCTAACTTGAATCCGATAGAGCATGTGTGGGACATGCTTGGCTGATGAGTTGCAGCCCATCAACCACCTCCTACATGTGTACCGGAACTTGGGAGAGCATTGCTTGCTGAGTGGAGTAATCTTCCCCAAGATCAGCTCGATAATTTGATACTCAGCATGCCTGGGCATTGTACGGACTGTATTTCATTGCATGGGAGACATACAATGTATTAACCATCGTACCAACCATGTAATAAATTTTTGTAAAGGAGTGATTTTTTACAATTTCTGCAGGGAGCAAAAATCGTAGTTTTTATGAATGGTATCATGCATACACCACCTTTTTTGTTCTTTATCTTTTAATAAATGGGCTTTATGAATAAGTCACGTTTGTTTTGTTTTTGAACCTTTATTTGCCAGAGCTGACAGCATCCTTAATTTATGGACATGAGTGTAGTTAATGGATACCTTATAGATTATGTACAGTCTTGGAGTGCTGAAAAGTTTTGTTTTTTATTTAGGGATTTTCTGGTTTAAGTTGTAAATTATTTCAAGGTTATACAAAGAAAAACAAGAGAAACAGAAAAGACAAAATTTAAAATGTATTTTGATTTTTGTTGTTGTTATTAAACTATATGAATGCTTAAATAATCCATTTACATGTAACATACTGCATAGAGAAATTGTCATCAATGTAAGAGTGTTAAAAATTGTTTAAAAATCTCTAATTTTCTTCAGATTCCACTGGTGTTGTAAATAATTTAGCTCCCACTGGACTTGCTCCTGTTGGAGGTGTTAATGCTGGCAGTCTTGGCCTCATGTCAAACCAGATGGCTCCAGGTGTAGTAGGTGCTAGTACTACAGGAATCCCAGGACTTGCTGGTATTGGCATGGGACTTCAAGAGAGGAATTTCTCCACTCTAGGAACAGGTGTTGGTGTAGGTGGTGTCGGGCAGAACCTATGTCTTGGCACTACAGGCTCTGCTGGCATTGGTAACCCTAGCCTGCTTCCTGGTGGTCTTGGAGCAATGCCTAACACACCAGCTGGTCTTGGTACTAGTGGACTTGGTCCATCTTTAACTGGTGGACTAGGAGGCACTGGTTTATCTCTTGGAACAAATGCAGTTGGAGGATCTGCAGGATTAGGATACAGTGATTATGACAGATCATTCGATCGCACAGATGATGGCTATCGCAACAATAGAAGTTCTGACACAATTATTGTTCGAAATGTAAGTAAATTAATTTTTGATTTACTTTATGGGAAGTTATATAATAGTTTGAGTTTAATCATTATTAGAAAATCTTTGATAATAATTTATTTATCCATGACTCTTTGAAAGTTAATGAAATTTTAATTTCACTGCAGAAAATTTTAGTTGGATAATTTTAATATTCACTTTTAAATTGCTCTAGAACTATTTACATAGCTGTTTACTAATGAAAAGAAGCTTCTTTACTTTGCGTTTTTTATCACAGATTTGGTATACTTCATAAATTCTTATTTGTGCATTCATAAATTTTCTTCAGCGGTAAGACAATAACTGAAAAACTGGGCCTCTATTACTAAGCTAGGCTCTATTACTGGGCCTTTATTACTAGGCTGGTACTAGGTCTTTGGTCAAGAGATAATTAATGCTCTAAAACCCAACTAATCATTCCTCCAGAGGGCTTTCTCAATTTTGAGCAGCTACTTATATTCACAAATGCATGTACTTATTTCTTTCATTTGTCTTTCCCATAGTCAGGATTATTCTATTCTTCACCTGTCTTCTCCATACAAACTTCCTTGAAGGAATTTATATATGGTGATCCAAAAGTTATGTTGCCTAATTTACAAATAGCTTTTAAAATATGAAGCCACACACTTGCAATTAAAGGAAAATTTAGTTCAGTTGCTCTTTTATGTCAAAATCAAAATAAATGCTCAAAGCACAAGTCATTCTCCTGTTTGCATTAAGGAATGTGATGACTTATATGTATAGAAACTCACTGCAGCATCTCCTCAGAGATGGTGGTAATTTGCAATCAATCATTTTTCTGCAGTTCTACAATATTGTGAGGGTCAGTTGATACCTGCTGTTTTAAAAAACTACACACGAAAAAAAATCTGGTGATGTCAAATTTGGCAATCTTGGAGCTCACAGTCCCAAAGAAATTGCTATATCTTTGAAAAATGTTTGTACCCTCTCCATTTAAAATGAGGGCTGTGTGTGATATTGCACTGTTTTGTTAAAAACACTTCATGGCATGTAGTATCATAAAGGGCTGTTCATAACCACTTAGTTGGAACCATGCCTTATCAATATAAAATATCCTATCCAAAATTTTGATGCTATGGGACACATGCTTCAAGAACCAATTGCAATGTCATACCCTTTTGTGGACTTTTCTGTAAATTCTTGAAAAGCTTTAACTTTGTATGTCAGAAATTTCAGCTCCTTTTATAATGCAATGACATGCTCCTTAAGAAACTAGCTGGGGTCAATTATCTTCTCAATAATTTTCAGGGGGAATTAAGTGAATGGTCTAATATTTTCTGTAATCTCTGCAGGCACGTTAGGCTTACTATTTTAAGAGTTGTCCATTGCAGTACCAGCTTTTCTAAATTAATTCACCAAATTTCAAATCATCACCTTTCTTGGCTTATTTCTTATTTGGAATTTCTCTCTAAACTTGCTATGTACCTGGGCATATGACAAAGTTTCAAAGTAATGCTGAACAATGAAATAATAGGTTCCTCTAACGAAAATGGCTTCTTCTCTATTTATGGATAACAGATTCAGACTGTATGTCATGTCCAGACCTGCCAACTTTCCGGATTTACCCCGGCAATGCCGGATTTTTAATGTGTCTTCCGGGTTTCCGGAATGGACACAATTATTACCGGATTTTTAGTTACATAACAAAAATATCTATTCAGTTCAGGTCATCTATGTCAAGATGACCTGACTTTCTAACCTTAGAAAATTTGCTAATATGCAAATCGAACCCACAAGGACACTGTTATGAAAAACAATTTGACAATGAATTTTTAAAAAAGCAAAATCAGCTACAGTAAATGCTACAAAAATTTCAAGATTTTCTGCAATTAATTTAAACAAACATTATAAAGAAATAGAGGTACACAAAATAATAATAAAAAATTTTGGTATGAAGTACAGTACAGATTCACTTGCTGTTAGTCTTTATTGTTGAATTGGATATAATGAGCAAAAAAATTTTATCAAAGAACATTCAACACACTAAATATACATCATTGTATCATATTCTTTTCTATCTCTTGTATTGAATACAGCAGCACACAAAAAAACATGTCTGCCTCTTAAATACTGCTTCATGCTAAGAGCATGACATCACTGTGAACCCTACATCACTGTGTGTGGACTGGATTCTGCTTGCCAAAATGTGTAGATCACTCTGCTGCCATAAGGCATTGTATGATGCTCTACAAGTTGATGGATCTATATTTCACTCACTTGAAGTGCAATAAAACTTAAGTGTTCACAAATATGCTTTAAAACAATTTTATTAGTTACTGCGTTAGTATGTAAGTTGAGCTACACATGTGAAATTTTAATTTGTTTGCATTTATACTAATTGTACATCAAATAATATTTTTAGTTTTATAACTTAGCATTTTTTAAGTATAATTCATTTTAATCGGGCATCTCTTTTCCTTTTAGCTTCCAATGAGTTATACCTGGCAAAATCTGAGAGACAGATTTAGGGATATTGGTAAGTTTTATTTTTTCTCATCCAATGAAATTTTTTATTTTTTTATTTAAACTCTTAAAGTCCAGAATATTTTTTTGGAAGTAATGGGATTTGAACTTAATGCAAATTTTAAGATTTTATGAATGCAATAATAAACTCAACTTAGCATGTATTATGTCATGATGTGACAAATTTTTTGCATTTGAGTACTAAGGTTGTCAGTTATAGGTTTCACAATGTAATTGCCATGTGTATAATCATACAACAGAAATTAGTTTCCTAAATGCCTTTTTTTTTAAAAAAAAAAAGTGCAGAGTCCATAAATTTTTGTTTTAAAATTTAGAAAGGTAATATATCAGAAAAATATTTTTTTTAGCACAAATAATTTTGTTTGACATTACTTAATATTTTGTGATGGAAAAATTAGATTTATCTAGGCTGATATTTTTAATACATATTTTTATCAAAATTAAAGTTTACTAATTTGCATTTTACTAGCAAGTAACAAACATTAATCTCTAGAAGGAAGAAATCTCCTTCTAGAGATTAATGTTTTATTAATTACCATTTATTAATTTACACCTAAGCTTTTTTCTTTGCATTTGAAATATGTAATTTTTAACAAAAGTAAATATTTCATATATTTACTCTAATTGTTTTTGTAATTATTGAACAAAAATATCTTTCTTTTGATACACAATTAAATGAATACACAATCAAGATATCCTTGTGTACAAACAACCTCAAGGAATTTTAATTTTTAGTGTATTTGTTTGCTAGAATTTTGAAAATTTGCAAAACATGTTATGTGGGATTGTGTTTTCCTGATTATTTCATGTTTTTATATATTTTTAAAAATATTACTACTAAATTTTATCAATTTTTAAATTTGTTGATCTTAAATATTGTTATAAATTTTATTTTTCTGTTAGGTGATATCAGATTCACAGAAATGAAAGGTCGTGGTACAGCCATCATTAGATTTACTTCAGAACGTGATGCTCAGAGAGCAGTTGGTATCCTTTAAAATACAATAATGTATATAGAATCTTAATTATTTTATATTAATTTTTCCTCTCATTGCTATATATTCCCTTTTCTCCCATTTTATGATATGGAAGAATTATACCAATGTTTTCCTGAGAAACCATTTTTATTTCTGAAAGAAAAATTTAAATGCTGCTATACACTCTTTTTGTAAAATTCTGAAGTTTTTAATAATCAGTGTATCCAACCCCTGCAGAAGCTGTTTTGTACATTTCCTTGGTTTCTTTATTTTTGTTGATTTTTATTTCAAAGTTATGTATTATCAATCATATATTAAATAATCAGGTGTATCTTTTTTAAGAGACAGTATTTAAAAGTAGAGTTTTATGAGGCTTATATAAATTTGCGACATTAACTTATTTAGTGGCTATTTATGAAGGTTATAGTAATAAACTTTTTTCCTTCTTAACTCATCATTGATGTTTGACTCTTTAGCCAAAATTTTTTTTATCTTAGTATGTGTTTGCTTATATGTATGTTTATACATACACACACACATGCATATACTTTGGGGCCAATTTTACTATGACCACTTTCTCAGTACATCGTTTGGTCTTTTTTGTTATCAATATTGCTGCAGTTCTGTTTGTCCTGGAATCTATGAGATGTTGGTAGGGGTCTTAAGGAATCTGAGAAATATAGGATGAACTGACTTTCCAGTTCGTTAAAATTTGATGATCCTGGATCCAGCTGCCTCATGTCCCTTTTGACCTCATCTGACAAATATTCAATTGTATTGAGATCTGGTAATTGTGAAAGCCAACTTAGCAAAGTGTAGTCCCTGTCATACTCTTCAAATCATCTGTGAACAATGTGAGTTTATAACATGGAGCATTGTCCTGCTAGAAGTATACATCTATCCTTCTCCAGTGTAGTAAACAATTAACAGAACAAAATGAACTAGGTTAGTGACAATATTTAAATACCTTCTGGCATTCAGGTGTTTTTCCTCATGGTTTTTCCTCAAAAGCCCAAACAATGGCAGGAAAATATCTCCAAACCATAACATTGTCTCTATCAGCTTTAAGTGTTATAGCAATGCCCTTTGTGTTCATGCCTTCATGCTATTTTCTTCATATGCACTCCTGCTACCTGCATGATGTAGTTGAAAATGAGAATCATTGGTCCACATTGTTTTCTGTCATTTACGGCTCAATCTGTTTGATTTTATGTGAACAGGAGATGTTCAATCTTGTTAACTGCAGACAGCAATGGCTATTGGACAGGCCGTTGGCTTCCATATCTGATCAAGTGTGTGGCAGACAGTACATGGAGATGACCATCAGAGGTGGTCCCTGTTTAAGATTAGCTTTAATTTGACTTACTGTTGCCCTTCTGTTTAACTAGGCAAGTGGAAACTCCTCTCGCTTTGAGCATCCAGTCACTGGTGATGACCTCATGTCTTATGTTGAGATACAGGTTTTTGTTTGGTAGCCCACTCTTTATAAAGATGAGCAACTGCTCTTGAATACTTATAAGTGTTGCAGCTTGGCTGATACTCACTCTACTGCTTCAAGTCCCCACTGTTTTTTTTAAATCACATTTTTTATCGATTCTTTCATAAGCAGTAAACTTCAACTATATTTATATCCAGCAATCCCTTCTTATATCAATCTTACCTTCTAACAGCATGATGTTATCACTGATTTGTATGAAATTGTCAAGTGGTCATAAGAAAGTGGACAGAGTGTGTGTAAGGTATCTTAAAATTTTACGTTAGCTCCTTTTCTAATGCCTTTTTGTTTCTGTAACTGTTTCACCTAATGATCTATGTAGAAAATCCCCAGCTAAATTTCTGTATGGATGTGCTTCTCTTTTTAAAAAATTTTTTGGCATAAGCCTGTCACAAGGGGAATGATGTAAAACAGTTTAAATTGAATTAATGGGTTAAATTACCTTTGTTTTGGGTGGTTTCCATTTTCCCCATGCCTTTCTATTCTTTCTGTTCAAATGTTAAATATCAGGAGTGACAGTCAAACTAATTTATGGATTCAAAATTTGAAAACAACAGATGACAATTTCTGTTTCAGTATAATAAATGATTTCTATAAACCAGTGTTGGTTCACCTGTATGGTGTTTGATTTAATCTACAAAAATCATAGTATGTATTGATGAATTTCCGCAAGCCTATTGCTTTCTTTTTTTTGGAGTGGTGGTAGGACATTTTTCTTAATATAATGGTTATTTTAAGAAAGCCCTTTTATGATATATATTAATCCATACTATTTTTTATGCCATGTTTTGAAAACTAACATAAAGAGTTGTATTAAATTTTATGCAAGCTGTAATTTTTTAAATAAAAAACATAGCAATTTATAAACATTTTGCATTTGTCTCCACATTTTACTAGTGTATTTCTCTGAAAATTAGCATCTGCTTGACTTATGAGAAATAAAAAAAGTAAATATTTTGACTTATTCATTGTTGGGGATATTTTTCAGAATAATTTCAGTAGTTTTTAAAAATTTTTTACCTTTATCTTTGTGTTAGTTTTTTTTTCTGGATGTTAAAAACACAAACTTATGCTGAAATTAGCATTTTTCTCTTTTTTTTTCATCTATAAAATTAAGAAAACTGTGTCAACTAAAAATCGCCTCATCACAAAAATTTCTAGACCCCCTGGTAGATATGTGTTGCAATTAAGAAAAATGTTTCAAAAGTTGTTCAATAACAATTTATAACATCTGATATTATCAAATGGATTTTATAAGAATTAGGTTAAAAATATGTGCATTGAAGAATTTTTTCTAAAAGAAAAATACCGTGATATATCAACTATTTGAATGAAAGAAAACATTTTTAATTCTATAAATTCTTTTATATAAATGCATGAAATGATGACATTTTGTGGAGGATGTACCTTTTTTTAAAGTGTGAATTTCATAAGTATAATTGCCTGTTCTTGAGAAATTCCTTATTTTAAAGTGATTGTCCCAGTATAAATTATTTTATAGAGAGTGAAATAGAGTAGTATATATATTAATAATTTCACACTCAACACTAAGTAAAGTAATCTAGTTTTTGTATTTAAAAGTTAACAGCTGTCTGGTAATCAATTTTTCTATAAATACATATTTAATCCATTGTGTTTCTCCATTGCCAGATAGATATGTAATGGGGGGAGAGGGCATTACCAGATGAAAATATAATTTAAAACAATGCTAAACAATCATCTAGGGAAAATATATGTATAATGAGAAGGGGCATATAATGGTGATAAATATATTTATAAAGTTTTAACATTATCTTCTTTTTGATTTTAGTAGCATACAGTTGTAATTTTGAAATGTTGTTTCTCTAAATAAATCAATGTTTCTTTAACTACCAATCCAGATCATATGCGAGGAGCTCGAATAGATGGTCGCCTCCTTGATGTCTCCTTGTATTAATTTCTCTTTCATCATTGAAAGCATTTCTAATCTTTTTCAGTTTTTGACATTTTTCATTGTCTATTTTTTTATAAAAAATTTCATTGCACCAGGACTCATTTTTCCCTCCCAAAGTGGACTTTGCTTTTTCATGCTTTTAAGAAAGGACTCATTTCTAGAAGATTGCATTCATCATTCAGTTAGGTTACCATACAATCTAACAAGTAATATTCCAGCCATGGAGATCTAAGTTGACTACAAATGCATATTTTACTTCTATTTTGGAGGAAAAGTTTCTTGACATGGGTGTGCTGAATTTTTGAAGTTACTGTATCTGATGTTTGCGTGGCTATAACTTCTTAAGTGTTCCCCAGTTTGTTCATGTAGTTTTTTAATTGAATTTGTGGGATGTAATACTTCTCCTATTTCTTCCATCCAGATGTAATTGATTGGCACTAAGTCATGTTCTGCCCCCACCCTTAATTGATATTGGTATTCAGCATTCCATGTAGTCTCACTTTTAACATGTACCAGTTTTGTAATGTCTGAATTTTTCTTCTGTGTGTACAATAAAGTATATTCATCCTTCTGCTTGTTCTTTTTTTAACTTTGAAAAGTAATTTAGTTCTTTATATCATCCTTTAAGCAGAAATCTAGCTCTTTTTCAAATGAGTTGATTTTATATGTGTATCTTCCTGTAATTCATTTTTAATTCACTGTCTAATTCACTATCACAATTCTCAATTTTGGTTCATATTTAACAGAAATAACTTCATTAAATGTTAGAATGTAAAAAGTTTTAAAATTGAACGGTGCTTCATTGGTCATGGGCTCTGTTTGAAAAAGAGTTTTGATTTATCTTGTTTGAGATTTTTAAACTGTTCCATTTCTGTTTTTCTGAATTCACTTCGCAAATAATTTTTGAATTCTTACCCTAATTCATTATTGATATTGTTACTTCTTAACTCATAGTTGAACATGTATAATGATCAGTGCCGAATAATGGCATATTTATTTCAACATGTCAAAAAGACAATGAATTAAATGAATAAAACTTCAAGTTTGATCTACATGGGACTACAAATTTGAAAAATATGAATTTCTTTATCATTCATTCATTGCTTTTTGAATCTTTCTCTTTAATCCTCACATTTATTCTTCACATTTGCCGAGAGAAAACAAACATTTGAAAATGCACAAAAATGTACTCTGTGATTTTGATCATATGTTGGTATAAATAGTACTGTTTCAAAAAAAAAATTGCATTGATTGATATGGATTTTTTTTCTAAATTTATCCATGTAAGGAGCAATAAATATAGAGATGTTACAGCATCTACTTATCGAGTTTATAATAAGGCTTTTAGGCTCAGCATTACGGCTGAGTTCTTTGCAACTATTAAGTTCCTTGCATACAGAAAAAAGTTCTGAAAGAATTTTATTAATTACGTTGTATTCTAATTTGGAACACTTACATCACACATTATGATCTTTTTATATATTTTTAGTTATGGAAGAATCCAATGCTATTGACAGATAATTTTGAAGCAACTATTTTCTTTTTGTTGGATTATAAAAAAAAATTCTGTAATTTTCTAATTGAAATTATTTAAAAATCTCTACATATTTTTCTTCAAATATTTTGCTGAATTGGTTTTTAAAAATGGTCTTGAAAAAAAGATTGTTTTTCAAAATGGTCTCAAAATAAAGATAATAGTTGCTTGTGTGAGCATATTTCTTTGCTTCATTATACTTGAACTAGTTTCTTTTCATTTTGATAGCTGTCTTTTTGGTGACTAAAAGAATGTGTATCTGTGTAATATGTTTATAACATCTTGAAAAACAATTCAATTTGAGAATAAACTGAACCTTTCATTACGATTTTTCAAATGTCATCCTTGGTGGAAAATTTTAAATTGTATAATTGTCCCATGAAGCCATTGAAGTATTGAAACCTCTATTTTCTTGTGATAAGTCTCCAGTTATGTTTTGTGTGAAGTTTTTTTTAAAAAATTTTGATGGGTATTCATTTCTGATGTTTTAAATGGATTTCTCAGCCAATCAGTCCTAATTTGGGACATCTTGAACAAATTTCTGTTAAAAGTGTGTAATAGGACATTTTACAGTATCTGGAACTCCCAAAAGTAATAAAACTGAGTCATTTGTTCTTTATTTGTTTAGGGCACATCTTATAGAATGAAATGTTCATGATTTTGTTTGAGTAATTATTTCTAAGCTAAATTCATAAAGGCATTTCATATGTTCATGTATTTTTTTGTGTCAAATTTCTTACTTGGGGTCCAAAGCACACCTTCTAAGCATCAGTTTTAATCAGTAACATTCTTGAGACTTGTAAGATTGTATCACTAGTCATTCCAAACATCATTTTTCATATAAAGATATCCAAAATTGAACCTCTCTGTATCATGTTTATCAGAACGTTGCATTATTTCACATGCTTTTCTGTTTTTTACCAGCTGAATGTGCATTATCTTGGAGTGAGTTGGGTCCGTTGTATTTCTGCTTACATTAGTTTACTAAAGCATAGTATTTGATTTGTTGAAAAAGTTGTTCTCTAACCAGATGAAATGTTCGTAACTGTCTTCAAGAAATCATATGTTATACTGTATCACTAAAGTAAACAATTCAGATCCAGGTTGCATAGAATGTGAATTTTCTCTAAAATAGGAGGGGGTGCCTCTTAGTACATGCTCTCAAATTTTGTTATGAGGTTATCATTCCAGATTCTAAATTTTTACATTATTTTTGCTCAGTCATTTATCTAGGATTATGTACATACTGCAGATACGTCATTTATATGTGATTACTTTTTGTGATAAATCCTTTATTGACACTAGAAGTTTTAAATCTCTCCTTTGATATTAGAATGCATTTCTGTTGAGTTGATTTTTCTAAAGCTTGAACAGTGCCTGTTAATTATTTTGGGATATATATATACATATAAGATCCTAAGATGCATAGGTAATAATTTACTGTTCATAGAGGGGATTTCTAAATTTTAATAATAGGGCATTTGTAACTTTATTTACAATAAAGCTGAAATGAGTATGACTTTCACAGTATGAAGAAATAGTAATTTTGAACGTCCTTTTGAGTTTGAAAAATGTTGAAAATTTTCTTTCTTCACAGAAAACTTCAGGATTTATTTAAATCAGTGTTCTGATAGCAACATACATTGTTTTCAATTTTAATCAGAAGATTCATAATTCATTTCATGCTATTAAATTTCATTTTTTCTGTGCTTATTGGAATTCATGTTAAGTTCATTTATACAAATAAGTTTTTGTGTGTATATTCTTTATTTAAATTTAGAGATATTCAAATATGATTCTATGTGATACAAGTCATTTTGCTGCTAGACTTTTAAAGTAAAGCCAAAAAATCTTTTGACTTTTTTTAAAATTAAAATTTTTTTTAAAAACAAATTTTTGGCCAATTAATTGAATCCAACCACCTGCTTCATTTAATGTTATCTATTTGGTTTCAATTTTCATTCCTAAAAAAACATTTTCTTTAGAAAATAAGTTGATGGTGCTTAAATTTAAAGCTAAATGGCTGTTGCTTGTAAATAATTTAAAATTCATATAATTTCTAACTTGTTTCAAAGTTTTAATGAGATTCATATTTAATTTTCCTAATCTAAAGTGTATTAAAATCTCTAGTAACAAGGAATTAAATGTTTATTTAGTAAATGCTTGTTTTCACTATTTTAAAAACTTTGAAGGTATCATTCTTGTAAATTTGGTTTCGTTCAGCTGTGTATTATAATTTTCTTTTAAAACGATTCTTCCTAAGCAAATCAATAAAATTGTTTTGATGTGAGAAATATAGGTATGTTCGAATATTTTGATTTTATCCTTCTCTTCAAAGAATTGGTTGTGGGTTGGCTTTTATATTTCTAAAGAGTCTTGGACAATTTTTTTTGAAAAGCATCATTGAATAGAATACTTAAATTTGAATCACTGAAGTATTCATATATCAGTGTTTTCTTATTTCATACATTTGGAAAAATGTTTACTTATTTCTCACTTCAAAATCTCCTTCATTTATCTTTCTGAATCATCTACACTAATGACTCAAGGAGACAGAGCATTTCATGGTAAGTGTCATACATTAAATTCTCTTGAATAAACATGTTTCAATTTTAACTTTTTAACAATTTTACTTCGATTGATACAACTATTTTACAGGGATTATTAAAAAACAACTTGTTAGTATTTCATGAATGATATGTTCTTAGCAATTTTACATTCTTTTTATGTATATGTAATTATGTTATTTTCTAAGGTAGCTATTTTATAATGAATGATTCCCATCTGAATGTTTTTTCATGAATACATGGTTAATGTATTTTTATTTTTTATGAGTTAATGTGTCTTGGGTGTTTATAATACATATTTGTAAGAAAGTCTAGCAATATTGTTAGTGGAATACAGCTAAAATATCCACAATAATTTAATCTAGTACACGTAACATTCTATTTGATATTTCATTTTTACACAAAAAAATGAGAAATTGTATAACTGGGAAAATAGGAAATGAATAAAATAATTTAAATCAGTTTTCAGTCAATATTACTTTTTTCCTCATTTTATTAAATCTGAGATTCTTGCACTCATTTTTACCTTAGTGTAAAATGAAGTAAAGGATCGTAAATTTCGTAGTTTTTATTTACTTTATTTTTTATTATTTGTGCTAGTTTCTTCTGATTGTAATTAAGTTGTGCCACGACTTTTTTGACTCTTTAAGAAATTGCCTTCTATAGCTTATATTCATTTTTATTGTTCTCGAGGATTAATTTATTCGTCAAGTATCTGAGGCAGAGCTTGAAATGTAATTAAGGAAAAATTTCAAACATTCAAATATTAAGATAATTCTGCAAGATGTTTGGTTTCTAAATTATGAGCCCTTTGAATATTTTTTTCTACCTACAAAATAGCTTAGTTTGCAAGGAACTTTAACCCCTGCTGCTTTATATAAGTTCAATAATTTATCGACAGTCTTTTATTGTGTCTTTATCAATAAGATATGGAGCCATAATTTTTCCATCCACCGTATAGTTCATCATTAGAACTTCATCCTGTTTTTAGCATTTATCTTGCAGTAGAAAATAAATATTTATTGTTATTGTATTTGTTTCCTTTCTAGAAACTTAAAGGACAGTTATATTATACAAATATTACATTAAAAATTTAAAACCATGTCTGTTTGAAATGTGTTCTTTTAACAATTTGCCAAATAATTTTACAGTTCTAAGAGTCAAAACTGGGAATACTTTATTAAAATTGTGTTAGAACCACTCTTATCTTATAATTTAACTCTAATATGAATAAAAATGGCGATTGGTTAACTTAGATAGGACTTAGACTATCCGTGTATTTTAGAATGCATGAAAGCACTTGTAAATTACTTCAATATTACCCAATAGTTCTTTTAAGTGATGAGAGTGAGTAACTGAGCATTTCTGAATCCTAGATCTCAGTGGAGCAACAGCTAGGGGAAGGGAGGTACAGAAAGTTCTTGTGCATGAATATTTTATATAGTTTTATCACTGTTGTATATTTTTCTTGTAAATATTCTTCCTACGGAGATTTATCTAAAATTAGATGTATAATGAAACAAATTAATCTGACTTCAAGAGACAGTCATTTCTCTGTGAGGTTGACCTTTGGCTAAATTTTAGCATACTATAGATTTAAAAATTTTTGATTTTTTAAATATCAATGCGTTTACATGTAAATATTATAGTCTGCTGCTTGTATAGAGTTCGAAATCAATATTAATTTTTTCTGCATCAGCCTAACCAAAGTTTTGTAATTAATCTATGAAAAGAACAGTGTGACCAGAAGTACTGAAACTCTGAAAATTCTAAATGTTAAGGATGTGAAAAAGTGAAAAGGATACAGATGATTTTTAGTACTAAGCCTCACAATAATTTTAGAGAATTTATTTTTCTGTAGTATTAAAAAAGTACAAAATTTGATAATATCCTTCCAAAGCATATGAAGTTTTTATTTCCTGACAAAATTCTACAGCTTGCATGCATGGTTGCTTGCTTTAGCTGATATAGAGCTAAAAATAACAACAGCAAATAAGTTTCATATTTGATTGATGCATTTGTCTAATCTCGCATGTCTACATCAAGCACTAGAAAAAGTGGAAGCGAAAAAAAAGCTATGAATAATATGTGAGCATTAGTGATTGCAGTTAAGCTGTGATTAATAATTCATTAGAAAACTGAAACATCAGAAGCAATTTAAATCACAAGGGCTTTTCTATTTTATTTTTAGTATGCAAAATTTTTATGTATGTGAAATTAGGATGGATTTTTCACATTTGCCTAATATATTGCAAACAAAGTATCACATTTGCCTAATATAAAAACTGATGCTTTGTGTCTGTTATAGTGGTGCTTTGAGATGAACCTAAATTGCATGCTTTTGGCATGTTTGAAAATATTCTAAAAAAGAGAAATTTTGTTTTGTGAAATTTTTTTTTGAAATGAAAAATATTTATAATATGCCAAACACAATGAGTAAATTTGTTTTGTAAGAGGGGATCATCAAGAATTTTTAAAAAAAAAATTGTTATTTTTATTATTGTTTTGTGATCATGTTAGTTAACCATTGCTGCTTTATGTTCCCCAAGTAAATATTTAATTTTCTCAATGTATTTTAACTTTTTGAGATTTTCGTAAACATTGGCCGAATGGCTAGGGTGCTTGCTTTCGGTACCTGAGTCTGTGTCGAGCTCCACTCTTGGCATGGGTCTTTGTAACCGTTTGGAATCAGCTTTAAGCATTAGGTCCCGGTCTAATTAGCCCTCGTGTAGCAGAAAATTGACTGTAGTGCTCCAAACCAAACCACCGGAAAATTTTTTGTCATAGGATTTAAGTGTGTTAATATATCTCAATTTTTGGTTATAATTGGGTAAATTAATAAAAGTTCTTTCTTAGTTTTCTGCTGTTAAGGAAAGGTAGTTTGATTTTCCATATTCATATGTATGTGTAATTAAGAACAGAAAATAAAAGGATGTATTTATGTATTGATATATATGTAGGAAATTTTTCTTAGTGCTTGTGTTTCTAGATTCTAATTTTTAGAATTGGACCATGTGAATGGAGCATGTGTAAGTCTTTTAGGGTGTATGTATTTGATTAGCTTCAGATGTGCTGGTTTTTACTTTACTTCACTTCATTATTCAACATTTATTGATTTCAGTTGGAATTCTATAGAGCTTTAATGATCGTCTTAGAAAGGTGTATTTACATATTTTAATATTGAATGTTTCATCATTTATCATTTTATGTTGATTCAAAGTAAGCCATTTAAACTGCAGGAATTATATTCCTGTTAACCCGCGATTTTCGGAATTATTAAACTTGGAAGTACCATAAAAATTGGAAAAATTTCTAACTTCAATAATGAAATTGAAGTAGTACGTTACATATTGTAACTTCAAATCACTTTAAAATTTTGTAAAAATCTATTTAAGTTGGGTCTTTAATGCATGGTTTTAAGTGCACTATCTTCGTTTTGTCTGAATGATCCCAGGAAATGCATGTTTATACAAAAAAATCTGCTTTCAATACCTGCTTTTATTCTCACTCTTTTTGATTTTTTTTTAATGGTTACTACACTCGATGCTGTTCGTTATCAGAAAGTCCATTTAACTTTACCTTTTTGAAGTCAACGTTTCTTCCTTTGGTTTTTGTTTTTGCTTTAGTTTTGTATTGGATGACTGAATATATCTTGAATCCAATAAATCAATGCTTTACTAATTAAGTGTTCTTCAGCATGGGTATGTGGTGAGTTATAAAACCATGATGTAGAGTAGACTGCTCTCGCTTTAATTTATTCAGTAAATGGTAAGCATTTATGAACTAGTTCACTTAGTGCCTAGCTATGTACCAATATTTCCATCTTGGTACATTGTTCGGCACTATGTGAACGTAGTTTGCTTAGGCGTAAAAGCAGTTCCTGCTTTGACCAAATTTATGTAACAATTTTTTATCCCTAACTATAATATTGCCTCATTAGTATTCATCAGCAGCAAAAAGTATGAACACTGTTTAGCAAATTCCTGTCGTAAACTTTAATCATAGTTTTCACGTAGTCAAAATTTAACGATAATTTTAAGTTTTTATTTCAGTTATAATATTTAAATCTCATTCCACCATTTTGTATCTAAGTAACTTGTTAGTTAAAATTGATAGACTTGTATCCCTCATTATAACTGTTACTATCTTTTTTTTTCTTTGCAAATAAAATTTTGCTAGGCCATTTATTTTCCAGTGCTATTTCTTTCACTTAAGTACGATATGCAGATTCATTTTACTTGAAACTTCAGTCGTGACCAGATAACTTGGCTGATACGATTTCTTCAGCGTTTTCAGCAAAAGGTTATGTTTAAATACAGCAGTTCTTAGTTGCGTTGTCCGGTATCATGATATAGCTGTTTTTGACTACCCTCGCTGGGGCAAAAATTTTTTTTATATAAATACTGGTTATAAGTAATTAAATATAAATCTTATGTTTAATATTTAATAATCTATAACCAGTTAAAAATATGTATTCCGCCTGACTCAATACATGTTTTCTTCCTAAGTAGGTGTAATCTAACAGCGGTTTAGGTAAGTTGAAAGATTACAGCGTCTTCTGTCGAGCGATTTAAATATGGGGCCTTTAATGCGGCCTAAAGGTACCACTTTCAATTTGCTACTGAAGTAAGAGTTGTCTAAGAAGTGCCTATTAAAAAAAAAAAAATTTTTTTTAAAATGACTGCTGTAGCGTAAGGTCAATAAAAGGGATGAGGACAAAGAAAAATGCATCAAAGTTGAAACTTAGGGCCTGTTCACATAGGAGTCCGGTAGCGGAAGCGTAAAGATGACACTGACACGGAAATAAACCAATCATAGGCGTTAAAAAAATTCGTTGCTAATCTTTTGGAGGTTTGTCATTGGTTAAATATATGGCAATACTTTAACGCTTCCGCTACCTGACTCCTATGTGAACAGGCCCTTACTGTCAGATTCACCTAAAAAATGGTCTGCAATGACATTTCGCTCGTGAAGGTATAAAAAGTTAGCTAACTTATTGAAAATAAGGTGGAAATTAGTTTAATTAAATTTATTTTTAGAAAAATAAGGTTGGCAACATTTTGGAAAGATTGCTACTATCGGTAAACCATGAGCTATGGTTGTCAACGAAACAATAATTTGGCACTGTCTGGGCAGCCTAGGAACCTAAGCAGGTATAGGTAGAGAGGCTCACCCTCCCAAATTTACGTCTTTTATAAGTTACTATCTCTGAATTAAAATCTATCCTAAACTGTTTTCGTCTGATGTTTTACCCCCTCCCCCACTTTCCCCTTTCTATGTAACTGGTGCTGCTACAGCAGATTTTTAAATAGAATTTTAAAAAAAGTACAACATAATTAAAAGAAAAAAAACCCGATTGTACAGTGCTACCCGTGATGTCACTCATCTTCAATCGAGTCTCAAAAATTCAGATGTCAGTTTTGTAGATTTTGTTTAATTGAAACAAAGAAATCGATTTGAAAAATTAAGACGATATTCATATTAAGTGTGCGTTTTTTAAAATTCCGTAGGCCGTTCTTCAACCACTGGCCAGATAATAAAGAGAGATAATAAACATTCGGTTGTACTCTGAAATTCTGTTTAAAAAAATGGTGAATAAAGTTACTCTAACCTGATTAAATCGCGCTTAATGAAGGTGGAGCCAAAATTACAACGTCTGCCCCTTCCCCCGTGAGCCAGCACAGCCATATTGAGCAATGGACTTTACTGTTTTTTGTTTAGTGGGAGAACTAAGCTTGTTGCTTTAAGCAATGGATTCTAAAATAAACTGACTAGTTTGTTAACGAAATATTTCAGTTGAATTGTTCAGAGAATGTATTGGGTTGTCCGGAAACTACTTTCGTTTTTTTCATTAAAATAAAAAGACAATTTTTTATACAAAGAAATGACTATAATCAATAATGTATTGACAATTTTGATCATTAACAATTAGCCTTTTTCCAAGCTGTTTCATGATTCTACTCTCAAAGAACTTACGATCTATTTCTGCAAAAAAAAAAAAAAAAAAACAATTCTAAGTGGGATTTGACACTTATCTGAATTGAAGGTTTTTTCCTGATACGGAGTTTTGCAGAGCTGAAAAGAAATGGTAGCCTGACGGTACAATGTCAGGGCTGTATGGTGGAAGTGGTAACACATCTCAACTAAGCTCCAATAGTTTCTGTCGAGTGACTAAATATGTGTATGGTTTGGCATTGTCATGATGGAACACAGTACCTTTACGATTCACCTATTCTGGACGTTTCTGTTGCAAAGTATCTTTCAGTTTTGTTAGTTTTTGACAGTACACACTGGGATTGATCGTTTCGTTCCTTGGTAAGAGCTGAAAATAGCCAGTTCCCTTTCAATACCACTAAACTGATAACATGACCTTTTGATGAATATCAGCTTTTGATGTTTCAGCTGGCTCACCAGACTTGGACCACGATCTTTTGCGTTTAGTTTTACTATAAACAATCCATTTTTTTGGTTGTGTTATCAATCATTTAAAAAAAATGGATAATTTTGGTTACGTTTTAAAAGCAAATCACGTATTTTGATACTGTGTTGAATGAATTTCTTTAAGTTCGCGTGAGATCCAAACAGTTTTTATTTTATTTTTAATTTTTTTTTTTTTTGGGGGGGGGGGGGGCAACCAGTCTTTTTCAAATGGTCATCAATGGGTGTTTTGGATTAATTAAAGAGTGTCACCAAGCTCACGTGGAGTTATGTGATGATCAGCTTCATCCAGTGCTTTTCATTTGTCTTTATTCACAGTTGGTCTACCAGAGTGTGGTGCATCTTGAACTGAAAATCACCAGAATGAAATTTTGCAAACCAATTCTGGCATGTCCGTTCTTAGTGCATCATCACCATAAACAGCACAAATCTTTTTGTATCCATCTCCAGCTCTTTTACTTTAGCGGAAATAAAAAAAAGTAAATTGTGAAGAAAATGTTTATCTTCTTTCCTTCAACATAAAATCCCTGCATGAACATTCCACGATTTTGATAAGTTTTATTTAAAACGCACGATATGTCAGTTGCTACAATTTTCAAAAAATTGTTTCAAATAACATTAAAATTGTCTACACGCTACTACAGCTACCTTACGGGAAAATCGAAAGTAGTTTCCGGACAATCTAATATTACAAGATATCTTTTAAAATAGTTTTAAAAAATTGTACATAAACATTGCAATTAATTTTGTACATAAAACTAAAGTATTTAAAAACGCCTAGAAAAAAGTTTGAAGGATTGGAAGTACGTTGCTGATAGTGCATCTGATGACTAGGGTCGACATACTGAAGGTTTATGTACTCTTAAGTTCTTATTTAAATTTTAAAAAAGTTCCGCCAGAAAAAGTTAATTTTAACTAGAAATTGAGGCAGTTTTTAATAAATAGCTGATTTGAGTAAAGAAGGTAACGTGCCTTCATAACTGATCACAAGGATAGTTCAAATAAAATAACTACGTTTCTTATTTGAAATTCGTTCAAAATTTACCAGACTTCTTTGTGTACAAAATTTCTCTCTCTCTTTCTTTCGTATTCTCTTATCTCCAACCTCAGCCGGTCGCTGTATGCAAAAATGGCCTGGGGGCAAAGAACAGAAAACTGATTATTCTCGTAGAATGACGGTGAAAACGCTAAAGCAGATGGTGTCATAAAATTGCCTGTCCTGTATATTATTGACTGGCGTTTTAAAATATTGCTTGGAGCTACGTCGTTGACATTATATTCTAGAAATGGAGTACAGCATAATCCCTCACTGGAAGGGGAGAAAAAAAAATACTTACCATTAAAAATTATTAGGAGGGACACTATAGCTACTTAACTATTAATACACATAACTATTAATTTTAATGTTACTATTGTAATATAAATATGTTTAGAGTTTCGAAGATGCATATAATTTGGGCTCGGAAATTATATTTTATTTAAATTGGAAAAAAAAAAATTACATTCCCTTTTCCAAATCTACGTGGTTGATGTTCGATGGAATTTCGCCTTTTGTGCTATACCTCCGAATGTACTTTAAATTTTCTGAACTTATACCGCATACATTTTATGCATCGTTGTACTTAAACGAGATAAGTTTAAAACCCAGTACTCTCAAGCTTCAGGGTAGTTTAGCGAAGCCGATTTTGTTCCTTTCATATCCCATATCCATTTTGAGGTCCATCTCTCTCCACGATTTTAACGTAGGATTACGTTCCTCAATAACGGCCCGTCGGAAAGAAAAATTTCAGCGTTGTCGCAAGTTATAATTTTGGCAACGCGCCAAACCCAGTAGCAATAACACAGTTAAATAGAAAGTACCAAAATGTGTCAAAGAAAAAAGAGGTAAGCAACGATAAGTAATTTTACGTTAATAACCCGCGGTAGTTTCGTTTACTTCTTATGAAACTTCGCTCTAGCGTTGTCGATTTTCAGGCATTACTTCTTCACTGGCGACATAGTTATCTATAAGAAATTTCTAAGGTGTTCTGAAGTCGCATGCATAAATCTAATCTTATCTTTAGCATCTAAAATTGGATAATTTTCTTCAACTTTCCCCTTTCTTTGAATCTCTTTCAGTTGTCTAGATTTTTTTAAAACTCATTTTATGGAGGAAACCATTTTTTCACGACGTTTGGCATATTCTTCAGTACCCGATATGTTTATAATGTTGCCAATTCACTGGGTGATTCGGCCTCTACTCTCTTGATTGGACGTTTTAAATCTAATTAGCAGTAACGCATGTAAAATAACTGGGTCATGTCGAGTATTGGTTGAAGTTTAGAACTTGTGTTAGGCTGTATAAAAGTTGTCTTTTTGTTTCGCTGAACGTCTTTGCAATGCTGAACCGCGGTTTTCAAAATAAGGTTTTTGCTTTATAGCAGAACATCCGGACAAGGTTTCCATTTCATTGCTGAAGGCTTTTCAGGTAGCAAGTGGCATTACAAAAGGCCTGTTGCTAATGATTATTAATTATAATTGTATGATTGAGTATCAAAATTTCTTTGAAACGAGTGTTCATGCAACGCCCAGTCAGTTAATCGAAAGATGAAGCAACTGTATGGGAGTAGAAATTATGGAATCTTATGTAGAAACACCAGTTTTTATCATTTATATTTTTTTCAGAATTCTGTCTCGATCTCAGCTCTTGCGTGATGAACTGGACGTATGTTTTTATTTGACGTGGATTCTGAAGATGGGTAAAAATTTTGTCTAAAATACCGCCTCCATTAACATATTGTTAGTATGGGAAAAAGCAAATTAAACCACCCCCCTTTTAAAAAAAATCGATTTTATTTTTGTGCATAGTTTCCACTGAGGGCTATATACTTGGTCCAGTGAGTTTTCAATTTTCTTTTAAAATCCTGTCGGAAAAGAAGCTTTTGTCAAAGGCTGCAAAATGCGACTTTACGGGGGCTATGACATCCGTATTCGACAATAATTTTCTTTCCGACCCAAATCTTCAAGTTTGACAGCAGGAAGAAGTCGCACAGGGCGAATCTGGAGAATAGGGTGGACGAGGAGTCATTTCGAAGCGTGATTTGTTCAATATTTGATGCGACATTTGATTTTCGGGACGGCTTGTTACCTTGGTGTCAGAGCACTTTTTTTTGTGCGCTAATTTTGGTCCTTTTGTATCAGTTGCTCGTTCAAGCGGTCCTATAATCTTGCATAATAGGCTCTTGTTATTATTTTCCTTTCTCCAAATTGTCCCAAAAACAATGGCCATCACCTTCTCAGCCGACAAACGGATTTTGCCTTCTTTGGCGTACTTTCACCTCTCGCTGGCCACTGCTTCGGCTCAGGTGTTTAGTAATAGATCTATGTTTGTTCCATAGTCATGACACGAATCGACGCAAAAAATCATGCGGTTTGTGGTCAAACATTGACTCTCAACAATCGCGCTCACAGCTTTTTCACCTGCAGTTTGCAGGGTATGGTGTCCACGTTCAGTTGATGCGTACAGTCTCAGCAATCTCACGCACTTCCATAACGGTACCATGGGTTTTTTCATTGATATCCGTCATGACTTTAACTAGGCGTACAGAGATCGCTCCATCTTCAGTGCATGTTCGGCCACGTTTAAATTCTTAAGGCCTGTTCACATTGCAGTCCGTTAGCTTAAGCGTAATCGGAAAAATGGCGCAGAGATGGAAATAAACCAATTATAGGCCTTAACATTTTCGTTGCTAATCCTTTCGGGGTTTGTCATTGGGTAAATATATTTCAATACTTTTACGCTTACGTTTTGGTTTGGAGCGCTACGGTCATTTTTTGCTACACGAGGGCTAATTAGACCGGGACCTACTGCTTAAAGATGATTCCGAACGGCTACAAACATCCATGAGAAGAGTGGGATTCGAACCCACAGAATCTGGTACTGAAAGCCAGCGCCCTAGCCATTCGGCCATCGTCCGGCTAACGGACTGCAATGTGAACAGAGCCTGATCCAGAAACAAAGTCTAACGCGTGTACAGAAACCCTACGAATCCCAGGAATCCAACTCCGCGTTGATCTAAGCGATCATCCGCTTCTTTAACCCCTTACCTGTGACATATATTTCAGAAAAATTCACCAAAAATGGAAATTTTTTTTCCGACTAACAGTGCGAAACACTCATTCTCAATTCGCGGTTTTATAACTGACTACACCCCCATTCCTCACCAATGAAATAAATGAAGGACAAATACCGGCATCTATTGTGAAAATAAAATAATCCATTCTAAAGGAAAACAGGCATCACGTTAAATCAATTTTTCTCCTGCCTGAACTGAGCTCGAGCATCACTGGTAAGGGGTTAAATAAAAATGTTTTATCACGTTGTTTTTCCCTCTCCATTTTTGTGGCAACTGGCATAGTAATCATCTCTATTGTCTGAAGAACGTGCTGAAATTTGACCTGACCTAGTTTGAAGAGTGACACTTGCCAGCCTTGATTCACCCAGTGAATTTTGGCGCCATCTCATAGTAATTTATCAAACTTATAAAACGCCCCTCGTATGTACACCATTACAGGTATACCATTTTGTGTGTGTAATAAATAAAGGTAAAAAATTAAAAATTCTTGTAACTGTTCTTTGAATCTCACTGTGAATGAATCCACCCTTGGTCTCTTTTGTTAAGATGTAAATATTTGTCTGTTGGGTTCTGCTCGATTTCTACTCGGCTTACATGACTAAGAGAATCAAAAAATAAACACTGCGTTGGACTATTTTCTTTTATCGAGGGGAAATTGGGAAGTAGACCGTGCACACACTATTAATTGAGGCGGTGAAAGGCAAAGTGGTGTAAGTCAAAAGAGTTTTACTGCCAAAACTACAAAAAATTCCACCATAAATTGAACAAATTATAATTCATCACAATTATTACAATATTGCAAATAATAACTATTTACAATTCCACCATAAATTGAACATGGAGATTACATATTTGACCCCAAATGAAAAAAGTTGAAAATGTGACTTACACCACTTTGCCTTTCAATGCCTCAATTGAGGGATGAAGTGTATCCTAACATGCTCATATTCTATTTCACATTAACTTATACTCAAAGATTTTGATTATTTTTACTCTGTTCACCAACGCGATTTCTGTAATCAAACCTTCTTTAAAAAGGATGAAAAAATAATTGCTTCAATACTCGTTGACACAATAAAAAAATCTAATGTTAAAGTTTAATTTGAATATTTGTTAAATGTTGTATGTATTTCATTGCTTATGAGAAAAATTTCATTTCAGATGAAGTTGGATGTTGTTCCAGTTGGGTAAGTAATATCTTAAACTATATATGCATTTCTCTCTCCCCTTTTTAAATTTAGGTATTGTTGTATTTGTGAGAATAAAATTTTTTTTCTTTCTAGCCTTTACTCGTCTAATTCTTTTCCATTTGTCTTAAATTTTATTGTTAGGGGATGTCTTGGGGATTTATAAAAACACCGAGTACTTTATCTCTATTGAAACCCGATGCAGTTGTTATCGCCATCTAAAACATGGCGTGTGCGAGAATCTCGAAACTTTGCATGTTTAAGGTTTTCATTTTTTAAATATGTGAGTGTCATTCAAATATAATGTGGAGTTACAGGTGAAACACACTAAGTCAAAAAACATGATTTTGAGAAAACGCTGACCAAAGATTTTTTCTTTTAATTTCTTTGGTAATAAAATTATGAAATCAAATTAAGTTATAGCACCAGCTTTTTTTCTTTGTTAACTACGAACCAGTCTTGCCTCTCATATACTTATTTTATATTATTATCCTCAGGATGGTTAGTGTGTTTCACCTATACAAACTACTAGGTTAGAGTACTTACTGTGATTACAAAACTTTGAAAAAAGAATGAAATAAATAAAGATATGACTTAATGGGTTTTGCCAGTAGAAACATCTCCCCTTTCTGGTAAAAAAAGCTAAAGATCCGAAAATCGATAATTTTGACTTAGTGTGTTTTAGTTGTAACCCCACGGTAATACGTGGACCCTGAGTGAAAGTCTACAGAAGGTGTCTCTGTTTGTAAATCTCTTTAGTAAGTATATTGCCATGTGGGAATCTTATTTTGCCGAAATTCTGCGATTTCACGTCGCCATACTATGTAATGAATGAAGTTATCGGAGCTTGTTTCATAATGTATTATTAGTATTGTACAAAAGCGAATATTTGTGAAAATTAATTTTGAGTGGTAATAACTAGTTTGGAGAACAATTTATTAGCTTTATTATTTTTACCTGGATAAGACGAGCTGGAGATCGTGACTCTCAAAAAGTTGTGTTCTTTGCTGTTAAATTTAAGGAAGCCATAAAATTATATAAATTTTTTCCCTGCTTGACTTTGTTTTATTTACCTTGTTGTATTAGTGTGACTGAATGACTATCGGTAAAATAAACTTATAGACACAGTTCAATTAGTATGTAGAATAATCTTCACTACATTTATTGTAGTTAAAAACTACGTCAGATTCGAAGCTCTTCGAATCTTATTATTCTGTGGGATAACTGAGAAAATAAAAATTTTGAAACTTTCGAATTTTATGAAACTTTTTTAACATACAATATATGTAAATTTTCGAAAAGTGTGGAAATTAAAATTTACAGACTTAATGTCCCTAATTCACTTTATTACGCTATGAGGTTTTTTCCCCTCCTTTTAAATGCTGGCTAAATTTTGGCATCGCCAAAACGCCTTATGATTATTATTTCTTAGCATTGGAAGCTACATTGTAGCCAGTTTATTTGACAATTTGAAAATTTCAGTATTATCTTAACCATATGAGAGAAAACCTTAAAGGTAAACATGGAGCTTTGCATACCGCTAATCTGAAATTGAGGACCCGCTGGTAAAGATTGTTATTAATATAAATTATACTAGTTGGTACCCGTCAAAACATGACGGCTGGATAGTAAATAAATGTACTAATACACAAATTATACTCAATACATCATTGCCAAATGTTGAAAATTATGTGCAGAAACAAATTAATGTGTTTAAGCGACCTCGTGCTTAGTGAGTATCTAAGGCCAGATTTAAACATACCACTGAGCATGCGCAGAAATCAATTTTCAATTGTAAATTATCACTAATTATTAGAAATTGCGGTTACAAAAACCAAATTTGACAAATCTACAGATTACAATCTTTCGTTTAAGACCAAAATTAAGCAAATTGATACAGTAGTTTTCTCTCACGGACTACCCAAAATGTCGGCTTAGCAACTTATATATATAGATATTAGTGATCACAAATTTAAGTCTGCTAAAATTTGAGCATGGGCTACAAAACTTTCCTGGAATTAAAGTAAGTTTTGATTTGTGTACATGTTCTTTATCAAGTATTAAACGGTTTGTTTTGAATAATAATTATGCGATTCACAAATTCTTGTAAAATGGTTTTTCATTGTTGAAATTTATGACACAGCAGTAATTTTAAGTTATGTTTGGAGTTCTAATGCATATGAGCTTTTTGCGGATTCTTTTTTGTTGTTGTTGCACTAAATCATGTTATTTCTTTAACAAATAACTGTAAATATATGTACAATGCTCTGCAGTGTAATTATATGCATCGATTACTAGTGCGTAATCAGTCGTGTAGAAAAATATGCAGTCTTTAATTAACAATAAGAATATTTATTGAATTTCGATGAAAATATAATCATATTAAAGATAACATATACTACATCTTATAAATTTCCGTACTCAGTATACGTATATGTTTCAAGTATATAGTTACAAATTCTGCTTTTTTCCCCTTTACGACATGACAAAACGGGTAAATTGTCATGAGCTTGTAACATTAAAGTATCAGATTCAGTTTGGAAAGTTTTACATTTTTACATCACTTAATATCATCATAGAGAAAGAATTATCTTTTACTTACGCTCCCATCATTCTTGCATCGTAATAAGCCATTTATATAATTTTGAGGGTTAAAGTATTTGATGTCAAAGTCCTATTGCAGCATTCGTATAAATGCATTTTCTCAATGAAATTATGGCATACAAATGTTTTTTTGGGGTGGGTTTTTGCTCATCTTATAGCTTAGCTATAGAAAATGAAACTGATATATATATTGACATAAATGACTTTAAAAATTCACAGAGATGATTTATGAAAACTAATGAAAACCAAAATGAAAGTATAGAAAAAATATACACATCGTTATGACGAAAAAACTTGAAAGCGTAATATTTAAAAAAGATTTTATTAAAGTTCTGGTGTTAATGTCACGGATCATCTGCACACAATGTTTTTGCTTCCGTAGTAAACGAATGTATTTGTTTTTGAAGAACTAGAAGCACATGAACTGAACTGGTTAGACGAATCTTGTGTTTCTTCTCTCCAGATTCCCATAGATTTAATGGCGATCCTACGATGAACAGAATTTTGCCCTCTAAACAAAAAACACAGAAAACTTTAAATTCGTATAGGCAAGTAACATTTTTTACAATATAGTTGAATGGAAAGGGAAAAGGTGTCGTGCTATCCTTAATCCCGTTTTCCATCGGAAGATGAAAAAAAATACGTGCCTTTAATCCGTCCGTCAAAGATCTTAAAAAGCATTTTTGTTTTCCAGTCTGACGTAAGCAAATATACAAACGTGTTAAAAAAACAAGGGGAAAAAGATACAGTCTTTCAAAATGTTCCAAATTAAATTTTGTATCAAAACGTCTATAAGGAAAAATGAAATTGAATTATCACACACATTTAAAGGCTTTAAGTTTCTTATAATACCTAAATGTAGACTATAACGTGCGAAAGAATTCTTTTATATCTGATATCAACTGTAAGCACTATTAGTTTGAAAATATTTGTTCACGAACTAGAACCAGGACGTAGTCAGGGGGAGGGGCAGGTCCTCCCCGGAAATTACGGTCCTTCATAAAAAAAATTTTCATTATTGAAATGTATTAGTCAGTCACCCCTTAACCTTGTCCTTGTTGGACATTTTGCCGCCCGAAAATATTTTTTGGCAAACCTTTCAGCTAAAAGCCAGCCTTGTTATATCTCATGAAGAAAGCTGTTGGTTTTTTAAGACATGAATGTGCCTATTATGGGGTTTGCTTTCTTTCGTTTCTCAAACTTGCACATATATCTTATCGCTAATACTTACTTTCTTGAAGTTGTGGACAGATACAGTTATCGTCGTATTCTAATTCACCAAATTTCTTTATTAATTTCGGACTTTCGACGTAAAAGCTGATATCTTGGAGAATCTTGACTGTTTTTAAGGTACTGTCTCTTTTCATCACCTTCAGAGCTGAAGAGAAAAAATATCATTGGAATTCATATTTAATAGTCCTTTCTTGTAAAGTGCAAATTTATGTAAACAACTGTTTTATCTTAAATTTTTCACGTTTCTTTTTTTAATTTTAGAAAACTTAAAATCCTCTGTTGAATCTTGGTGTAAAAACTCAAACTGAATCGGAATTTCTCTTTTAAAATCAAGAAATGCAAACATCCAAAGAGAGTAGGTTGCCCGTTTTCGAAAAGATGAAATTTAGTTTGAATCCTCATGCTTTATTTATTACCATGTTTTTATTAACTTGCTTTCTTGTCTGTGTGTTTGTGTGTTTGTCAAGTACAAATCTTGCAATCGATTTTTAACTAACTTCCCGACTAGATAGACATTTGAAACTTTTAGAATAGCCCAGAACACGATGACAATGCATTTTTAAAATACTTTTAGCCATCTTTAGGCAGAATTAAATTAAATTTCAGTTAATTTTGTTTTGTAGACTGGTGCAGCCATCTATTGGCCGGAACGGGAACGAAAAGTTATATGCAAGTTAACTTCCAACTAACTTCATTTTCTTTCAAGTTGATGGGATAATTCATCAAAAAAATTTTAAAAAAGTATTTATTAATACATAGAATTGTCAAGTTTATATGATTCAACAGAAAATTTAAAAACATGGTATATAAAAAGTTCTTTTTAATCTTTAATTATTTTATGAATTGCCTCACAGGTTCTAAAGAACTTCTTTTATGGCATACGGATACATTAAAAATTAGCGATGCATCGGTGATTGACGGGGCACTTCATTGCAAAAATGGGATCAGCAGCTGTTACTCGTTAGGGGGTATAGACGGTGGATCGGCCTAATCTTTTCACCTCGATCTGAAATCTTACAAATTATGCTTTTTCCCCCCTGAAATGATAGTTGCTTAACCGAGGGCTAAATTGATGCGTTAGCTATCACTTCCAGTGAGAAGGATGTCTCCTACTGCTACTGTTGAACTATACATCTTGTTTGTATTAATGTGCTTTTAGGTCCATTGAATCTTAGTAATATTCTTTGCTAAAGCCATTCCTTTGATCTCTCTGAAAGCCGTCTATATTTTAATTTCCTAAAATATTCTTAAAACAACACCTATTTTGTTGGATTCCTTGATATGTTGAAGAAACATCTTAAGAGGTTAAGAGTTGAAGATTTTATAAATGTTTTGCAGTCTCATGACACTGTAATCCACACTCTTCATATGCTAAGCATGCGCACGATAATTTCCGTTTCAACAAGTCCTTTAGCAGTTCCGATATAACTTTTCCCTTTCCCTTTAATAATTTTGTGTATTTTCAGAGTAAGAAGCAACGACTTACGAGTGTCGTATATTAATCAGAAAATTCGTGTCAAACTTGCAGTTCTTATATGAGCAGATAATATCTCGTATATACCGTTTAAAGTTACTTTTGCGGCTGATGCCCTTAACATGAAATTTATCTTAATTGATCGATTTAAATTTATTAGCTTCTACTTTATCAGTAAAGGACTTGAAAGCTAAAGTATTTTCATTATTTGAAACGTTTTCCTTGAAAGAAACAGCAGTAGCTTATTCGATGAAATCAAAAGAAAAAAATGGAGTTACGCAAATTGGGAATAAATATTTTTATATTTCTTGTATAGTTTTTCTAATTATGTTTTAGAGTTAAATATGAATATTCTATTTTGCTTATAAGAATTTCAAAGTTGTTTAGAAGTAAAATTTTGCATGGTAATTTTTCAGTGTTTGTTAATATTTGCACATACAATATCTATAATATAAAAGCTTTAGGAATGCAGAAATGTAAAGTATCTGATACTTACCAAATGCGGAATCACAGTAGATTGCAGTAAAATTTTCAGGAATGCTATCACCGCAAACTGGACAGTTTAATTTTTTCATATCTGAAATGCACATTTTTAAAGATCGATTTATGAACACAAACGGTAAATAAAATGAAAGAAATTTTGAATTAACTAATTTCTTTTCAAATGTATTTCAACTTTTTTTTTCTAGTTCAAAGTATGAAATACCAAATATTATCGAAGGTTTACGCATTAATCTACGCGTCAGATGGGCAACATGATACCACTGGTAATACCTCGCAACGAATATTTGTAGTTTGCTAAATCGGTTTATATATATATATATATATATATATATATATATATATAATATATACACACACACACACCGGGTGCGTCATAAATTCGTGCAAAGTTCAAAAATTCGTAAATAAAAGTAATAATGCTCTGAAAAATTTTCTGTTTGCGCGAATAGGATCAGAGGGACATTGGATTTTTTTCCATGTAAAAAAAAAAAAAAGTTTTCAAAAGTAACCGAAAGACGGCGCTTTTGTGTGACCACGTTAAGTCTGCATTGCAGGAAAGACATGCGTTACCTGTTGTCACTTTCATGCAGGATGGTGTCCCGCCCCACATTTCACGTGATATCAAGACGTTCCTGTTGGAAGCTTTCACTGAAGACCGAGTTCTATAAGTCGCGGTTGTAAGGTTCAGTGGTCCTCACTGTCACCAGACTTGACCCCGGCAAAATTTTAGTTGGGGGGATACTTAAAGTCTGATGTCTACCGGGGCTCCTCAACCACTTTCGTGGAACTGAAAAATGTCATTCGACAGACAGTCTCTGCAATCGATGCTACAATCCCCTGTAATAGGCTTTGTGACGCACCTCACTTGCCTATTACCTTGTGCTGGTAGTAATGTTGAACATCTGTTACTTTAAAATAAATGCACAGTCTCATGTTATTGTGATCTGTTTGATTTTCTGTTTGAGTTTGCCTGATTTGCATAAAACGTCTCAATATGACGTGTGTGCGCCCTCTTTCGGTTACTTTTAGAAACTTTTTTTTACATGGAAAAAAAATCCAATGTCCCTCTGATCTTATTGGCGCAAACAGAAAAATTTTCAGAGCATTGCTTCTTTTATTATGAATTTTTGAACTTTGCACGAATTTATGACGCACACGGTATATGTGTGTGTGTGTGTGTGTATGTATATATATATATATATAAATAAAAAGAGAGCGCCATATTCAAATATCCCTAATTTTTTTCCCTTTTTATTTCAATCGTAAACAACGGTAAAGGGGGACCATCTATTGCGTATCTACTTGTACCCTAAATTTCGAATTCAATTAAAAGAAAATTTTTATAAATCGTAAATCATTGAAGAAAGTCGTAAGGCTATGGGAATTACTCGAGTGTCTCCCTTGTCATGCTCTCGCATTTGTGAAAACTCGTAGCTTCAAATGTATATCGTAGATTAACTTCGTTTTAAAGCCCAATAATTGGTAGCTTGGTTTTTATGAAAAACTATACAAAGTAATAAAATGTAATGAACATAAACAATCAAAATAACCTTTTCCTCATGTCATTTTGGAACTAACTGTGCTGTAGGGTAAGTTTTGTTAACCTGCTGCGAGAGGCTTTTTCCATTAATAACTGTTTTAGGTGATTGTATATAATACTGAATCGGGGGTTTAAAATCTTGGCATCAACCTGTTCCGAGAGCAAATCTTGGTCTAAATAAAAGGGGCGAGGTTAGGTATTTATTGAATATTGTCAGTATTTGACATCTCTTATTGCTTATATTCTATTATACTGTTATTTGACATCTCTTAAAAATTGTCCTGTGTCAAATGGTGTTTTCATTCATCTGGGTCAATTTGAAATCTGGCTATGCAGGTTTTATCCTTTTTGCAATTATAAAAGACTAGCATTATTGCCCGGGTAGATATATATATATATATATATATATATATATATATATATATATATATATATATATATATATATATATATATATATATATATATATAATTTTTCATGCATTCCATCAAAAAAATACTGGGCTGTACCCCCGCTCTTCAGGTTCATCTGGCCAGTTGTCATGAAGGAGCCAGGGCCAAAGGTCATTCCCAACCCTCTTCCTCCCGCGCATTGGAATTTGACCCCCCCCGTCACCCCCCCCCAAACCATCTCTCTTAACGCAGCTGGTTGTGGTGAAGGGGCTCCACAGGTGGTCGCGCACCTCTTAGAGGCACAAAAATCATTAAAAAATTAATTAAAAAAACTAATTGAGCCCCAAATTTCGTTTTTCTTGATTTAAGTTTCTCGGGTCCTAAACATTAACTGTACCGAATTTGGTCCCGGTGGGTGAAACAGTCTATGATTCTATAGCGGACAGACAAACAGACGAGCTCTTTTATATATATAGATTTAATCTATCTAAATGGCTGAAATTTTTGGGTAGGATGCAAAATTCTAAAGCATCTACCTATAACTCTTTATTTTGTGTTATTTGATTGTATAACAAACCTTCCTTTGCAATTTTACCTGGAGGCAGAACAGATACTGGCATATTGCCTTCTAATCCATCCGGAAAATCTAAGTCTTGATCGATATCAGCAAAATTGGAATGTGGTGAAACATTCTCTGTTGATTTCGTTATAGATAGATCAGCTTTTGGAAGGATCTCTATAGTTTGAAAATTTTCGCTTAGGCTTTTAACTGTCGGTAATTCTGAAATTGGATCGAGCGAAGATTGTTTGCTTTCATCTTTCGGTTCCAATGTTAGTTGCAGCTGTGGTATTTCGCCTATTTCTTGCATTTCTTGAGAATCTGCGTTTGGTAACTCTGGAAAATCTGAAGATTCCGAACTGTCGACAGTCAGTGGCTCAAACATTGGTAACCACGGGATGTCTGGCAGTGCAGTTGTATTGCATACAAAGGGGATTGTGTACTCTTTCGTCACTTGCCTTTCTGGAAATGAAGAAAAGTTACTCTATATGTCATAAAATTTTATAAACTCAGAATCAATGTAGAAAATTTGTTCATATCACTATAAAAAGTTTGCACAAAGTAAATAAAATTGATTTTTAACTATACAGCACCGAAAAAATAAGATTCGTCTGAATTTAAGTAGATTAAATACAAAATATTATAAATGAAACGCAGAAAAATTATTTTGTGGATGATGGGGTAGGTAGAAAAGCTATTTTCTTGTTTAGTTATTGGAGTTTTGGTTTAATCGTAGCTGTGGAAGGAAAGTTAGGGATTACTTATCTAAAATAAGTACAATATTACTTATGTTTCCTTTCTCAGCCTTAGAGGGGACCAAAGCCGAACATTCTACTAATTTATCTACATTTTAACGGTATAGAAATTGTGAGTCATGGCTATACTAAGCGAATATATGGAATCATGCACTGGATAATGTTTTGAACAAAGAAAAAATTTGACACTGAAAAAAAAAGAGAAATCATAATTATACTGTTGAATATCTAACGTTTACGACAGTAATATTTTCTAATAGCCATAGAGGAAGGACTTAATTTTGTGGTCGTAGCTTCATCCTAGAGATTCAACTCGTAACTTCACGACTACTATATGAATCTTAATGCCTTTTCTTATCTTCAATGTAATTGGATTCGGCTATTAAAATGATTTTTAGCTTTGTAAACATTAATGAGGGCGAAATGTCCCCACGCGCTACAATATGGAACTTTCGCCGGATAGAAAGTTCCATAGTGTAGGTTATGTTGAGGAGAAAGGTTCTCTCATTTCTCTGTCCTTCTCAAGACCATAATATTTCGAAAATATGTTCAAATGGACTCTGTTTTTTTCTTTTTCTTTTTGCTGACAGTTTCCATCGCTTTGCATCAAAACCACATAAAAAGTAGAGAGTATAGAAATTTGAAATCGTCAGAGGACGTGTGTTGCCATAAGCATCAATTGCCTTATGTTTTTTACATCGTACTAACAACATTACGAAACTGGAAGCGTTATTCAGTAGAATCTGCCATGTTTTTCTGTTCGGCGATGGTGTAGTGCTGTGCCCGGCTATAAAATGGTCAATATTAGCATCAGCTTAGTAGAAAATAAAAAGATCCTATATAGGGGTTAATTAATTAATTAATTTATTATTTTGTTGTGTGTGTGTGTGTGTGTGTTAAACGATTTTAAGAAAAAGGAATTTTAAGGGTTAATAACGTCTAGCAACTTAAAATTTTACTAGCTGGTACCCGTCAAAACATGACGGCTAGATAGTAAATAAATGTACTAATACACAAATTATACTCAACACATCATTACCAAAATCATAATAATGCGCAGAAACAAATTAATGTGTTTACGCGGGCTCGTGCTTGGTGAGTATCTCAAGCCAGATTTAAAAATGTCACTAAGCATGCGCAGAAAGCGAATTTTTTTATTGTAAATTATCGCTAATTAAACAGTGCGAAATAAACAATTTCCATCAGGTTTAATCTTATATTTCGCAAACATAACTATCATAAAAATAAAAATGGCAGAGAGAGATCTAGACAGACTCCTCGGCATTGAAACATGCCACTGAGCATGCGCAGAAATCAAATTTTAATTGTAAATTATAGCTCATTAATAAAAATTGCAGTTACAAAATCCAAATTTGACAAATCTACAGATTACAATCTTTCGTTTAAGACCAAAATGAAGTAAATTGATGCAGTGGATTTCTCTCAAGGACTGCCCAAAAAGTCGGCTTAGCAAGTTAAATATATAGATTTTTTTTCTTCTGAATTTAACAATATGTAGATTCCGATCAGTTGACTTGTCACAGATGCGAGGGGGTGGGGGTGAATCTGTATTTCCTTTTATGTTATATATTTTCACTGGTTCCTCGGAGATTTCTAGAGATGATTTCCAGTGTACTATGCTGAGATTTGTGGACATGTGGCAAAATTGGGTAATTTTTTCGAATGAGACATCTGAGCTTGTAGATAGGGATCATATACTATCTAATTTTCAATATTAAATATTCTGGACCAAAACTTAATAGGGGCTATGCTTTGTAAATGATGAAAAATATCTAGGTAGGGCGAAGAGCTCAAGTTTTTCGTCGCACACTTTCAGTAGACCATAAATACGTCCTGGGTGTATAATTTTATCCCATTCTGTGAGGAAGATCTTGTCAGTTTTAATCTCTCACCTGGTTGATAGTAGTCATAAAGACGTATGATGGATGGTTTTATATCTTCCACTTCAAAAACGCTTTTTATGTTGAATTCAAAGCACTTTGCTTCATTTGTTATCTGTAACAAAATGGAAATATACACTTTTTTACGATTTTATTATTTTTGTATTTATGCAGTGATGCTTATACTACATCTTACACATTTTTTCTTGCACATGCCCTTTTATAAATAAGATTATCGTAATATTTTAGTGATAAATCATACTTTGCAACGAGTCCCCCCCTCAGATGTAGAACATTTGATTTTAGAATATTTTATAAATAACTAGCTGAATACCGGTGCTTCGCTACGGAGTACATTCAAATTAAATACAACGGCCAATGTATGCAATTAATTTTAAAAAAATAATAAATACAACGGCCACTGTATAAAACTAATGCCAATAAATATATATATATATATATATATATATATATATATATAATATATATATATATATATATATATATATATATATATATATATATATATATATATATATAATAAAAAATCGTAACGGATATTTTTATAGACAAAATAATTTTGAAGAAAATATTCAAATTAAATACAACGGTTAATGTATGCAATTAATTTGTATGTTTAATATCCATAAAACATACTAATATGAATTTAATTCTTAAAAAGCTTCAATTTTAATTAGTCTAGTGGTTTAACTTTATCTTTTGCCGTATTTCAATATCATTTTTGTCAATTTATGTCGTTGTTATACACGTGACGCAAAATTAATTTAAAGTATCACAAAAAGAAAAGAAACCACGTGATCAGCATTTAATAAATTAAATTCTAAAAATTAATCTTTAAAAATTCACCAAAAATCAGAAAATGGAGGTAAAGATTCGAAAAAGATTTCATTTTAAAGGAATTTTTATGATCTTTCTCGTGATTTAAATTTTATAACCCTCAAATTATTGTTTTAAATGCAAACTTAAAAAAAATTACTAAAACAGCTTAAAAATTTAATTTTAAAAAAATCTAAGGAGAATTTTTTAAAAATGTTTCTTAGTGCACCCCTACACCATAAGAAGAATCGCCATGCAAAATTTCAGCCCTTTAGGTCCAGCGGTTTGGTCTGTGCGTTATCTGTCTGTCTGTCAGTCAGTTAAGGAACTGTTTTATATATATTATAGATAATACAGAACTTATACTGTACGGAAGCAATAGAAAGTTTTCTTTGAATTGGTAAATTAACAGAATATATATTTTAGCATAAAAGGGGATTTTTAACTTCTACAAACGAGATAAATAATGTATTACTAAGTAAAATGAAAATAGCGTTTGTGTAAGTGTTTCTATAAAGAAAGCAAATGTAAGTAACACCATTGTTCTCTACTACAATTTAAGTTCCTACTTTATTAGAAAAATTATCCAGAATAGTTAGCAGACACTCGCGTTCTAGAATTGAATTTGCAGCTCGTGTGATGAGTATTTACACAATATAGAACTTAAAGGATTTCCAGTATTCCAGTGATGATTAAATTTTTAGTTTGAACAAGATTTTAAAGAGAAATGGCAAAATTGATTTAAATATCTGGATTAATTAGTTAATATTTCAAAAGGAGATTAAGTATGAAATTTCAGTTGCAGTAAATACTTTATAAGATAGAAATCTGATCAAATGATACAAATTTTAATAAAGAAAATCCGGATTAGTTCTTTATAATACTTCAAAGACAGTGCGTTCAATTTTTTTTTCTTTTAAGTGATATTATTTAGTGCATATGAGAAATATTAGATTTATGGTACTATATTAGGATAGCGGATAGCGATTATAAAAGCGGATTTTCCGCTTTATTACTATTATTAACTAGCTGAAATTACCTCTTCAAAGTATAAGTTCACTTCATTTTCAATTATTTCATGCCGCATCAACTTAACATCACCATCGTTTTTGAGCTAAAAATAAAATTCATACATTAGTTCTGTTCATAAGGGCATAACATTTTCTAATAAATATCTGATATTCTGAATGTGTTTAATACTCTGAAATAAGCATTTTGTAATACAGAATAATCGAATTAGAAAAGTTCACCTAAGAATACCGTACGTTTGAAGTAAATTTGATGTTTAAATTAAATTATCACTCAGATGAGAATGATCATATTCAGAGTTTTCGATCACAATATTGCCCAGTTATCTTAGTTTCTCCACTAGCTTGTTTTATTTTATCAGAGAATTCTCGTTCCATCATTTCCTAAGATACACGAGATAACGGGGCAGAATCAGAAATATCGGGTCGAGAGATCTTCTAATTAATTCATTTATATTCAAATACGACGCTTACATCGAGAAACTACCGGGACTAAGTTTTAGAATAAGCACTTATCTGCTTATGGTTACAAAATATCATAACGCAGAAGCATGTTATGTCGTATTTATTCATCATAAAGAAAATAAAATTATCCATGATTTATGCTGCAGAACGACGAGATTTTACCCTCGTCAATCTACTGACAAGAACTGTTTGCTGCATCTGGCCATGAGCATTCCTTGAGCACCGCCATAAGAAATTCTTTTAACTATTCAGTTATGTCCGAAAAAACATGCTCTTTGATCCTAAGTTATTAATTAGGTCTTTACGCTTATAACTGTATTTTCTACCTTCAGCTCGCACGACTACAAACACGTATTACCAGCTAATATACCCGTGAGTGGATTTCTAACATTAGTCCAGTCAATGAGTGTTCAAAAGAGGGGTGTAGAATGCATGGAATATGCGAGAATTTTTGACTTCAGGACTTTGTTAGGAGTAGTTAGTAGGTAAACATACTAAATGTCCCCAAAAGGTCCCATTTTTTGGTTTTTCACTTATATCTCAGAAACGGTGCACTGTAGAAAAAAACGTTAAATATAAAAATGAAAGCTAATTAAATTTTCTATAAAATTGTTAATATACGCATATGTCGAATTCCCAACGGTTTTCGAGATATCGTCATTAAAAATTGATAATTTTCGAAAAAAATCATTTTTACCTCAAACTTTTTCTCAAACATTTGCTTCTAGTGCCTCCCATGATCGTTTCTCAGAAAAATTGTCAGAGACGAAGTTGTAGAACATTAAATTTCCTTAAATTTGATATACACTTTTGCCCTTTATCTTCAACCAATCAAAAGTTATAGAATTTCTAACATTCACGCTCAATTTCAATGTTCCTTTAGAAATGAGTATGTTGACAGCCTGTTGCGTTTTAACTGCTGTAACTTGCTATTATGATGAATAACAACACTTTAACAATGGAAATAAGGTAATTGCCGACAGGCTAGAATGTTCCACCCATCTTCTATTAAGTTCTTATCTTCATTGAAGGCACAAGCCGCCCGTTCCAGACCTTCCACCCTTTTATTTCCAGTTATTTTCTTGACAATTATTTCCACTATTTCGTTTTTACAATATTTAAATATAAAATTAATACATTTAAATTAATTTTAAAAATACCATTCTTGAAATTCAATGAATCAAAATTATTTAAAAACAATTAATAAAAATTAAATTTAATATTATCAAAAATATAATTCTTGAAAATAAATTAAAATAATTTTTTAACAACAATCAAGTTACTAGGCTCCTCGATTTGAAGAATTACATGCAATATGAACTGGCTCCCTACCCCCTGGCAATCTTCAACGGAAGTGGAATGAGGAAGTGCAGAAAGTCAACACTATACACACTGTTTAAGCAAATTGATAAGGATGTTGATTTAACTACCTTTGAATTTGTTGTTGATTGGGGGGATTCCTGGTCCACAAAGTTGTTTGGCAAAAAGAGACCACTGTATCAACCATTTGTGATGGTTATTTTACATTTCTGAAGACCCATTATCATGGGAGAGGTTGTACAGTGGTTTTTGATGGGTACACTGACACATCCGAGAGCACAAAAGCAGCTGAACAGAGTCAACGATATCGACTCAGGAGATGCGTGAACACCAATGTCAATTTGGAAAGTGAAATTAATGTCAGACAAGAGGATTTCCTTTCCAACTTTCATAATAAGAGTCAGCTGATAAACCTGCCGATGATGCAGTTGCAGAAAAGTGGGATAAATACGCTCCAAGCTTCAGGTGATGCTGACGTTGATATTGTGAAGACAGCTATCAACAAATCACAAAATTCCTCGGTTGCTGTTATTTTAGTGGACGTCGAATTGGCTGTTCTCTTGGTAACCAAAACCTCAACTGATCGCGACATTCTGCCGGTTAAACCTGGAAGTGGAAAGGTCAAGACGAGTGTATATTCGTCACAACAGCTGCAGCAGGAGTTGAAAATGAAGGACAGTGCCCATTTGTTATTCTTACATGCATTTACAGGCTGTGACACAACATTCGCAGCGTATCGCAAGAGTAAAGTGGGTTTTGTCAAAATGCACCAGAAGTCCAAAATCATACAACGTGCAGCTGAGGTATTTGCCAGCGGTTCTTCTTCCCCTGACTCCATTGAGACAGTTGGGATAATGAGTACTCTCTCATGGTATGGCGCACCAGCCACAGAAAAATCCCTCAACGAGTTCCACTACAAATCATTTATCAAAGCAGCTGCAAACATGAAGCCTGAACTCTCCCTCCAACTGAAGGAGCTGTTAGGCCCGTTGCACACACGGCGTAGGCGGAGATTTTCCATCGGACGTCGTTCTAAAAGTAGAGCTTACACACACGGCGAAAAACTCCGTCGAAGGGGAGAAAGGCCCACCCCTCCTTTTGGAATCCTGCACGTGTCCAAGAAACCAGAGGGGTCGCATCAACGCCCCCCTCCCCCCAGCCGGGATCGGAGGAGCCCTCCTTTTCGAATCCCCTTTACGATTCCAAGAAAACCAGCGCGCCTCCCCCCCAGCAAACCCCCAACCACACCCTCGCAAAAGACCCTACGACGGTAGAGTCCGCTGTGTGTGTAAGCGTGCATAGGGTCACATGGATAACTACTTCAATCTGGCGTCAACGAATCCGCCGGCACACAGTGGCATTCGACAGCTGCACAGGCTGCCGTCGAAGAAAAATTTCATTTTCCGCTGTGTGTGCAAGCTCCAATTGACTTCTGTGGTCTACTGTTGGAACGACGTCCGATAGAAAATTTCCGCTAGAGATAAAAACGCTGTGTGTGCAACGGGCCTTAGGCCCGTTGCACACACGGCGTAGGCGGAGATTTTCCATCGGACGTCGTTCTAAAAGTAGAGCTTACACACACGGCGAAAAACTCCGTCGAAGGGGAGAAAGGCCCACCCCTCCTTTTGGAATCCTGCACGTGTCCAAGAAACCAGAGGGATCGCATCAACGCCCCCCTCCCCCCAGCCGGGATCGGAGGAGCCCTCCTTTTTGAATCCCCTTTACGATTCCAAGAAAACCAGCGCGCCTCCCCCCCAGCAAACCCCCAACCACACCCTCGCAAAAGACCCTACGACGGTAGAGTCCGCTGTGTGTGTAAGCGTGCATAGGGTCACATGGATAACTACTTCAATCTGGCGTCAACGAATCCGCCGGCACACAGTGGCATTCGACAGCTGCACAGGCTACCGTCGAAGAAAAATTTCATTTTCCGCTGTGTGTGCAAGCTCCAATTGACTTCTGTGGTCTACTGTTGGAACGACGTCCGATAGAAAATTTCCGCTAGAGATAAAAACGCTGTGTGTGCAACGGGCCTTAAGCAGCATGCATTTCGGACGTACAACCAAGTACACCTGTGGTTAGGGGAGGAACCTAATGGTGGGGCGCCGAATTGGGGTTAGGAGAGGAGGAATGACCAACTAGTTCCGAAACTCTCAGAGTTGGATGCTGCCCCTGACGAAATCTTGAAGATGATTTTTTGCCGATGCACGAAAGGATGTGACAGTGGCAGGTGTGGTTGTAGAAAAGTATCGTTAAACTCCTCTGTCGTATGCCTGAATTGCAAAGGCAATTGCAACAACGGAGTCGCAATATTAATTCAGGAAGAAGCTGACGATGACGACATCGACAGTTTTTTCATTTGACTATCAATCCATGTAAATTACTATTAGTCGATGTAAATACTTTCATTATATGATTGGTAATAATATAATAAAAGCTATAATTATAAAAAAAAGGTGTTGTGTTTCAATTGAAATTACCTTATTTCCATAGCTAAAGTGTTGTTATTCATCATGATAGCAAGTTACAGCAGTTTAAACGCAACAAGCTCTCAACATACTCATTTCTAGAGGAACATCGAAATTGAGCGTACATGTTAGAAATACTATAAATTTTGATTGATTGAAGATAAAGTAGCTGAAGTCTATATCAAATTGAAGGAAATTTAATGCTCTACAACTTCATCTTGGACAATTTTTCTGAGAAACGATCGTGGGAAGCACTAGAAGCAAATGTTTGACAAAAAGAGTGAGGTAAAAATGATTTTTTCGAAAATTATCGATTTTCAATGACGTATATCTCGAAAACCGTTGGGAATTTGACATATATGTATATTGACAATTTTATAGGAAATTTAATTAGCTTTCATTTTTTTAATTAACATTATTTTCTATAGTGCACCGTTTCCGTGATATAAGTGAAAAACCAAAAAATGGGACCTATCCATCCCCTCCCCCCTTTAGCTCACCCCCCAGGGGCGGGGACTTTTAGTATGTTTACCTACTAACTACTCCTAACAAAGTCCTGAAGTCAAAAATTCTCGCATATTCCATGCATTCTACAATGCATTCATTGACTGAACTACATCGTTTGATGAAATTTGGAAGTACAGTAACCACCGCTTATAGTGATCAGTGGTTATAAGAATCAGCCGCTTATAAGAATCAATATCGCGAAAACAAAAACAAATGTATTATTTCCATGTTAAAATTTTCGCTTTAAAGAATCAATCCACCGGTTTTAAGAATCAGTTTACACTCTTCGATTTCCTTTCATTTTTCCAAAAAACCACTTAAACCCTCAAAGAGCACGAAGTTCTTTTTTTTTAAAAAAAAGAAAGATTGATAAGATGTGGATGGAATATAGTCGTAAAATTCATCCCTTTCTTTGCTAGACATAACATAATAGTTTTCCCTTTAGAACAACACTGTCCTATTAGCTTGACCCAGGGGCATCTTTACCCGTCCGGGTCCGATTTCACTTTTCTCCACTGACAAACAAAGACAGGGACTCTTTTTTTTCCCACATCCTGGTTGCGGCTTCCTAGACCCTGAAACATATAAATCTTCGGCGAAGTGTCCATATGACTTATGCAAACGTAACATTAGTAGATTCAGCACGTTATCAAACCGTGAAACGTAAGCTAGAAGGTGAATCTTCGTCTTCGACTATTGATATTGAGAGAGGTATAAAAAGCCTCCTGAAAACTTCATTACGTCAAACTACCACAGAAAATTTTTTCTTGCTTCCTTCCTGTAGTTGAAATGTTAAAACTGTTAAGGAGGTATGTTGTAACAAATATTGGATTTTTTCTTCTCTTACATAATCATGTATATTTACTTATAGGTCTAGAAATTAAATTGTATTTTTAGAATTATAAAAAATAATTTTAATAAAAGATAATTATAGTAAATTAAAGAGTATTTTGTGGTAAATTATTTAATATATGTATATATAGGTGTGTGTGTGTGCCTGTCCAAAAAAAATAAATTTCGGCTATAAGAATCAACCGCTTATAAGAATCAAAAACAGTAATAACAAACGTGATTCTTATAAGCGGAAATCACTGTAGTTACAATGATCCGGCTCATTTTGTGAACTTAATGTCATAATCGTTCAAATAATAATTGTTTAATGGTTTTTTGATATTGTAAAGCTGAAACTCAGTACCTCTAATAGACTCCATTCATTAGCTACAAATCCTGATGGCAGTTTCACTGAGAGCACAGCCATGTTGGTTTTCTCCTTGTGTATTGCATACCTGTAAATTAAATTATGGAATTAAAAATCTTTCACTGGTTATGTGTTTTGGCCAGGAAAACTGTGAGAGGTACACTGGATTCGTTTTATTAATTTCATTTACGATTTCACAACACGAGTGTTATGCTTTAGCCCGCTTAATTTTGACTTTTCTGGCAAAAGAAACTCGTTTCAGGACGGTGAAAACACGCACACGCACGCGTCTTACTTGAAACTCAGGAGACAGCCAGCAAAGTGCTAAACGAAATAAAAAAATTCCCCATAATTAGGGATACGTAATTTTCGTATTTACGAAATAGATGCCAATAAATGCGAAATTTGCCGATATGAGCGAATAAATGCGAAAATTATTTTTTTTACTACTTTTCGGCGAAAACCCGGTGATAAACGGCTTTTTAAACGAAATTTGGTAATAATAGCAATAATTTATTAACATAATTACTTATCTAAGACCGTCCATGGTCTTTAACGGAGAGATCTCACTCTCGAAATTTTCTTATTACTTATTGATAAAGAGAATTTGGAGACTACTACAATGTTAGCTTTTAACTAAGAATTTTGATACTTACCTAACCAAGTAAGTAAAACTGTGAATTTTTTTAATAAATGCGAAATTTTTGAATTTATGTATATAGGGTAAGTGTCCCAAATATCACCTACCCTAACTTTTATTCGACATTTCATTCACTTTTTAGTTTCTGATTAGGCTGGAAACTCAGAACATCCTTAAGAACTATTTCCTTCGGTATCCTGAGATCAACCAGCTCTAAAACCAGTGCCAGTTTAAGTTATGTAGCTAAATTGGAAAAATCGAAATTTCCAGTGAACTCCAAAGCGATTCCTAATATCGTCTACCTCTGTTCCTCGTACCGCCTACCAGGCGAAATTAGGAGCACCTGTTAAAAGGCGTTGCTAGCAAAGTCTCTGTTTAATGCACTTTCAAATGGTATAAGCAAAATTTGAATTTGGATGTACCTACCTGGTAATTCACTGGATTCTGATTCTTTGGAGCCAAAGTTTACTGAGACAACAGCCACAACTACTTCAGACGCCATATAGTTCCTGTTGTCAGTGATAAGAGCGTTGTCGCTATCGCCGCTGTTAGTACAGACCCAGAACTTAGAAGTTACTGCATTTTCTCATACATAGCGCGAATCATACTTTAGAAACACGAGTAGGCGATATTAGGCACAGGGACGATATTTGGGACACTTGCGAATAAATGCGAAATTTTATATATTAATTTTTTTTATTTCGATATTTTTTTATGCGAAATTTACGTACCCTTACCCATAATGCATAGTTTATGCCATGAACAAATCTTCATAAGGTGGTTTTCAGGAAAAAATCATGAAATTTGATTATTAGATAGATATCATTAGCCTAAAATTTTTTTGAAAACATTTCATTAAGAAATTATGTAGCTTATATGCGTATGTGTTTATACACTGAAGTGCCACTGAATTATGGATACCTACCTAGTAACGAGTTGGGTCTCCTCTGGCCTTGATAACGGCTGCCACACGACGAGGCATAGATTCAACAAGTTTCTGGAAACGTTCCACGGGAATGGCTTGCCAAATATTGGCTAAAGCTGTCCATAATTCAGTAAGGTTCTTTGGTGCTGTGTGATGGCCTTTCACGCCTTGTTCCAAAACATCCCAAAGATGCTCAATAGGATTTAAGTCTGGGCTTCTAGGTGGTCAATTCATGACAGAGAAGTCAGAGGAATGCTCATCCAACCAGCCAGTAGCCAACCGGGACTTGTGAGAGATACAGATGTCTTGCTGGAAAACTCCATTACCGTGCGGATAACAGAACAGCATAAACGGATGGAGGTGATCACCCAGCAACTCTACGTACCGAATTGCATTGAAGGAGGTTGGTACACGCACTAAAGATCCCAAACTGTGCCACGAAAAAACACCCCAGACCATGATTGAGCCACCATGCCCTTGTACAGTTCCAGCCAGGCATGCAGGAACCATGGCTTCATGAGCCTGACGCCATATTCTCAGCCTCCCGTCGGCGTTAAGTAGTCGGAATCGAGACTCATCACTCCATGCTACTCGTTTCCAGTCCTCTACACCCCAGTCTCTGTGCTCTCTTGCCCAGGCAAGACGTGCATCCCGATGGCGAGTATAGAACAATGGTACTCTCGTAGGTCGACGGCTGCCGAAACCCATACGGTGAAGCGAGCGTTGCACAGTCCGTTTACTGACTGTACGACTGGCACCGTCATTAAACTAGGTGGTAATTTGAGCTAATGTTTGGGTTCGGTGGCTACGTACAATACGCCTGAGCCGTCTCTCACCACGCACTGTCAAGGCTAATTGTCCTTTGCAGTTTGCCCGATCGCTAGTTTTTTTTTCCACCATCCATGTATTCTTGGTATACTCTTGACACTGTCGACCTTGAAAATCCTAGCTGTCTGACGATTTCGGAAATTGAATGGCCCATGCGTCGCGCACCTACGATTTGTCCGCGATCGAAGGCGTCTAAATCAGGCAGTTTTCCATACTGGCAATTACAACAACTAAATCAGAACAACCACAGTACGTGCTATATACGCAGTTACCACAGCGCCCTCACTTGCGTATACATGACGCGCAGCGCTACACAATTTGCATAGGCTTTGCTATCCCTAATTCAGTGGCACTTCAGTGTATATGTGATTAAAGTCAGTAGTCCTTTTGCTTTTCTTGCTCTCAAGTCTTCTTTCACAAAATACACCTTGCGCGTCTTATCTGGGTAAAGTACACCAATGCTGCTACAGGCGAATTCACTGTTCAACGGTCGTTTATGTGTGGTGTAGTACATACGTAGGAGATGCTACCCCTCCCCACCACAGAAAAAAAAGAAAGGAAATAGGACCCTCTGTGGTAACTTTCAGTTAACTCATGGGTTCTATCTCAGGTATGTCTCATTATCAACATCATAAGAAATGGCACTACTGAACACACATTTCATATATTCATGTCTAAATTTTGAAAGACTATGCCTATTTAATTGTCACGATATTGTGATATATCTATTTATCGTAGTTACTGAAAAACAAATTGATGGTTTATCTCTAAGTCAATTATCTTGCTAAGCACTGTTTGATCCCCAGTTTAATACAGTTAGAGCGTCGAGTTTCCTGAGCACATGGTCTGACCACGTGTGAATCATTTGGTTAGTAGTGGAATTCCAGAGAGAGAGACTAAGAGGTCAGTGGAAAGTATATTCAAATTGGTCTCGGACATATTTTTCAGCGAGAAAAACAAAACGAAACAGAACTCAGCAATTTTATTTAAATTGAAAAATATCCTTACAGTTAAGGATTCGATGGGTGGGTGAAATAAAAATTACATTAAACACGTTGTTGACGGTACACTCTTAAAGGGATACTTTTTTCCACCCCATATCGGAAATTATTTAATACGTGTATAAAATGTATTGAAATCTGCTTTTAAAATTTATTAATTATGGTGCAAATGTAATTATGAAGTAATACATACCTCATGCAAATACCCAAACTTGGCAAATTACATTGGTAACTTCCCCCTTGCCTGGCAATGATGTTTAATTCAAGTCCTCCAATGCTAGATATTTTTTTCACATTGTAACGCAAAGAAAACTAAAAAGAATTTTGGAAAAAAAAACTCATGTATAAAACGTAAGTATTAAAAATTAATCAATTTATACAAGTTAAAACAAATTAACTTGTTTACTTAAACTAAACGTATTATAATAAAATTTGTATCCATTCATAGAATTCCGAATAAAAAAAACAAACACTTATATAATTAGTCTGATATTTCCCACAGCATGAAGATTTTATTTTAATTTCTGGCGATTTGTGCCTCATAAAAAAATAAATTGTAGTCAAGTAAATGTTGAACATAAAATACCAGGACAGACTTTTTTAATAAAGTCCTTTATTATATAAAAAAAAATTCTTTAAATAATTAAAATTAATCTGAGGAAAAGTAAATTTGGATGTGTTATTGATGTCTCATGAGTAGCACGGTTTAAATTTTAAGAATATACCTATGTATCTTTAATTGGAGAATGAATTTTATTGATTAAATTAAAATATTTTTTTAAAAATAACAATTTTTGCCATATTGTAAAGTTCCCCAGTTAGTTAAAGAGAAGTATTTAAGATCATTTACTTCGTTTAATAATAACCAAAAATGTTATTTACTGCATATACAGGAACTTCTGTACGCAACAAAAAGTTAACTGTACTTTCTGAAACCGAGAGCTTCCACTCTCACTCTGATTGCCTCTGATTCTTAATTACCGAGACCACTCTCATTCAGATAGCCTCGAAATACCTTAATCTCTTTGAGAAAGTACAGTAATATTTCTGTAATCTCTCAAACCGAGAGCTCCCACTCTCAATCGTTTGTCTCCGATTCTTAATTACCGAGAGCATTTCGATTCGGATCTCCGAATACCTTAATAACCGAGAGATCATTTTCTCTTTCAGATTGCCTTTGAGCTTACTGCGGACAGCTTGATCTGTCCGCACCGGAGTTACCCTCCCTTAAGTAAATGCGTGATATGTCCGCACATGCTTTCTCAGCCTAAAATCTTTTATGGTCAGTTCGATTCTCTCGCTCCCAAGCTTAATCTCCCCCTAGGGTGTATCCCCCCCCTATAGGGTTGGAGCTCATCTGTGTCCAAGGGTTTCGCACGCCACTCCGTTCTAAGTACAGGTAGACCTCCTACAGCACGGCATCTTACAACACGGTTTCGCTCTAAGACGATAGGATAAATTGCGGGAACCCTCGTATAACACTACAACCTGTAACACCTGGTTTCGCTCTAACACGATAAACTAATTGCGAAACCCTTTGTACAACACTGTACTTCTACAGCACTAGATAACATGATTTTTGTTTAACAGATTTAAAAATTAAATTACTTCAAAATAATGGCGGGAAGGAATAATGAACTATAGTTGCTTTACATGAAAATGTATAAACAAATTATAATTTATTCATTTATATTTCTATAAAATTACAAGAAGGCATAAGCTTAGCTGAAAATCTTGAATCATTTTTCGTGAATGCAGATTCTTCCTCTGAGAGAAGCCGAAAATTCAAAAGGGAGCTGAAAAATTACCTATCTGCATACCATATCTACAATGACCTTGTAAAAACCAGCATACAAAACAAAATTACAGATTTTTTAAAGAGGATAGAAAGTGCAAAAAATTTAAATGAAGAAAAAGGTTCTGAAAGTGAAGGTGATGTCGTCCAATCGAAAAAACGTTCTCGTTTGATTGTACTGAGCAGTGAGGAGGAAGAAATTTATTAAATTAAGGTCGCATTAAATGAAAATATTTTTGTTTCTTTTCGTTTTGTTATACATACATTTATATTTTTAATCAAAATTAAGTTGCTTATTTGGAATTTAAAAAAAAGTTTGTTTTTAAAAGTTTTCGGAACTTAACCCCCCCTTTTTGTACTGGCTCTGGGTCTCTTATAACACGGTTTCACACAACACGGCATTTTCTAGGAACCTATCTACCGTGTTATAAGAGAGTTACCTGTAGTAGTTCTAAAGGTTCTCCCCGTTCTAACGGTTCAGGAGATAGTTGGGATCTTGTGACTTTACTATATATTAAATTTGATTTTAATAATGCCGTTGTGATATCGATTTTCGCAGTCATTTAAATTGAAGAAATTCATTTCGAATTTTTAATTAATGCTTTAAATTTCGATAACTTGTTGCTAAATCAGAGCACTGATGATTTTGAAGTTTAGAATAATGTTTAAAGCGTATCAAGTGAATCCTAAGTCCACTTTTGGATGGACTATTATGCAGCTAAATGCCGTCAAAATCGGTATCAATCTTTAAGGATTTAGCACAGAAAGATTTAAGTATGAAGTTTGTGTGTGTGTGTGTGTATGTATATATATATATATATATATATATATATATATATATATATATATATATATATATATATATATTATACACACACACACACATATACACACAATTTTTTTCCAATAACGATAATAAGGTTATCAAGGAAGCATACTTGTACAGTGGCGCATCCGTCTCCATAGGCATCAAGATCGACAGTAGTTGGCAGATCAGAAATCTTTAAACTTTGAGTCACTAGTTTATTGCTTTCTTCCAGTTTGAAACCTCTTATCATATCATCTGTTTCCACTGCCAATGCTATATCTAGAGGTTTTTTAGATTCGTAGGTACCATATGTGGCCAAGGCCTGTAATGCCACCACAGTATCCTATAAGGCAAAGAAAAAATATACAGAGAGAGGTATGCAGTTTGAAATTCTTTCTCTGTGTTCCACATGTATGTTAAAATCAGAGCCGCCCAGAGACTTTACGGGGCCTGCGGCAAACTTCTGTTGGGGGCCCCAAGACATCTGATTAATCGAATAATTTTTAAAAAATTTTTTGGGGGCCCCTTTTTTCAGGAGATTATTTTGAATTTTGAAGTACGGTACAAGTTTCAGGATTTTCTTTCGGAGGAAATCTAATTAATATTAAAAAAAAAATTTTGGGGGGCCTGGGGCAAAGTGCCCCAGTTGCCCCCCCCCCCCTGAGCGGCCCTGGTTATAATTACATTACAAATGATATAATATTGATGGAAAGTTGATTATATGAGACCCCCTCCACCTTACAGATTTTAAATATTTTAATATTTGATATTTTTAGCTAGGCAAGTGAAGATAATTTTCATACTTTTGCTTTTTTTTTTTAAAGTTTCTGTAAATATTTATTTTAACTTGTAAAAATTAATACCTTTAACATTACTCATTAAATTACTTCATTTTTTTCCTTGATAATTTTTCAAAAAAGTTTTATTGATTAACGAGTTTTTTTGGTGGAAGGCTTTGGCACAGCAAATTAGAACGATTTTTGGTGCCCTGTTCGATAATATTATGACTTGCCTTCTGAAGTAAATTTTAGGGAGAAGAGAAAATTTGCATCAAATGTAATTGAATTTTGTGCTTCTTGTTTATAAATATATATTATACCTATTTAAATTCATGTTATACCTTTTGCTTTGATAGGTTTGTTATAAAATTTTCACGTTTTGAACAAATTATCGACGACAATGCGTTTTCCTCCAAAACTTATAAATTTTTTTCTAGAAGAATTTCAAACAGTACTAACTAGAAACTTTATATACCTAAGGTTGGGAAACACTACAGTTATCTTTTGCAACACGCGGATGAACATCTGTGCAGTAAGAGACATTGCAGTATGGAATTTACCTTAAATTACGATGTTGATCTTACATCATCGTGAAATTCCGAGCTTCATTTGATCCTGGAGTTCTTGTTGTAAACTCACCCGCTCACCCTTCGCAGTAAAAATTAAAAACTGGTAATTTTGAGCCCTTTTTTATTGACTTTTCGTTACGAATAGTTGTCTAATTGTTCTGAAATTGTAATAATTTCTTTTTGCGTACATATTCACCGAACGTGCTAAATTTTATCTCAGTTGGAGGATTCCATCTGGTAGTCTGGAATTATTTAAAATTTTTTATTTTATTTTTTATAAATAAAAAAAAATTTAATTTAAAAAAGTTTTTTTTTTTAAAATCAAAGTCTGCATGTGATTGCAAACGTGATACTTTTAATTATCGGATTTTTTTGATACTCAAATTGATAAATATTTTATATTTAAATTAAAAGAAAACTTCCACCTTACCTGCGTAGAAACAAAACCCCCATCTGAGTTCCTTTGTTGGGTAATCCATCGAACTACAGGGAAAACTTTTTCTAAGGCAGCCGAGCTATCCATCTTTAAACTGGCTAAAATATAATAACCTGCAATTTCTACGGCAACGGATTTTGAGTTGCTTGAGGGCTCCCAAAACTTTACGTAATCTAATTGAAACAAAATTTAATGAATAACACTATTTATTAAAAGAAGTGCATTATATTAGAAGAAACTGTATGGGATAGATTATTTCTCTCGTGTTAGAATATCAAGAATTATTTCTTTCGTATTAGAAGAGAACTATATTAAATACTATATTAAATACCTACAGAAATTTTTGCTAGAAAACTTGTGTTTTCCCATTAGTTGAATAAAAATTGTAGAAAAATTACACTTGTTCCTAAGTGTACGTTTGCATAAAAATGAAAGCAAATGTGTTAAACGCAGAAACGATATGTTATAATCGCCTTTGCGATTGCCGGGCAGTTTGAATTTCATCACGAATTTTCATAACAAAGGTACTATCATGCGTGCAGAAAATGAAGTAACTTTTTCATTTAATATTCTTGAAGATTTCAGGTTGTCAACAATTATCGAAGATGAAGAATACTTTAGTCCTCGCAATTTGAGCGACTAATTGAAGGGACCGTAGAAATTATTCAGGAGGGTTTGTTTAATCTATTCTTAAAATGACTAGAGCGCTATTTTCTTTAGGACAGACACACTTTTCATGGAAGAATTCGTAAGAGTAAAATTGTAACATTTACGCGAAATTCTTAGAAAATAGCAAAACTTCTCAAACTGTTATGAGACTCCTCAAACGCATGATTGAAACTCGCGGCCGTAACAGGTGTGATCTTCTGCGTTCTCAGTGAAAATGGTATTGCGTCAACTGAACATACATTCAGGGTAAGGGAATCCTTGTCAGCCCCCCCCCCCCCCTCCAAAAAAAAAATCCCGGGTCTATGTATTCTATAGTCTCCAATACATTGTTCTTCATCAATTTTACGAGTATAAGAATCGTTTTCATGGGCCTGGGGTCAATTTTCGGCGCCTATTATCGTAGCATCATCTGTAGTTCAGTTATACAGAAAGTGATTGAGTAAGAACAGAGAGGATAATCCTGAGAATAAAATGGCCATGACTATCTGCTCTTGTTTTCACCCCTTATTTATTTATGTATTTATTTTTACGAGAAGAGAAAACCAAACTTGGTATCAACATGCACCGTGTGACACAGAATTTTTAACCTAGTTAACTCAGTCTGTAAAAAATTTTTAAATGTAGAAACGAAAGAATTTCCAAACTGCTATTTGACAATAAATATTTTATTCTAAAAGATACTAATATTTGAATTATGTTGATTTTAGAGCTTTCTTTTTGTACATTGCAAAATGAACCTATTCCAAGCTTGCACCTTTGGAAATGTAAACGTTTAAACTGAAAGTACTGGAGTTAAAAGAAATTTACCTTTATTAATTGCTCTTTTATCCAGTTCTTCCAAGTATTTTGTCGCCATAGCAGTTTCTTTGGCCAAAGCGCTGGCGTAAGCAAAGAGGGATAATACATAGATATCAACGTGGACCTCTGTTTCTAGGCACTTTAATGCATTTTCTACTACTAGCGTATGGGGTTGCTCGGCATCTGATTCCAGTAGTGAAATAAGGACATACGACGTAAGCGGTGCGAGAGTTTGTTCACCATTTTTCAGGCCTCCCTAATTGAGACAAAAGTTTTTCTTATTTTGAATTGCACCGGAATAATAACTTTATATATTTTAAGTACAGTTGCATAAAATTTAAGATAACCTAGAGTACACTTTGGCATGCACTATAAGCTGTTAGGAATACAGGAATACAACATTATACAGAGACTACACTGAGGTTGTGCCGTTTAGATTAGAAATGAATACTGTTTGGAAAACGTGGATATTTGTGAAATTCTTATTGCATCTGGAAATCTTTTCGTTTGACCACCCTCTGTTGATTAATGCACATAATTGTAATAGCCGAAATTAAAATCTGGAAGTCTATTTGTGGGAAAATAATCCTCAGCATTAAATTATTTAAAGAAATTTATACATTGCGAACGTAAAAGAGGTCAAATATGTACTTGAGAGAAATTGCTGTTCGGAAGGTCATGGTAAAATTCTAAAAGAAATACGACCATCTTTAAGGACTTGTGTTGCTATGAAAACAATGTCTTACAAATACTTCCGTTAATTATGGCAGTTTCTTATTTTCCTGTGGTTGTCAAAGGCAGGTATGTTAAGTTTAATGTCAAGAGAGGTTACGTTGTGTCCTCACTATCAGATCTCGCTTTATTTCATTGTTTCCGAGACTAAAATGGGTGAGGTTCGACTCCTTTTCGTAGGGAAATTCATAGTCAATTAATAGGCTAAATTAATTAAGAGGGCCAAATTTATAAGCTAATTCTCGTCGTCATATCATGTAGAAAGTACGCGTTTTCATCATTTAAACGACAGAATACAAGACTCATTTAGTGTTTTGCTAGTGTGCTATATTATACTATTAAACGGCTGAGTAACACACCGAATTTTCGCCTTTCGTGGAGATAGATTCTGAATGCTATGAATTCTAGGCCCTAGACAGCTATGATGGACAATTTTGTGGAGCTGTTAACTTACTTTCTTTTAATGGATTACGATGGTCGGCCCCACTTTCGACCTTTGGTCAGTGTACTTAACTGCAGAGGGAGGATATATCAATAAGAATCTAATATGGGCTCGAAACAATCTTTCTCAGCATGCTGAAAAATATATTGGGAAAGTTTTCAGTCTCCTTTCAAACACTTTCTACAAGTTTTGAACTATCATTATTAAGAAATAAATTCCTTGTAGTTTCAGAACTAAGCGACAGTCTAGTAATAGTTTAAAACCGTACTGGTGAAAACTTTCTGCTCCTAAGAATGATGTCATTTTCCATCCAGAATTTTATTGACAAAATGTCAGAAATATCCGCCGAGGCTTTTAATTATGCGACCAAGTGTGAGAAAATTCAATACATTTTTTAAAATTTCTGTAAAATATTTGTTATGCATAATACAGCTCAGATTCACTTATCTGACGTCTTCCTATTTTAACTCGTATAACATTATTTTATACTATAATATTGGACTATAGTTTATAAATAGAAATGTACCACTAGAAGTTTAGTCAAAAGTTATCAAAACAAAAATTTCGGTGCCATTACAGATACATAAAAACATGGTCCTTTTTATACCTTCTTTCATTTTACCTTCATTTCCTTCTGAAATACTGTTCCGGATGGTATGAAACATCCATTTTCAAACTGCATCTTCAATATCCAAGCTCTGCTCATACTGAGATCATTCTCGTCTATGTTAATGAATCGCCTTGCTTGACCGAAGGATCTTAGCACAAAAGCTGTCAGCCAAAGACTTCCTTCTTCATCACGAGGTCCAAAGGCACTGTAAGAACCATCTGGATGCCTATATTGTAACTCTCGCTGATAGCCTGCCAAGATATCGAGTGTTAAAATCGGTTCATATGAGTAGTTATTTATCTGTGCCCTACTGTTAAGGAATCATAAAGCATCAAAAAATCTGTAATTCATCGCAACACAGAGGAAAATAGTGAATACTTGAAATGGATTTTAACCTTTGAAAAATTTACTGGAAAAATTGCAGGAAGAAGACACCACTCATGGCTTAAGATTTGTTAAAACCAATATCGGAAGGAATAATTTGCCATAACTTTGAGGAAATTTTTACTTAGTGAAAGGTATTTAAAAACCTAAAAAAATTATTAGATAGGTTTTTGAAAAAAGGTTATTAAGCATATGTCTAAGATATATTAAAACCAAGATGAAAAGGATCGAAAATTTTTTAGAAAGTGTTTTAATGTATTTTAGAATGGACAACTTGAGAGAGCACATATGTCATCTCAAGTATAGCAAAATAATCAATATGAGGTATTTAAAAATAATATTAGATCGGATATTTATAAAAGTGAAAATAATGATTATCAACTGGAAAAACAAACAAAAAGGATAAAGTAATTTATAGCTTTTATCAGAAGTTGCTTCCTTTATCCGAATATTAGAATTCTTAGCAGTATCACCAGGAGAGAGAAATAAATATCTATGGTGCCCGGTATAAAGGGCTTAAATCAAAATCAGTGATTTAAATATACCAAGTTATTGGTTTTTATACCAATCGCAGAACAATAATTTCGACTTGAGTCTTTTGTACAAAGAAATGGACTTTTCTATACAAAATTGGTAGACTTAAGCCTTTTATACAATGTCAGACTCTCGTCTCCCATTCTTAAGTGGAATTGATGAACGTGAGTAATAGCGTCTTCAATGAGCCCAAAAGAAACGCCAACAGGTGTCGAACGATATACACCTTTGGAGAAGTGCGACAATAGGTAAAAGGATGCGAATCATTTAGAATGATTTGTGAAATCCATTAGCGGCGCGCTTTTACCTTGGAAAAGGCGGCAGGAAAGAAAATTCGTCATAGATGGTTCGAGAAGCCTCTGAGAAGAATGCATAAATAAAGACGGTGTTGCGAATGGAGAGAAGAATAGATTTGGACTGTTGAAGGGTCAACACGCGTACGGAGAGAGGGTCTCGTACGGACTTTGAATAATGAGCCCTACTCTCATGAGTGGATTTTACGTTCGTCGAAACGAGCCTTTGTAAATGATTTATTTAACCAAGATTTTAATGTGTCAATAAACCAGATGTAAATAAGAGTTGGTGCTACAGTTATGATTACTTCTACAAGATAATGATTTGTCGGATCACGACCTTAAAAGTTAACATACAAGTCAAAAGATTTTTTTTAAATCAATGCTAACAAATATCAAAAAATCACTTTTTTTGACTTAGCCCTTTAAACCGGGCACCATAGATATATCTATAGATATAACGTATAGAAAATTTTAGATTTTGTACCAGTTTTCATGTTGCTTATGCACTCTTCTCTTATTTCTTCAGTTATTTTTCTTGTAGTCGTCAGATAATCCATTACAAAGATATTAGGTGCAAATAATACCATATTTTGTTCCCCACATCCAACAGGAAGACGAACCAGTCTCCTCAAGCCTTGTAGTGCAGGGCCCATGATATCACCTAAAGGGTGTAACATCAAATAAAGTATAATAGTGATTTTCAATAGACTGTTAATGACGAATCTGAGTTTGTATATTTATCAAAGAAGTTTTGTGAGATCTCCCTTTTTAAACCTGAATAGATTAAATTAGTAATATATATGTATAATGCGCTTTTATATTTTAATTTTATTCGTGGAAATAAATTTGAAGAAATTAAAGAAACAAAATAGATTTCATTAAAAATATTTATCGGGGAGGTAAGCAAAGAAATAAATAATTACAAGATAAAAAGAACTTTTTATATACCATGTTTTTAAATTTTCTGTTGAATCATATAAACTTGACAATTTTATGTATTAATAAATACTTTAAAAATTTTTTTGATGAATTATCCCATCAAGTTGAAAGAAAATGAAGTTAATTGGAAGTTAACTTGCGTTTAACTTTCCGTTCCCGTCCCGGCCGATAGATGGCTGCACCAGTCTACAAAACAAAATTAACTGAAAATGAATTCAATGCTGCTTAAAGATGACTAAAAGTATTAAAATAATGCATTGTCATCGTGTTCTGAGCTATTCTAAAAGTTTCAAATGTCTAGCTAGTCGGGAAGTTAGTTAAAAATCGATTGCAAGATTTGTACTGGACAAACACACACACAAACAAGAAAGCGTGTTAATAAAAACATGGTAATTAATTCAAAACCTTATTTTCGATTGTGAAATTTGAAATTGTCTAGTTTACAGTAAAAAAATAGCATTAGGATAGTGTTTTTTTTCTTTAAATTTAAACGTAGGTACAACATATATTTAAATATAAAATAAATAAATGAAGTGATTTTGACTAGACTGTTAATTAAGACTAAGTTAGTTTATTTAATAAGAAGGTATATAAGATCGTCATATTTAAACATGAACAGATCCATTTAATAAGTGTTTTATTGAAATTTAAACTTAGAATTAATAAAACATATATTTAAATATGCAAGTATGTAATATTTATTCTGATAAATTTTTGTGTATTGTATATAGTTACCAGTAAGATCATTTCGCATTAAAATCGACTGATAGTGATTCATTTTCAAGATGGATTTTAAGGATTCTTGGGAGACGGGGAACTCTAGTATGGACCGTAAGGAGTCAAAACTTTCACTTATAAGCTGTTTTAAATTAGTACATCATGAATTGCTTCAAAGTATCTTTAACGTTTATGAAATGCCTTAAAATTTTATTTGGAATTTTTAGAACATTTATTATCGCTGTATCTAAGTTCTAAAAGAATTAAATCATTCAGATGACACACAAGTTAAACAGAGGTGTTTTTTTTCTTTAACTAGGGGCTTCGCCCCTAGTCTCGCTACGCTCGCTCCTCTGGTGAATCAAGTGAATGAATGACTCAATAGTTGTTTACAGCGATTGAGTCATTCATTTGTTTACAGTTGAAGCTCCCCCCCCCCTCCCGGCGAAATGGATGAAGCCCGCCTATGGGTGAAAAATTGGATCTTCTTTCATGTCCTTCTGCAAAGGAAGCGAATGAGAAGATTTTTTTGAAGTATTTCTTTAAAATTCAATTAAAAATCGAACTTTTAAGATAGAGACTTGAAATGAAGTTTATATGAATGAGAAAGCTTTCATCTTCCAGTTGATATAAATATTTTCTTTGTAACATAATAAGTCTGAGAGCATCGAATTTATATATCTCGAAACGCATAAATTTTTCCAAAAAGTGGGTTTTCAATTTTAATAAAAATATCAGTCTGTTTTAAATTATTTTTAAACAAATGAGGTCTTGTTTGAAGGAGAAATGTCTGTAGTCTTAGATTGTAAAAAAAAAAAAAAAAAAAAAAAAATTCTACGATTCTTTTTTTGGCGAGTTATCGTAATCTGAACATGAAAAAGTCAATATTTTCCCACAAAACATAAAATAAAAAAAAAACTTAAAGTCCGACGAATATGAGACATGTCTTACTTTCTTCCCCACATTGTTCTGCATCGATTGGTATCGGTCTCGACCCCATACCCCCAGCGGTTTCGGAGGAGATAGCGTTACAAGCTTTTGACAGCGGCGTTGCCGGCAGCGACAGCGCCAGTTACTTTTTTTTAGAATAGAGAGATTGTTTTAAAGAAAATCTACCTTTTTAAATATCGATTTAAAGGTAAAGATATACACAAATACTTTATTTATACATGTTTTATTGCTTCAAAATACTGTCGCAGCACTTACCTGTTACCGTCATGTAAGCACGTGCGGAATCGGGAATCACCTCATCCGGAGGTAACAAAGGGACTTCTGTTGAAAAAGACCCATTGGTATCTAAACGGGATAAAAGGATTTTATTTACACAGAATGATGATTTTAGTCATAGAAAAGAGAGGAATTTTTGATGGAGTTAATTCATCAAAATGTGCTGTTAACGTTGCGGTGAATCGCTTGGTAGTTTACCCGCTTAGATTAGATTTCGTTTATTTAAGAGGGTAGGGTCACAGTCCAGATTCCCTATGTCAGTCATGTTAAAATTACTCATTTTTAATGAACATTTAAAAAAATTCTATTGAATATAAGTTTCTAATTTTTTTACTGTATATTAACTGACTTATGTATATTAAATACTTTGACGAGAGCTTTTATAATTTAAATACCTTGTTATTTTTTAAAAAATATATAACTTCTACTATATGTATTTTTTTTTTCAGAAACACCAAAATTACATCAAGTTTTATGTTACTAAATAACTCTAAATTAATTTTTCTAAAAATCCCTTCGTTAAAATATGTAATATTATTCATTTATTAAATATGCAAAGTTTGAAAATAATCACAGGAATAGTTTTGGGAAAAAATGTTCCTTAACTGGCAAAAAACACTGTTTTGAGAAAATCAACATTTAGTGAAACATTCACTTGTGCCTGGTGCATGCCAGCTCCATAACTTGGATCATCTGGGTCATCAGCAAGACTGTCTTCTAATTTACGTTTTTTCTGTCTTCTATTTATTCTGGCTTCCTTGGTTTGCTGTGAAACATCATACCGGGCTTTTATTAATCTCGTCCGATCAGCTGTTTGCATTGCTCGAGAAGTATAAAAACCCGGAGGTATACCTAACGTTGAAAGTACTTTGCATTTCGTAATATTTCCGTCATTATAGGATGCAATTGCTTCAAATACACCTGTTTTTAAAGTTTTTAACTGCACAAAAAAATTCTTTGGGATCCGTGACCAGATTATACTATTTACACTCTCATTGCTGTTTTGTGTTTTCCCATGCAGACATTTGGCAAGTAGATCAGGATCTGCTAAATCTCTATAAATGTTTTTAATGTAATCCAGTACTACTATTGGTAAAATGGTTGTTTTGGTTGGAGCACGAGAAATTTAAAAAAATGCAGCGAGGGGTTTGTTTTGGTTGGTGAGGGTGTGACACGAGGCGTTTTGACAGATGGTAATAGTTTTTGAAAAAAATATTAAAAATATTTCTAGTGCAGCTAGAACAAATATGTAAATGTCATCAAGAGCTCAAGATTACATACTTTTAAAAATGCAAAAATTGGAAAATTCATTTTTTTGTCGAAAATCGTAACCCTACCCCTTTAAGCGACAATAATTTCTGTTGGTTATCGAAATTAAGTGACTATTGTTCCACTCATTCGGCTGCTAATATTGTTTTGATAAAAGTCTTTGAGATTACTCTGTTGGTGCTTAGCCCGTTGCTTGTGGACAAGAGACTGGAAGAAGGTCATGTGGACTGACGAATCACGTTTCTAACTGAGATCTGTATATGACGTACCCAGAAGAAAGTCTTTTGTTTTCGATTTAGAGGCATTTTATGCAAGATATTGTGGTGTCAAAGCAATGATTTGATGTAATATATGAACTCTTTCACGAGATCGTACCTAGATTTTGAACGACAAAAATTTTCGTTTAGCCATCGAAATCAAGTGTCTCGATGACTCTACCTCTGATTCGGCTATTTAAGGCACGATTTTGATTACTTGTTTTTGATAAAATCTTGCAGACAACTGCTGTGGTACTTAACTCGATGCTTATGGACTAAAGAAGGCTGGAAGGTCACGAGGAATGAGGAATCATACCTCAAACTCGATCAGTGAGTTGGATCTACTTGGAATATTGTATTGAGGGGTGTCGGCGGCTGAACCTAAGCCTGATGCCCCAAGCCTCTTGTAGTTTCTGAGCATTGGGAACATAACATACTCATGTACCCCGTCTAGTTGGGCCAAATTCAATTTACATGAAGAAGGTTTTTGCCTTGCGTTAAGACATTTTCAATTCAAGAGAGGGTGTAATAATGTCAGGGCGATAATTAATTTTAATACTGTATGGTAGGAGTATTAAAGGAATTTATGAATCGATTTTAACTAAGCGCATGGTTTATATCACAAAACCTGCGTTAAGGAGCATAGAAATAGTAAAATTTTCATTTGTGGTGAAACAATTTCCACTGCTTTTATTATAAGGTGTTATTTTATTACTTTATACAAGCACTTATTCAGCAAACGAAAAGAGAATTGCATTTATTTGTTTTATTGTAATACCGGAAAACTCAATTTGAAGTCATAGGATTTATTTTTACTGCGAATAATTTTGAAATTTAAGAATCTTATACATGTCTTAACTAATATTACTATTTTCTGTTATCTTCCTGTCAATCTGATTGTGATGACACAACGATAAGAATGTGTGGAAAAAGAATTCTGATCGTGTAATTTATCTGCTATTAAGCATTTGATCGTAACCTGTTAGCGCTTGTAAAAAAATCGATTACTGACGTAAAGTCAAAACTTTATAATACAAACTTTTGAATTTAAAATAACTTACTTTCTGGACATATAAAATAATTGAAAATATCTTCTTTCGGGAAGCCTTCTGCCTAACAAAAGAAAATTAGTAGCAGCATTATATATACTAATAAATTCACATGACAAAATAATGATATAAAAAACATTTCTGATATTTAAAGTTAATAACTTGGAAAAATATGACTTCGATACACGGGAAAAAAAATCATCACCAGCAGTTCAATGCGCCTGATGGGGCTCGACTTAATGCCGAGGTCTGGGTGAGAACCCCGTTGGCGCAGTAGTTTAAATTGAGGTACTTTTTACGTAATAACGTAGAAAAAGTACGTTGGTATCTTCAAACATCGATTTAATTTTACTGAAAACTTTTTTCTCAAGACATCAATGAATTCATAAATAAACTAAGTCTGAATATGCCTTTTCAGTTATGTAACTAATTTTTAATTAAATACATTTCAGGTATCAGCCTTTTCGTCTAGAGCTAAGCTTAAACCCTGAAATGATTTTTTAAACCAATTTTGAGGATATTTTTTTGACGAATTCAGAAGTTTTAAGATACAACCACAGAGGAGATTCATCCAAAGCTATAATCTTATTTTCGAAATTTCCTATGCACGGGGATTAAAGTTAAATTTGGAAAGATGAAAATAATGATGAAAAATAATGATAAAAAGTTGCGAGGTAAGCCGAGGTTCTAAAAAAATCCTTTTTAACGAAATATTTGAAAAATGTTAAGCGTCATCACTCGCATTAAAATTTATTTTATTTTGTTAGTTAATAATTGAATGAAAAACAATTGATGTTTATGCAAGAACAAGATGCATAGATACCGTCTCCTGTCAACTGAGAGCGTTGTCTCCTGGATTTCGGTGTTCAATTTTACATCAGGATGAAAAATTGTTCATTACGGTGGGTACAGTCGAATCCCGTTATAGCAAACCCAGTATATAACGAACTCACGGATATAACGAACGACAATTTTGGTCCCGCCATTTTCTTATTGTACGTAATTTAATTAGTATTGTGTCAGTGTAATGTAATCGATTTTAGTCGATTTAATTCATTAATGATCATTTTTAATAGATTTTATCATTTATTTTAATACATCATTATTGAATACGCTTTACAACTAATGAGTTAACATTTTGTGAACTCTAGCATTTTTAATGGTTCGGATATAGCAAACCACCGGATAATGCGAACAAAATCTTTGGTCGCTGTAAGTTCGTTATAACGGGGTTCGACTTATTTGGTGCATACGCAGAGTAAAATTCTTTATTAGTATCTCAAGACAGACGAAATGCGTATTAATCGCTTACTATGCTGAAGAACCTGTCTACAAGAAAACGTCTTTTCAAGGAAAATGCGGAAACGTGGTTGAAAAATTCGAAAGTGGTTTTTAAAAATATATATATAAATTAAAGTGAATCTGTGTACCTCAACTAGAAGCTCCTTCGTAATAGCATCTCTTGCACTCAGTCGAGCAGTTATATCATTTCCACAGATTTCATCATCTTGTTCAATGGAGTAACCGTATACGGTGATGTTCACCTTGTTTAAGGTCACCGGACGTATGGGAAAACGCACGGAAGCGCTTTTGCCTCCACATACGCACACCTTTTGGTAACGGTGTTCTGACAATAGGACGTATTCATCGCTGGGTTCTAAAGACAGTTTTATCTAAAAAATATATATACATATTTATCTAATAAACATTTATTTCAATAATGCCAGATAATAAAATGTTAGAAATTAGGTAATCACAAAGTTATCTGCAAAAGCAGATGATTGTGATTTTATTTATAATTTCAAAGTGCACAGATACTCTAATTTTCCCTTTATCCAACATAGACGAACACCTAGGATTCGGGTACAGCCTGCATAAGCTGATTACTTTTTGAGATCAAGTTACTGAGATATTCTTTAGATCAGTGTTTCTCAACCTTTCTCGAGTCGCGACCCCTTTTAGTGGTTCGGGCCGGGTGATGGCCGAATGGCTAGTCCGCTGGCCTTGGGTACCAGAGTCTGTGGGTTCGAGTCCCACAATTGGCATGGATGTTTGTAGCCTTTCGGAATCGGCTTTAAGCAGTAGGTCCCGGTATAATTAACCCTCGTGTAGCAAAAAATGACCGCAGCGCTCCAAAACCAAACCTTTTAGTGGTTCCCACGCATCGTACGGCACCCCTTCCCACCCTGCATATTTTGATTAAAAAGGCCTTTTAAGACGAAAAGGAAAAATACTAAAAGACATTTTCCGTAATTCAATTCCAACTAAACGTTTAATTTAACAAAAATGAAATTTGTAAGAAATGGATAATATTGAGAAACATTCATCGCTCAGTCGAAGTTAGAACCGAACCTCGAGAAAAATAATTCACTTACCATATTGATTCAGAATTATATAACATTGAAAATAGAAAAACTATTACCCACATAAAATTGCTTTATTCCGTTGGGGAAACTAAAATAGTAATGCCGAAAGAGATAGCACAGACTGATGAAAGACTAACTGACATTTAGCATTTGTGCGTAGTAAGTGATCGCGATTTTCATTTATCACCAAATTAAGGCGGTAGATTTCTCACGAAATGCGCTTGCACCTAGAATGAGACACTTTTTTTTTCTTTTTAAAAGAACATGACTGCCTAACAGTTTTATGGTGAATAAATAGTGTCAATTTTTTTTCGGTGAAATGCACTAAAATGTTATCTTAATTGAATAAATCTGTGGCAACCCCCAAAGGGGTAGTGACCCACAGGTTGAGGACCTCCGATTTGGATTATTTTGCTCTGCAAATACCAGAAGGATGTGACTTCAAAGTGTGTTCATAACATTTTATTTCGGTAGGGAGTGTTTTAAAACGAAGTTATACATGATTTAAGACAATAGTTTCTCACGGAAGAAATAGTTTAAACAAATTTTGTTTGGTATATATATAATATCCATCCGCTTACTGCTTAGCTGTTAAAATTTTAGTTACTACCATATTTAGTTTACGAATATGGCTATTTTTAATTTATGGATAATTATGTGTCTATGCTAGTTAAAGTAAATATTTTTAAAGTTAGAATTACAAGCACACGTAACCTAATTTATAGAATCATGTTTAGTGTATAAAATTTTAGTCACTGAATTGAGGACTTCCAGATCTAAGCATTAAAAAAATTAAAGAAAAGCCAGCTGGAATTTTTCTTTGAATCAGGAGTTATATATGTAATCTCCTGTTCCTAGAATAAGACTTGCTAGCTTGTTTTATGAGAGGTAGATAAAATGTTGTAAAATACACTGAAGAGCCAGAAAAACTGGTACACCTGCCTAATATCGTGTAGGGCCCCCACGAACATACAGAAGTACCGCAACACGATGTTGCATGGACGCGACTAATGTCTGAAGGTATCCTGTAGTAATTCACACCATGAATCCTGCAGGGCAGTCCACAAATCCATAGGCGTGCGAGGGGGCTGGATATCTCTTCTGAACAGCCCGTTGCTAGATATGCTCAATAATGTTCATGCCTGGAGATTTAGATGGCCAATGGAAGTGTCCAAAGACAGAAGAGTGATCCTGGAGCCACTCGGTAGCCACTCGCGACGCGTGGGATGTCGCATTGTCCTGCTGGAATTGTCCAAGTTCACCGGAATGCACAACAGACATGAATGGGTGTAGATTATCGGACAGGATGCTTATGTACCCGTCACCTGTCCAAGTCGTCTCAAGACGTATCAGGAGTCCCATATCACGCCAACTGCACACGCCCCATACCATTACAAAGGCTCCACCAGCTTGAACAGTTCCCAGTTGACGTGTACGGTCCATGGATTCATGAGGTTGTCTCCATATCCGTACACCTTCATCCGCCCGATACAATTGGAAACGAGACTCGTCAGGGAACGTGCTTCCAGTCATCAACAGTCCAATGGGGGAGGGGGGTTGGCGGGTCCAGGCGAGGCGTGAAGCTTTGTGCTGTGCAGTTAACAACGGTAAACGAGGGGGCCTGCGCCTCCGAAAGCCCATATCAATGGCGGTCCGTTGAACAGTTCGCATGCTGACACACTTGTTGATGCCCCAGCATTGAAATCCGCAGCAATTTTAGGAAGTGTTGCACTGGTTTAAGGATTCTCGTCAGTCTTTGACGGTCCCGTTCTTTCAAGGTCTTTTTCCGGCCGCACCGCTGTCGGAGATTTGTTGTTTTAACCTGATATTCACGGTACACTCGTGAAATGGTCATGTGCAAAAATTCAAATCTCGGCATCGCTATCTCGGAGATGCTATGTTCCATCTCTGATGCGCCGACTGTAACGCCATGTTCAAAGTCACATAAATCATGATAACCTGCCATTGTAGAAGCAGGAACCGACGTAAAATCTTCTCCAGGCACCTGTTGTGTTATAAAGGCGCTGTCGACCGTATCACGCTGATTAGTTGCATTTCTCCGTTATTTGCATACGCACGCCTGTACCCGTTTTTTTCCTTCTTTCTTGGCTCTTCAGTGTATAATGTTTTAGATAAAACTATTGTAAAATGCTGTTCATATATGATTATTCTGATCGAAATTTAAGAGATATAATTTACGTAATTATAAAATTACAATGTTTATAACAATTCTCTAAAATATGTCTTATTTGCATACTTATATGTTAGTACTGTACCAGAAAATATATCTTTTGATACAAAGTTAATATTATGCAGATGGTTTATATTCGTTAATGTAACACTGGTATTTGTGATTTTATGTTGAATAAGTTTTTCATGGTAGTAATATTTGATAACATGTTATGTCATACTTTTAATCAAATATCACACTTTTTAATGCTAATTATTTTTATTTAATCATTCTTTGATATCAATAAATATGTGTATATATATATATATATATATATATATATATATATATATATATATATATATATATATACATTACTAATGAAGTTTTCTTAAAAAAGAAAAAATAGATTTATTAGTTAGCACAGAAATTGTTGCAATTTCAGGTTGCTTCTTCTATTTTGTAACTTTTCATTTAATTTGGGAAAAAATTGTTCTAAATAGTATATCAATTTTATAATTTTTGACATTTTTTAATATCTATTGCAGTCGTTTAAACATATTTAATTACCCATTAAGTACATTATATTAATTAATCATCAAAATAGTAGTCAACAATTTTTTTAAAGTTTGTTGCCTAAATCGTTTATTTCAGTCTTTAGCAAATTTCGTATCAAAACCATTTATGATTGTGATCTTAATTTTATTTGATTACTCAGTATATTTAAAACCGATTAAAAATTAAATAATAATTCACTCTGAGGAACAAAATGTAAAAAAAGTACCATTGTTCAGTATCAGTTATTTTATACATAGAAAAAAAATTTAATTGAATTAGAGACTTTACTTTGAAATATTTGAAGCAAATTGCTTCCGAGGTATACCTTTTTGTTGGGAAGGATCCACAATTTGAACATTTTGTCTCCTTCCAATAGTAGCGCCATTTTGTTTTTCCGTCAACACGTTTACGGGTCATAAAACGGCCATATTGGATGCACCTGCTCTAATTTCCAAGAAACATCGCACCCCCTGAATTCCCCAAGACTCCACGGACAGCCAATTTTCGCGGAAATAAAAGTACCACGTGGGTCAACTGTGGGGATGTCGTATTATCCTGCCCACGAATAAAGTACACGGAACGGCAATAAATTTAAGTGAGAAACCGACCTGGGGAGGGGTCAAAACCAAAAAGGGGGGGGGGGGAAATGAACCCCGAGTTTTTGAGAGAAGAAACGAGAGGAACGGAGGCAGAGGATGAGAGAGATTGGGTGGCGAGCTGTAAAGAGAGTCCGGTTACTGCTTCACAATGACCAGGAGAGAAAAAAGAAGCCCCCGCTAAAGGGAGATGACCGTTTTCAACCGCCACCGAAGGGCCCCATCATCTTAGTCCCATACCTGCGGCCTCCACCGGTAGAAGTACCCCAACGACTTCATGCCATGCCCTGCTGCCTCATCAAAGCTCCCCAGGTTGGTCATTTCTCTCCTTTCAAATAGTGCTGGTTTTTTACATGAAATTTTGACGAACTGAACTCAGTTTTGTTTAGACTGAACTATATTGCGATCGACCCGTAATGGTCCTGCCGCAGGAAGCGGATATAACATGGCCTAATTCTGATACAATATATAGATATTCAAGACTTCTCATTTATAATATGTAAACCTAACTTTTTGTATAATATTGTATAATAAATGTTATTATTTTATTTATAAACGTATAGTTACCTTTGGAGATCACCTCCCTAATTTTACACAACGCAATGGGGTATCTCTGGTACCCCTCATAACACTTTTATATCCCAACATGCTGACATCATTAAACAGTTGTCAGGCCCGTATTTCGAAAGTCACGGTTCGACAATAAACAATCCAAGTGAAGAAAAATGGCGGAAATTATTTTGTTTACCAGGTACTGAGGATGCATCAACATATCGAAAATTCATAGACGTATTAGAAATGTGTACGGGAACAGCATTTCCCTGTCTATCGGGAGAAAGGGAGCAACATATTTTGCGGAGGACGAACGTGCTTCAAGAATACCCGTGGTCGGGACAAGCGAATCGTGTGATTTCCGATGACAACCTTTCCAAGGTAAAAATTTTTATCCAGGGCAACAGGATAATAATTGCGTATCATATCGGAAGAAATCGAAGTCGGTTTTAGGGGAGGTTAAAGACGATATCTCACCGAGGAACTTTTTTTCTCGAGATTCAATCATTAGTGAGACGCGACGCAACACTGGAAAATCCTTCAGTGGCATATATATAGCTTTGAGTAAGTTCGATCTTTTCGTACACCATGGATCAAATCCTATGCAAAATTCAAGACATCTCTTTTTTTCCAGTGAAGTACACAAAGCTCGGATTATCACCGCTAGCTTCGCAATGAAATGCAAACGTGTAAGGCGCGTAGTACCAGGAAATATAGAGTAACCCTACCAGCACCTGGCTGTCCAGTGTAGGCAGGACGATTACATGTCCTATAAAATAGTTTGTGGTTATGATACCATCTTAAAACATTGTCAAGAAATATTTGATTAATATGTGAGCAGGAAAATCTGTGGCCCTGTGGATCGCTCATCACCTGACACCCTATCAAATAGATTATTGCATTGGTTTAGCAATGGGATGTTTCACATGGATCAAGCAAAACGGAAATAATTTTCTGAAAAGTAATGGGGCAAAATTTTGTGCTGCTAGTGGAAGCTTTTAAATTCACCACGATGGACAATGGTCGGGATGGGTCCCGGCAGAACAGTTCAAAGAATATTACCTGAAAGGAACTGAGTCTTGTGTCGCTTTTGGAAAAATGTCTCGATAGTTTTGGCTATTACTTGAAAAGTAACTATGTATTTCTTACTTATAGACCTTCCTACATGTTTTCTATCGATTTAAACTAATATTTAATATTCCCTCTGTCTCAAAATGAGTGTCACATTTAACACTTGAAAAGAATGTGCAAATATGGCACTAATTTTGGGACAGAGGGAGTAATAGAAATGCTAAAGTGAGGAATAATTTAATAATATGATATAAATAAAATAATTTCTTTCTTTTTTATTTTTCATGTTAGAATAGAGTTATATTTTAAATTTGGTTCATTTTACGGAGGGAACTCATTTGTATATATGCCGAATCAGACACAACCCTTTGCGATAGCGTACCTGATCGTATGTATGACCATCAAAGTAAATCTGCTCAGTTCAGTAGAACTCAAAGTAAATATTGAGCCTTCTTACTTCAGCCTCTTTAAAACTTACTGACTAATCTCTTAAAAGGATCTAACGACGGATTTTTTTTTAAAATTTCGAGCAAGCTAGGCTTTTTGAAACGGTATAATAGAGTTGGTGATAAACAGAATTATTTTATGTTTTCAAAAAGGAAATAAAGCCAGTGACATTTAAATAAAAAAATAAAGACTTTAAATAAAAAAAAAAATAAACGGAAATCAGGACACACTAAATTTTAAGCCGAAATTTCATGTTCCATACCATATTTTGTTTGTCTAGCAGATGTCATAAACTTGTCTTTAATCCATCTGTTGCACACAAACAGTAAATGAAGTAATATTTTTTATTGTTTTAAATTTCACAAAAATCCAATCATTGACGAAGACTTACTGTGAATTCGCAACCTAGATAACTTTTAGAAATTTTGATATTAGTGTAGCTAGACGATTTTGAGGACTTTATAACTTACCGGCAAACATTCTAGGAGGTAGTTGAACACAGTCACTACCAAGGGAAGAGTTTCTCCTCTTACGACTGAATAAGGCAGTTGGAAGTCGATGAAGAAGGGCTGGAAGGTCGTTATGCTGCTAATGTCAGATATACCCAGACCTGTTTTTGGATGGACGCATACAGCACCTCCAACCCACTCGGTGATGGTATGAGGTAACTGACGGGTTATTGCCTCCTCTCCACTTGATCTACAGTTAAAAGAGGGAGAAAAAAAAGTTGCTGACTTTACTTTCTCAAATTTATTTTTATATTCATCTATTTCTGTCTAATAACTTTAAAACCAGGATGAGTAGTTAAAATATTATGGCATCTGTTCGCTGAAAGCCAAAATTTTATATTTGCATCCCTATTTTCATATTTAAATATTTTTAAAATTTTCTATATATTGTGAATATCGTTTTACAAATTTACGATATTCGTTAAATTCGCAAAAACGAGTTTAACGAATTCGTTATCAAACTTAAAATATATATCCCATAAGCCAAGTTTCCTCAATGAATGGGCATGTCATATAAACATATTTTTCTTACACTGCGGAGCAAAGAAAGAAAATAAAAGAGAACAATATTAACCATAGACGTAAGCTGGGAGAGAGGCAAATGGACCCACTACCTCTTCGAAATTATGTTCTTCATGTGATATTAGGACATACTAATCAAAAAGGCCTTAATAATGTTTCTCTTATTGTGAGGCCTTCTGAAAATTTAATAAGGATACTTTATTAAATTTACATTAATTTAGCTACTATGGTAGATAAAGTTGACCGTAGCACTCCAAACCAAACCAAACCAAACCAAGATGAATATTCAATTTTTTTTCACCTCAGCAAATAATAGTAAGTTGCCTTTAATTTTTAAGACATTTTACTTAGCGGTTTATTTAAAATTACCTGTTAATTTAAACGGTTAAGTTAGTTGTTAGATTTTTCTAACGTGCTGGTTGTGTTTCTGCGTTGGATTTTTCTGATAAAGAGGCGGTTGTTTTTCATATATTTCGTTAAATAACCAGTGGTTATGGATTTATCGGTGCCATTTACGCCTACGAGTTTCATACAACCAGCTGTAGGTTTCTTTTACTGATCGCTACAGGGGCCCAGGGTTGCCCAATTTGGTCGGCAGATGTGGGTCCATTTGCTTAGTTTGCTTCAATGGTGCTATACAAGTTAAAATCACCTTTCATCTTTTGAGAGCTTGGAACTTGGATGAAGTTTACGATAGCAAAACACATGCAAGTATGTCATACGAAATCATAAAATTTTAGCTATGGGTAGTGTATTCGTTACTGTTTGAAGAATTGTATCTTTTTTCGAAGGTGGAAAAAATATCTAATTCTCAAAGCATATTAATGTGCCGGAACTTTGTTGACCTGCTATTAAGTTAACTGTGAGTTAGATTAGTTAGGTTAGTTGCGTTTAGTTAATAATTGGAACTTCGTGTCTACTATTTTATAACTTTTTATTTGGTGAAAAATTACTTTAAATAGCGTATGCATTAATTTTATAATTTTTGACACATTTTTCAATATCTATTTTATAATAGATGAAGTCGTTTAAACGTATTTAATTGCCCATAAAGTACATTATGTTAATTAATCATCAAAATAGCAGTCAATAATATTTTTTAAAAGTTTGTTGCCTAAACCGTTTATTACAATCTTTAGAAAAGATGGTATCAAAGCCATTTATGATTCTGAACTTAATTTCATTTGATTACTCAGTGTAATTTCCGAAAAACTTAATTAAGAACTACGTCTCACTGGTAAATTAGATGCCTCAAATTTATGAAATTTTTTGGTTTCGGCGGGATTTCAAATCTGTGGAAATCTGCTGAAGAATTAATATTTAATATTTTGAATGAAGCTCAAATGTGCTTTAGCCCACTGCTTGGCGACCTTTTTTGGATGGGCGATAAACATTCCAAATATGGCATTTTGAAGTCGTGGAACGATATTGCATTTTCGCGCATGCGTTATTGCCATTTTGTAATCTATTGGCTAATTGAGGTGACGCTAGCGGTTTATTTGAAATTACCTGTTAATTTAAACGGTTAAGTTAGTAGTCGTTAGATTTTTCTAACGTGCTGGTTGTGTTTCTGCATTGGATTTTTCTGATAACGAGGCGGTTGTTTTTCATATATTTCGTTAGATAACCAGTGGTTATGGATTTATCGGTGCCATTTACGCCTACGAGTTTCATACAACCAGCTGTAGGTTTCTTTTACTGATCGCTACAGGGGTCCAGGGTTGCCCAATTTGGTCGGCAGATCTGTACTGTCCGTCCGGCGCCCAGGCCTATAAAAATGAGCTGCTCCGAACTTGGAAAATCAACCCTCGACTGCGTATACAAGTTTTGCTACGTAGTGACTGGTCAATAGTTTGACAGGGTGCATAGGCGAGAGCCGTGGTTGCCGTAATTTTCGAAACTTACTGATCGCTACGGCCAGCATATTCAAGGCGAAGCCGACAGTTGAGGATTTCAGTGATGTAACAGTAAGGTGCGAAGCGGAGCGGAGCAGGGTATCTAAGCGAAGCGAAGATCCCATGTGCACCTACGAGTTTCATACATCCAGCGGTATGTTTGTTTTACCAACTTATTTGTTCTTCAATGGTCACCATGTTGTTTACGTTTGCGGACCATCTCAGGTTGAATTGCCCTGGGAGGTTGCAATTCCAGAGACGCTCCGCAGAAACGCGCCAAATTTGCGATTTTCAGAATATCGCCAAGCAGTGGACTAACATTTTCCCCTTGAATGATTGTCCAATTCCCGTATTATCCTTCAAAAGGGACATTTAAATGAAAGAGCCTTGATTATTTACCCCACAGCTTGTAATTCCCATAGCCATGTTTCAGGAAAATAACTCCTGATTTCTTCCTCTTGTGTAACTGGACCTGAAAATACAACTGGGCCTGGAACTTCGGCTTTACTTTCAGGGCTGAAAGTCATCCGAGCATTTTCAAAGCGGTCATCTAAAAAAAATCATCGTATTCTATTTTACAAATAAAATGGGGGAACAATAATAAAATGAACATAATTTTTAAATTTATTCCATCACTTTTTACACATTAAAAAAAAATAAAATTTAAAGCTAGTACTATTGTAGAAGGACATTTCATGTGGCTGTTTGCGTTAAACTTGAAGAGAAGATTGCTTTATATTTTCAAATTCCAATATCAACAAACATCATAATGGAAAAAAAAAACATGGAGTTTACAGATTTATAAATACTATCCAGTATACCGATTTTCTCCTTATATCTTCTCCATTAAGTAAGTCACTACTGTGAAAAACGGAGATTTGCTGTTTTATGCTGACACCGAAACTTCCCATCCAGTATATTAATAGTCGTTCAGTTGGCAATTGAAACTGGTAAACATCAGTTTAATTTCATTATATTCGATTTATAATATTCGAATTTATAATATTCGATTGATGTTATTTATATATGGCTTAGATCAGTGATTCGCAAACAGTTTTCGACAACGACCCACTTTCTTCCAATAAAACACCCCTCCCCCTCCTCCAATGGAATTTTTTTGGTAGAAACACAATTTTTTCATTAATTATGAAAATGTTAATAAAAAATAGAAGAAAATATCACGTTTTTGAGATATGACGTTGTTGAAAGGTGAGTGAGCGATATTTTGATTCCTCCGGTTAGTGATGAAATGTCTAAGAATTAACTTACGAATTTGTATAATGAACTTACCGTTCGTGAATTATCCACAACAATAAAACCCTACAACAAAAAAGATTTAAAAACTCCATTCAATAATTTCAGTAGGTATTTGTTATGGTATTGCCCATTGTTTACGACCCAGTATAATACCTGAAACCTACGTTTTGTATTTATTGCTGACTAACCGAATCGTAGTGCCAATATCACTTTTGTCAGATAACTTTCCCGCTTTTCCTAGATGATACCAGTTTTTAAATTTCGCATTTCTTTTTCGAAAAAAATGAGTACAAAAAAGGCATAAAAAAATTTTCAGGTAGTCTTTTCTAACGAAACTACCGGGGGTTATTAACGTAGGATTACTTATCGTTGCTTATCTCTTTTTTTTCTGACGCATTTTGGTACTTTTCTGTTTAACTGTTTTATTGCTACTGCGTTTTGCGCGCTGCCAAAATTATAACTCTCAACAATGCTGAAATTTTGCTTTCAGCAGGACCGTTATCGAGGAACGTAATCCTACGTTAAAAGAAGCTGTACGTTTTGCGTATATATTTACTTTACATAGTAACAATAAAAAAAAATCTTGTTTACCATCTGCACTTGTGTTTGACGAGACTGTTTGGCACCTTATTTAACAATATAATATCACTTTTCAATGTATAAAAAATATAAATAAAATATTAAAAATATGTAATTATAGGAAATTTAAAGCATTTTTTAATTGCATAATTCAACATGACATAAATTTACTTCAAACTAGCCGTGAACCCTCCAATTTTTTTTCACGACCCCATAGGGGTCGCGACCCACAGTTTACGCACTACTGGCTTATATAGTGGATAAGATAGTAGGCCGAAGTCATGGTTAGTTATACATTTCCAGTGAGATGAAACTAATATACTTATTATCTGATTATTGCCTTGAAAAATGCACCTTCTCTTATATCTCTTTGTGCTAGCCATCGACAATCGAAAAGACAAGAACGCGATTCGTAAGAAATGACCCTCATCGAGTCAAGGTCATCATAGCCACAAATGTCTCTCTTCAAATGTAAAGTTATATGCTTAATTTTATAAGCCAGGTCATAAACTTACCAACGAACGACGGTATCACTTCTGTGAAACAAAAGCAAATTCACGGGACACTGATATGAGACACATCCAAGATATTCTCTACTTAGGTGGTTCTTAGTTGTCTGTCTTAGTCTGTCCAAACTGATGTAGTCGGCTGTCGATTTTCCCTCGTGGGTGTCATAAGATAGAAATCTCTTAGCCTTATTTATAGGTTGAACTTAAGTGCTGATAGACAGCATGCACACCATATAGTGGAACCCACAGGAAATGTCCTTAACATTTGCAGAATATAAGAAAAGTCCTCCCTTTCATTCAAAAGCCAGCGTATATGATCAGTGACAAAGAGAAGACAGTGAATAACATAGATGTTTAATATATTCATGCCAAATTTGAAATTGGAAAAGCATTGCAAATATGTATTGCTCATTCAAATATTTTCAGTTCAGCGCAGTCAGAGATTTTTTCTTGTTAAGTAAACAAACAATAAATGAACAGTTTGAAGTCTTTCATCCCTCTTAAATTAAATAGGATTATACCACAAGTTTAAACGATCACACCTCATTCAAGAGGTGTTCGAAGCATAACGGATACTTTTCCTTATTACACTGGATCAATAAATGGATTTCTAACCCTTGAAACTACGTATACTTAATTACGTATAGTTTTATAATTAAAAAAAAAATGGCGTGACATAAAGTTGGGCAAATTTTGAAGTGGAAAACCTGGATTCAAGTAGATATATCACCCTTTCTCACTTCTAACTGTCCTTTAATGAATTTATGAAAACTTGTTGAATTATAAGCCAATTAAGGTCAGTAGAAACAATCGTATTTCTTTTTCTCTGCGTCATTCGATCTATTTTGCTTGCACCTGTTAACGTTTTCTTTAAAGTTTTATGTAATTTATTTTTGTAAGGAGTCAATAGACACCTGAAACGTTGAGTATTTTGCTAAGCACTTCTATTAAGCATTAAAAAACCTAGAGACTGAAGTGTATAATTTTATTAAGGCTAATATCCCCAAAGACACTCTTTAGATATTTAGTGATACCCGTACAAAGATCAGCTCAAGCAATATTAGGGGGGTGGCTAATGAGGTCCAACAAGCACTGAAAATAATCGTCATAATTTCACAACTGAGAATATAATAAAAAAAAGTACTGATCTTTTATACCTGACCAACGAATAACAGAAAATTCAATATATAAGAGAACATTTCATTTTAGCAGGATAAAATAATTCAGTACTACATGCTTTTGTGTCTTTAAGAGAACCCTGATCGTTTTGAGCAAGATAATAAATCCTGGTACTCAAACTACGAAATTCTTGTTGTTGTTGCTGTTGTTGTTTCTGATGCCCCATTGATCGATAGTATCTATCAGTTCAAGTCCAATTAAGGCTGCTATGTACTAAGAAAAAAAATCTTATTTCCCTTTTCCTCTTCTTGCAGACTCTTGGGGTGGGCGGAGTCCAGTTGTCAGTTCGAGAATTCCACCCCCTTAGGATTGACATTTTGAGGGATTGTAATGGCTCTCTCTCTATAGGGGGGTTAAACGCTGCCCCCAAATTTTTTATTTAAAAAATATTTTTGTCAACTATTTACAGGTACATAAATGCCGATAATCAAATAAAATTGGTATTGTCAGATAGCCTGAACTTTTCTGCAAAGCGCTACAGGATTCATTTTATAAATTTCGTCCACCGAAGGAATTTATGAGCGTTTAAAACACATTATACCAGATTTTTCCCCTAATAATTTAAATTTAAAAATATTAATTGCATTTGAAAAAAAATGAAAAATGTACACAAATGTAAAATTTCTTTTTCTATGACGGACTAAAACTTTAAAAAAAAAATCTTTGAATCCAAGTCGGAAATTCAGGGATAAATTTTCTCCATAGGTTAACATTGAGGTGAGCGAATACAATGGGGTTAGTACATAGCAGCCTTAAGGCTATTGGGCAGAGTGGTACGGCTCCGCTTTTCAATAGCACCACGAGGGTCGGAGTCCGACTTGGCTAAAGGGCCGATCCCGTAATTTAGAACTGAGGCAAGTGACGAGACCGATGCACTTGACCCAGCACACTCCAGAGGTAATTTGGGAACTTGGAGGACATTGCAGACACAATAGATTTTACATGCACCGGTCGCCATTAGTGCACACTGCGATGGATTTGCAGCGACGAGCATCGAACCAGAGACGTTCAGATCACTGGCCCGTTGCTCTTGCCAACTGGACCAACGGAATACTATGATCGCATTGAAAACATACACAGTTTTTGAATCGAAAACTCTTAAAGCAGTGCTTTGCACACTGCTTTAAGCCCGTCTGCACACGGAGCAACCCAAAAGAAACTGATAACTGACTCAAATCACAAAAACTCAAACCCGTCCGACGGGTTTGTAACCAGTTGCGTCGTGTGCGTGGCTCCATTCAATTACATAGGTTACGACTCATCACGGACTGGTTTGTGATTTGAGTCAGTTATCAGTTTCTTTTGAGTTGCTCCGTGTGCAGACGGCCTAAGAGTTTTTGATTACACAATTTCTCAAATGAGTAACTAAAGGTTCTCTCTGATTCTGATTACTATCTGTCATTGCCAGGAAACTCTGAGAAAGCAAGATATATGATTCCCAAATGTGGGCATACTGCCGAAGTGAACATGGTGATGTCTAACGTTACAACTATCCGAACTTCTATATTTAAGGGTTAAAATTTGAGGAATATATGGGTACAAAAATATTGTCTCAGACATAACTTAAACAGAAGGAGTAGATAAGGAAGAATTATTACTTGTTATTCTTAACGAAACCGGCATTCTTTGAATCATTGGATAGGTCTTCATCAAATTCTCACAGGAAACACTCTTAATCTTCAAATCAGATATGACCACCATGCCAGCTTCCTAAAAAATAAATTAGATTACATTAATAATGAATTGAACGATATTTTTAAATTTATTTATCGATTACATTCAACATTTTATGACAATATATTGATGTGTATTGTTTTAGTGTTTTGTTTAACACTTTCCTTTTAGACAGTAGGATTTTTATCTGTAGGATTTTTATCTGCTATAGTCTACTATCCAGTTTCCATTTTCTATATATTTTTTGAACAAGTACCTACTTTTCTTCACCATATTAGCATGTAGCAATAATAGTTTTCTTTCCACTCTTGAAAATCTTTCACGTATGGTACCATTCTTGCATGGAAAGTTTCCTTCTTGTAAATTCACATAAATTACAACCTACAAGACAATATTAATTTTCGTTTCCAGGGAAAAATGTTGTTCTAGCATAAATCATGATAATGCTAGTTTTGTGAATGATTTAATGAAGAAATCTTGTTTGATATTGCTCGTACTATGAAATATGGCCTGTGAAACCCCATTCCAAACTCGTGTCATGTTTCAGTACGTACGCATGAACTGCAAAATACTTCATCATGACTCTCCAGATATTTAATTAATCAAAACTTAAAAAAATAATTATTCAGTTCTTATATTCTACACTTTTTTATTATATTAGCATGTCACACTAAGTGTTTTCTTTTCCATCTCGAAAATCTTTTACTTATGGTATCCTTCTTCCTTTGAAGTTTTCCTCCTTGCAAATTCACATAAATTACAAACCTAAAAGGCATGATTCAATTTAGCAATTGGGATAAGTTACTCTAGCGTAAATCATGATAACAGTAGCTTTGTAGTAATGAAATTAGTATTTGTTCGCTAAAAGCATCTAGTGTGCTTTTGAACCATGGCAGAATATTTCTGTCGTCGTATTTGTACGCAGGACTTGCAGAAGATTTTCACCTTGACAATACAGACAGATAATCAACCAAAATTACAGAAAATAATTAAGTAAATCAATTATTTAGGTATCAATTAAAAAAAGGGAACCTAGTCAAATTCGCACCAGCCTTTCACTGATGTTTTTCAACACCATGAGTAGTTTTCGGCAGAAAAAAAAACTATCTCAATTCAACAAACGTTCGCCTGTGACGAGGTTCGAACTCGCGTCTTCGAACAACGAGCTGGTGTTCTTCCGATTGAACTACCCCGCCTGCTTGATTTCCAGTGAGTTTCCCTCGCAACCTTTGAATTTTATTTCAAGAGTTTAAATTAAAATTTCAGCATAAAGTGTACTCATAAGTTATCTTTCTATGTTCCCGTATAGAGAAGTGTAATGTCTGAACTATGATCTTCCTCTGTAAGTTATAGATAAATTTTACATTCTGCTCTATATTACAATTTTTTAGTTCATTACATACGGTACTTTTATAATAAGCCTACCAACATTGAAACTATAATTCAGGTTTGAGTTAAGGCTGCTGTGTACTAACCCTACTGGATTCGTTCGCCTCAATGTTAACCTAGGGAGAAAATTTGTCTACTATTTATAGCTACATAAATGCTGCTAATCCAATAAAAAGGGTATTTTTAGATAGCCCGAACTTTTCTGTGCCTTGCAACAGGATTAATATTATAAATTTCGTTCACCAAAGGAATTTATGAACGTTCAAATCACATTATACTAGATTTCCCCCCCCCGAATAATTTAAATTTTAAAATATGATTTACGTTGTTGTTTTTTATGAAAAATGTCCCAAGGTGTAACCTTTCTTTCTCTATTACAGAATACAATTTAAAAAAATGTTTGAATCAAAGCCGACAATCTTTGGACAAATTTTTTCCATGGTTTAACACTAGAAAGACGGGACTTTTTTCCTTACACGCCGTCATTTTGACAGTTAAAAATAAAATCAAGAATTTAAATATTTAATGTTTTTTAAATGGTTAAATACTTTAAATTTTGAACTATTTCATACCAATATTTAATAAATTAGTTTATATTTAAATATATTTCTATGCAGGTATGCCGAACTGACAACCTGCTATGGTTTATCCGCAAAAATATATGCATGGTTTGTGCCGTCCTTATTTTTCAACACCAATATTTCCGAAGAACCAATATTTCTGTTTTTTGCAAAAGGGGGAAGAGACAAAAAGTAACAAACATTTTCCCGGTATTATTTTAAAGATTTCTGCCTGTTTTCTATACTGCCGTCAAATTGACGACTTTCAGTTTCAGTAGGTATACAGCACATTTTCTCCCACTCTTTACTATCGAATATAATTTTGTAAATGTGTGTGCATATTTCGCGTAAAATTAGAAAAATTCATAAAATTTCGGAAGCCTGAGGACATAAATACAGACATAGCGCTCGATAGCATGTCCGAAACCGTCAAAATGACGGCAGCCGTCTTTCTAGTGTTAACATTGACGTGAGCGAATCCAATAGGCTTAATACACAATAGCCTTAGGCAGGGCCCGATTAAAAATTTTTTTGACTAGGCACAACTTGGGATGGAGGCCCCCTAACACTGATGTGGGCGTAAAATTTCTAAAATTGACACACACAAAAAAAAATAATCAGGAATCATTGTGAAAGTACCATTTTAACAAGAATTGGCCTAGAACATTATTAAATAGCAAAAAACAAGACAGCATATTAACTTCATCATTAAAACACCAATACAATGCAACCAGAAAAACTTATTAATCCCTTATATACACTATAACATACATATGATGAACTATACATATAACTATACATATGATGAATTATACATATAACTATACATATGATGAGACAAACAGTCAAATTTGAAAGGATATATAAAAAAATTGCTATTAAAAAAGTTAAAATAAAAAAAAATTGACGTGGGAATTTTTCTTTTTTTCTTTTAAACTAATTTTTTTTGGGGGGTGGGGGCAACATTCGGGGGCCCCTAGGCCCGGGCCTACTGGGCCTAATGGAAATCACATTATCAGGGCCTGGCCTTAAGGAAAAGCTCGCATTTCTCCTTTGAAGTGAAGCTTAAATGTAAGCTCACAAAGATGTAAATTTTACTGTTTTGTTTCGGTTTCGAAAGAATTACATAGAGTAAAGGTACGAAAAAGAGATTATTACGCACAGTGATGTTTAGATTTGAGAGAGAAATTTAAAATGAGGAAAAACAGTGACTACGCGGTATTTTATCGCGTTAAGTAGATGATTAACTTACTTCGAATGCCAGTACAGCGTCAACAGTGTGCATGAGAGGCGTTAGCATGAACGTCATTTCGTCGTACAGGTCTTTGAAAGAAAACGAAAGAAACGAATCACGTTAAAGTATTTTTAACTTAATAGAAAAATTTAAAACAAAATATAACAAAATTTGTATAAATTACAATACCCGAACATATATACCTCATTTCAGCATGTTAATCTCATAAGTAGGGGTACGTAAATTTCGCATCGAAAAAAAATTTACAATACATGTATAAAATTTCGCATTTATTTCCGAAAAATATATAAATTCAATAATTTCGCATTTATTTAAAAAAATCACGATTTTACTCACTTGGTCAGATAAGTATCAAAATTCTTAGTTAAAAGCTAACATTGTAGTAGTCACCACATTCTCTTCCTTAATTCTTTGGCAATAAGTAATAAGCAAATTTTGAGAGATCTCTCAGTTAAAGACCGTGGATGGTCTTAGATAAGCAATTATGTTAATAGATTATTACTATTATTACCTAATTTCGCTTAAAACGTCGTTTATCACTGGGATTTCGCCGAGAAGTAGTAAAAAAATAATTTTCGCTTTATTCGCTCATATCGGCAAATTTCGCATTTATTCGCATCTATTTCGTAAATACGAAAATTATGTATCCGAAACTTTATTACGAAAATTACGTAATTAAGTTACTCGAGAGGCCATCCACATAGTAAGCTGGCAGACGTTAGCCTCCGCACGATGGCCTCGGGTTCGAAACCCGAGTAGGGCATGGATGTTCTTGTTTTGCCTAACAAAGAGCGATATTGGTTTACCTATAGGGTGCTCCCATGATAAACGAGCTATAAAAAGTCTAATAGTCAATATTGGGAGGACAATGGGCCTGTTCACATAGAATCCGTCACCGTCAGCGTAAAATTCTTTAACCAATCATATACAAATAATTGACCCATTTAACCAATCAGCGCCAACGGAATCTTAAACGCTTACGCTGACGAATTCTATGTGAACAGGCCCTGAGTGCCTTCCACGCAGAGGAAATAAATGTTACTCAAGCAAAAATGGCAGTTTTGTTTATGATATTGAGGAGAATAGTTTGTTTGATAACGTTAAAACTATCTAATAGGGTTTGCGGAATCTTTCATACTTTTCTGTTGTTATGCTTCAGAATGTACTCAAAAATGTATAACGCTTCTTAACGTTCTCAAACTCTTTACGATGGAAATTTGTGAGCCGTTACGTTATGTATGATCATTATACAAAATTTAATGTATGATATGTATATACAGGGTGGTCATAAAAAAACTTTGCCGATATATAGACCTTCAGCGGCGGCTCCGTTCAACCGATCGAGATGAGATTTCAGATATAGTTATTCAGAGGTATGAGCTCGGGATTCTGTGAACGGCAACAAAGTGGCGCTCACGGTTACGGTTATAGGTATAGAAACTTGAAATTTTCAAACGGCAAAGCCCACTTTTTCCCGTTGCAAAATGCTCAGCGCATGCGAAAACCCTAAAGAGCGTTAGAACGGTAAGTGTATCACAATAAAAAGGACGCGTTATGCACGCACAAAAAGCAGCTCTGCGAAAGGCCTGTGATTGCTTCCATGGGAAAAATATGTAATCAAGATAAAAGTTTTCTTTTGTCCGACCTGTGTTGTCATCAATGATTGCTGCCTTGCCTCTGTCATATGCAAATTTCCTCCGTGCGCCCCGATTGTGTATTTGTTGGCCGTTAAATATATATATATATATATATATATATATATATATATATATATATATATATATATATATATATATATATATATGTGTGTGTGTGTGTGTGTGTGTGTGTGTGAGTAACTAAACAATTTCTGTGAAAATGCAGGTGTGAATAGATATAATACTATTGAATGTACTCTGTAGCAGGAGCAAACAGAAATGGAGTAGGTAGCCTTAGATCTAGGTTTCGCATTTATTAAGTGCTCTTCAGTGAAACATAAAAGGTAAATCTCGATGAGTACGTTTTGGGGAAAGGAATTCTTAATGCGCAGTATGTGTAAATTTTTACCACTCACTGACAAAGTTCAGTCAGTCTATCCATCGTTTATCATAAATTGTGGTACAAAATTTATAGCTCAAGATGAAGGATAAAAATTGCTTTATGACTTGCCATTTTGCTTAATAGCCCCGAAACTAATTTTGCTCAATCTGGATGGTTTAATGTAGGGTCAAGCACCCACACGGTAAATAAAGACCACTATTATTGATTACTATTATTGATCTTCCAATTTTAGAGAAAAATCAAAATAAGGCATTAATTTTATATTTAAAAATTTAATATATTTACTTACACACACACACACACATATATATATATATATATGTGTGTAATTAGTTTAAATATATAATTTAACGTACCTTGAAAACACCGCCTTGGAAACAATGACTTTTTACCAGTATCATACGATTCCAAGATTTTGAAAATCTGTCACAAATAAAATAAGATAGGAAATATATTAAAGTATTTAACTGACAGTAAAATACATCGACAAAGTTACAATTGACAAAGTTAAGTTGGGTGCTTTATTAGTTCATTATTGTAAAATGAATATATATTTTACGTGAAAACCCTTTTCTAAATGTGAAACTATATACGTTGTTTTACCTTATTCAGAACTCTATCCTAAGAGTCGTGAGTATGGTAAACATGTAAGTAATAAATATAGTTTCATATTTTTTGATATCGAAATTAATTTTCTGCGATATACCAGGTGATCATAATTAAACATATTCAGAGCCCTCTGTAGCTGTAACTAAAAGGCGTGAGCTGAAATTTTGCAGATAGACACTTCAAAGGATACGATAAATGATTTAAAAAAATGTTCAAAAAATGTCCGCTATATAGCGCATTACAGCCTAAATGATTGAAAAGTCATGCAATAAATAACTGTGCACAGTAAAAAAGTCATTTAAAACTTTTATTTTTACATTCTCAAGCATTATGATGCTTAAAACTGTTATTTTTACATTTTGAAGCATTATGACGGTACAAAAGTTGATAAATGTGGCACTGCAAGTGAAGAAGAAAACAATCTGATTTGTATAAGCATACGAATTCAAAGGGAATTCTGGGTATAAAAAGGATGAGATCGAGTGAGTATCATTCTTTCTGTTACGATGGCAATTAAATTACAAGAACGTGCGTTGATCGTAAAACTTTTATATCAAAACCAGGGAAATTCTGTTTCAACTCTTCGCGAATTTCGACGTCAAAAGAAATTGCGTCGGGGTCCAGTGTCTCCACAAGGTGAGAGAGACATGATATCTCGATTTGAAAACACCGGGTGTTTAAGCGTTCAACGTGGCAGAGGGCGAAAGCCTATCAGCGAAGAAGTCGTTTCAGAAGTAGCAACGGCCGTTGTCGAGCAGTCACTGATAAATGATCATGGAGTCAGCAGTGCAAGTCCAGTGTCACGACAGTTAGACGTACCGTATAGCACAGTGCAGAAGATCCTGAGAAAAATAATGAAATTTTTTCCGTATAAGATCAGCCACAACCAGCAACTGCTTCTTACCGACAATGACCGTCGCTTATCTTTTGCCCTGACTTTCTTGCTCGAATGGAAGTCGATGACTCCTGGCCGTGGAACATTCTCTGGAATGACAAGGTTCATTTTTATGTGAACGGAACAGTGAACACCCAGAATTATCGAATTTGGGCCTTGGAAAATCCACGTGCCTTCTACACAATTCCGCAACACTCGCCTAAAGTTACCGTCTGGTGGGGATTCACTTCCCAATTTATACTTGGGCCATTCTTTTTCGAAGAACTTAAAGATAATGGCCCTGTCACATGTTTTGTAACAGCTCTCAGATATCGTGACATGCTCAGTAGTTTAGTTTTACCTCAACTCCAGCAGCGACAATGCCTTGAGTCTATTACTTTTATGCAGGATGGTGCCCCTCCACATCGTGGATTCTGTGTGCGAAGGTTTTTGCGACAACATTTTACGGATGACATGGTGATTAGCCGATAGTTTCCTACTCCTTGGCAGGCCCGTTCTCCCTATCTCACTCCGTGTGATTTTTGGTTATGGTGCCATTTAAAGAATGTTGTTTATAGGGGGAATGTTACAACTTTGACTGACCTGAAGGATAGCATAACATTTTATATTCGACAGATTACTGGCGACCAGCTGCGGTTAGCTGTTGAACACGCTGTTCATAGCCTGCACATTTTATATACTAATGAGGGAGCCCACATTGAACAATTTTCTTTACATCGCAAGACAGTGTGTAACAAATAAATTTAGCTTGAATTGGAATTTGTAGCTCGTTTAATTTATTTCCATTCAATGCGCCCCCTAGCGACATTTTTTGAACTTTTTTTTTGGAATCTTTCAGCGCATCCTTTGAATTGTCTATCTGCAAAATTTCAGCTCAATCCGCCCTTTAGTTACAACTACAGAGGGCTCTGAATAGGCCAAGTTTAATTATGATCCCTTGGTATATATATATATATATATATATATATATACACAGTGTGTACATAAATGAATATCCCAACTTTGCAGGGCTATTGAAAGAAAACTAAACAAAGTACAAACTTGCTGTTCATCGGAAATCAAAAATAACAGTTGAAAGTTTAAATTCGACACAGATATAAGTGTTCAATGTGAGCCCCTTTAGTAACACGAAGGATTCGAGGTGGTACGATAACTTATCCCAAACTCTTTTCAACATTGAAAGGCTGCAGATATGCGTGCCTTAAGTTCGTCAACGTTATTTAGTAGCGGTGGAACAAACACCTGATGTTTAATGTAGCCCCAGAAAAAAAATACAAGTTTGTACTTTGTTTAGTTTTCTTTCAATAAGTTTAGTTTTCTTGCAAAGTTAGGATATTCCTTTATGTACACACTGTGTATATATATATATATATATATATATATATATATATATATATATATATATATATATATATATATATATATATATATTCCTCGGATAACAGAAAAGTACTACAGTTTTGGTTGATTTTAGAGCTTAAAATTTTTAAACTTTCATTCATTCGAATTTAATTACGTTCCACTAGAATTTCCAATACAATAATATTCAATATTACTAAATTTTAAAATTCATGTTAGTGATTCGACCTGCGTAATGTAAACAATCAATCTACATACCCGGAGGAAACACTCTCGTCTCAAAACTTCGGCTTTCACGCCAGACATAATCATTAATTAAAAAAACCCCTTCTATAACTAAAGTTAAAATAATATACCCTCTCCGTGTTGAAGGTTGTATCGTCCTCCAGCAGACGAATGCTCTTGTCCACCATGCTGACCCCACATAGAGATAATGGGCTTGCAGAAAGCAACATTGCTGCCTCGGTGTTCGGATACTGTTGCTCATGGCGGAAATCAAGACTTACCTACGAAGCAAATAACCATAACGTTACAAAGTATAATCCAACAAATTAAACCATACTTTAACATTATGAACCTCTACTATGCATTAATAGTTATTTTTACAATTCAATTTTATTTCACATTATCAAACTCTACCATGCTTTAACGTTTTTTAAATACAAGGTGCGCCCATAAAGTAACCGGACAATTTTTTATAAATAAGAAAATATTACTCACCTTCAAATAAATTTATCTCCTTCAAAATAATCGCCAAAGGAGTCTATACAATTTTTCCAACGTTTCTTCGAGTCATCGAAACACTGTTTGTAGGTGTTGGAACTGACCGTTCGCGAAATACGCGTAACATTTGATTTAATATCCGAGACGTTTTCAAATCTCTGTCCTTTCATGGCCATCTTAAGCTTCGGAAACAGGAAAAAAATCAACTGGCGATAAGTCGGGAGAATATGGTTGGTGATTTATCACTGTAATTGAATGATTAGCAAGGTACTGTTGTAAAGAAATTGCTGTATGGGGCCTAGCCTTATCGTGTAAAAGAAACCATTGCCCAGAATCAAACAGTTTCTCTTTTAATTTTATTCATCTTTGCATCGTTTGTAGACCCTCTTTTCTACTGCCCTGCAAGATGCTTACTCACTTTTTCTTATACTATGAACTCACGGATTAGCAGCGGCCCAATCATTTCACTCCTTTCCTATACTCTGTTTCATTTGATCCCCTCTGCTTATTACCTGAAAGTCTGCAATTGAGGGCGTGGCCCAGGAATTGCAGTTGCGACCCATTTCCTATGGTCCTATGGAATCAAACAGTTCTAACTCGCCTAACCTTCCTAACTCGCCTTATCCCGTTTCTTAAACGAAAAAGCACCTCCTTGTAAAAATACTGATTAATTGTTCGATTTTCAGGAGCAAATTCGTGGTGAATAAGTCCTTTGTAATCAAAAAATGCTAAATCCATGAAAGGACAGAGATTTGAAAACGCCTCGGAAATTAAATCAAATGTTACGCGTATTTTGAGAGCGGTTAGTTCCAACGCCTACAAACAGTGTTCCGATGACTTGAAGAAACGTTGGAAAAATTGTATAGACTCCTTTGGTGATTATTTTGAAGGAGTTAAATTTATTTGAAGATGAGTAATATTTTTCTTATTTATAAAAAAATGTCCGGTTACTTTATGGGCGCACCTTGCAATTAATTTTTAAATGTGTATATCATTTATATGTTGTATGATAGAACTACTATGCATGACGGAAATCAAGACTTACCCACGAAAGAAATAAGCATGACATACTCCACCAAATTAAACCATACTTTAACGTTATCAAATTCTACCATACATTAACATTCACATTTTTTTTATAATTCATTTTTATTTCACATTATCAAATTCTTTCAGACTGTAACATTAAAATTTTTTCAACAATTCATTTTTTAAAATATATTATTTATATGTTGTATGATAGGACTGCTATACATTCGAAGACAAGAAAATTTATTAATAGAAAAGAAAATTTATTAATAGAAACACCTATGTGTCGCTAAATATCTTAAATTCGCAACAGAAAAACAATGTTGGGATTTCTTTAAAGTATTTAATGCTATCAGATATTTTTCTAGCTAGAATTTCTTTCCTTTTCTGTGAGTATAACTACATCGATTTGCTCTAATGGTAGGGTAGGTGGGGGCAAAGGTTCGCATGGGGCAAAGGTTCGCACATACATTTTAAAATGACCGGGAAGAGTTTTAGGAAGAATAGGGTAGGCAATGCATTCCTCTACTTCCAGTCAGTTGCCTCGTAAAAAATGTTGGAGTTAAGACCCCCTTTTGCAGAGAAAATGAGGTAAGTTTATTTTCGTCTCTTTTAATGTAATTTTTTGCAACTTTTGAGTAATTTTGAGCAACACTCAAACTCACGAACTGTTTTGGGCTTATTTTCGCATGTTAGGGTGGTAAATAACCTTTCAAATCCTACCTTAAGTTTTGGGTTAACTCAAATACAGTGGCGTCCATTCTGCAGAAACAGAACCAGCACGAAATGGGGTAAAGGTTTGCAGGAGTCATGGGGTAAAGGTTCGCAGTGCAAACCTTTGCCCCATCTGCAAACCTTTGCCGCTCTAACTATTAACATTTGTTTCATGTCCTCTTTTCATTAGGAATCCTTATTAACAACGTCTTTTATTATTAATGGAAATTCACATTTTTGTAATTTGAAAAAAAATTATGGTTTTTGATAAAAACTGCCTGTTTTTAATCAGAAAATTTTTTGTAAAATGCTTGAAAATCCATAAATTAAAAATAAAATAAATTAGTACAACACAAAAATAAAATAGCTCTGAACAAAGACCTATTTTACAAGATAAAGGAATTAAATGTTGTTACAAGACATTATAAGCTTCGAAGGTCTGGTTAGGGAAAAAAACTCTAAATGAGTAATTTCCAGATTTGCAAGTCTTTGAAAGGCTCCTTGCGTCACAATTTTTGACGAAATTTTATAAAATTTATTACAAAGACTCCTCTTATACATTAAAATAAAGTTATGTATCCATTTCAGGTTTAGACATCATTCAGATTATCAAAGTTTAACTTAAGCGTGGAAAAGTACAAAAATTTCACGAGAATTCAGAGTACAAGTATAAAAATAGTTCCTAAAAATTAATTATTCAACGAAAGCACAAATCAAAACATAACCCTGATCAAAATGTATAAGCAATCTAAATGCAAAATTAAGGATAAGGTTAAAAATTGGATCGCAAGGAGCATTTTAAAAAACATAATAAAAATTTCAAATTTTTAAATATAAAAATAAAATTTTAAATATTTATAAAATTTTATAAGGTGTTTGAAATAGTTTTACTTTAATGAATATTTATGCCTAATTTCATATCTCTGAGGTAAAAATTTCAAAAATTGCTTTGTAATGTCCCCCATCCCCTTAATTTGCTTAATTTTTACGGGTTTTAAAAGAATGAGTAAAGCTTAAGATATAATATAGCGATAGTGTTAATAGTTGATATTTTAATTGGAAGTTCTTTAGTTTAAGAAAAAAATTATTGAGATTAACCCCTTTTCATTTTGTGAATTTCTTTGTTAGATTCAACCTTCTGTGTTAATAGTTGATATATCATTTTGAAGTTATTTAGTTTAAGAAAAAATTTATTGAGATTAACCTGTTCAATTTGTGATTTTCTATATATGTAAAACCTTTAAAAAGATTACAAAATGTGAAATAAAATTATTTAGACAACTCTTTTTGTGATTTTCGATGCCTATCCAGTAAGAAACCAACGAGTGGGGTAAAGGTTTGCAGTGCGAACCTTTGCCCCACCGATTGGGGCAAAGGTTCGCAAACAGGTCTTTTGGTAAAATTAAAAATTAGGTGACTAAATATTTCGAGAAAAAATTCATTATTTTATAGAAGGTAGAGGGGATACCCAACTACAATACAAGTGACTTTTTAGGGCGATAGGATCTAACGGAGGCCCGTAAGAAACCCAAAACTCAAAACTGCAAACCTTTGCCCCCACCTACCCTATACTTGAATTATCAGATTCTGTAAGGCAGCCCGAGATGGGCCAAGGCCAATATTTTCATAGGCTTTTTGATTATTCTCTTTAAGAATTCAGCAGTTTTAATCCGAGGAGACCCATCTTCTTCCTAATATCAGCTGATTTGGCTTTGAGGAGTTTCTTTACCATGCTGTCATCATTCATTCATTCTCTTAATGTAATAGAAACCTAGTCGAGATGATTTGTTTTTATAAAGTGCTCAACATCTGGGTCTCTGAATACCTTTGTACACTTGAATGAGCCCATTATAAATTGAAGACTGATATTGTTCATTTTTAAGTCGATGTTAAGTCCGTTTCATGAACACCGGAAAATGGCTGTCACGGCAGACATTGAAGCACTCTAGAGAAACGAATTATTTCTATTTCAGTAATCAAAGAAAATTTTGGAATTTTGATAGAAGTAATTTCTGAAGTTAATTTTTATTTCAGTCGCCAAAAATTAATAAAATTTTGACACCCCCTATTTATTAGAAATTATTTAGTAAAGGAGAGAATGTTAATTGTAAACATTTTTTGAATACAGTACTTCTTAACTACTACGTATGTTAATACAAAATGATAATCTTTCAATATACGAGATATTTTTCAGCATACTAGATATCAACATTTATATTATTATCAAAACATCTTAGCGCTCAGGAGAATCCCGATTTATTATTATTATTATTATTATTATTATTATTATTATTATTATTTTTTAAATTTTATTTAAAAATAACGGAAACATCATATTTACAGCAGAAAAAAAGACATTTGAGTGTTTTCTTTTCCGGTTAGCATGATATAAAATAGTGTAGATAAAATATTGTAAATAAATATTGTAAATTTATATAAAAATTTAACATTTTAAGGCAAATCAGTAACTTGTCAACAAGATATTAGCTTTTGAAACAAAATATTAATCTGAAATGAAACTACTTTGTTTTGTAGACATTTTTTTATGTGGAACATCCTAGAGTCAGCGACAACTTCTTTATCCTCTCGTATGTAGAAGATGAGCAAGCGAAATTTTGGAGACATCGTAGCTCTGGAGTCAAAAGTGAGGATAAATTCTCCAATGTCAGTTTGTTCAGTTGAGTTAAGGATAGAATTATCTTTATTCGGGAAGTCGCTTTCAAAGTCATACGGAGGTTCATCAGTTTTGGAATAAAATGTGCGCTGATGTGAACCTTGCTGAACAATTCGGCCTTTAGAAAGGACCTGAAAAAAAAGTGGGCTGTGAATGAACAATATTTAAAAAAAAGCTACTGCTAATAAAGTAATAATGATTATTTGATACAAATAAGTGCAGAATGGATTTGAAAATTGCTACATGAAGGAAACTGCAATGCTTTTACTTTCAGATGCCATAATTAGAAACCAGACTGGTGTGATTTTTTTTCCTCCCGAGAAAAATTTCGATTAATGAAACTAGTACGAGGTGCATTCAAGTTCTGAGGTCTCCTATCCCCCACCCCCCCTGAAAAGCACATACACTATGAGGCTGAAAGTACTGTCATAGCCCCACATACGACTTGTTCTCACTGGATCCGGGGCGTTAAGTTGCGTCAGCGTTGAAAATTTTAACCAATCACAGAGTTCAAATCATTGACCACGTGATACGTTAAACCAATCACAGTCTCGGAACCAACCGATGATTGTTCACATGACAATCATCGGTTGGTTCCGAGATTGGTCATGTGAACAATCTTGGAGCCAACATAGTAAAGTAACGTAACGCTCTGAATGCAATGCGAACAGGTTAAAAAAAAACAAAAAAAACAACAACAACAACTCGGGGAAAGCCTAAGCTGACAGTACTATTTATGCTACAACGGCCAATTTACACCTGCAACGGAAATAACTCCCCGCCGCTACAAAATGCGGATTGCATATTTGGCCTTTTATCGCCTATTGAGGATTGATTTTCCATCAGTTGTTTTCCAGCAAAGTGGGAGACAGTTTTGTTTTCACATCACAATTTGAACTAATTATCTTAACTTAATACTAAATAATCAACAGCTCATCAGCATTACATACGAGAAGTATTTATCTCTCTTTAGGATTAAGAAAATTATGAATGTTTTAAATATTTAGGCTTTAAAAAAACAATCACATGTTTTGATTTCTATTTTTATGTAATCAATGTATTTTGAAACTTTTTACCATGCATCGTTCTACTTACTATTTCCCGAAGTAATGTGAGGGAGTTTCAGAAATCCTCAATAAAATTTAGAGTCCTGTTTACTTTTATAAATACGGGATCATACAAAAATTTATTATTATAGATGCAGATTTCTGGGTATTTGGGTTTTTGAAATTGTTAGTTTTTTCTTTCGCTATAGGAGATGCGATCTGTTTCGGTAATTTTGTTTCCATTTAAAATAATAAGTATGGCCAGTTATATTAACAATTGATGCAATTATAAAACAAATGGGCTTTCAAAAACCGATGACAGCACGAATAAATGATAAAAATGACACTACTGAAGTGTGGTTTTCAATTATAGATTTTTTTTTTCATTTCATGTATTGTACAGATTATTATCAAAGCTTCGGCAAATTCAGTTTGTGGATTTATGCAAGGCATTTCTTACATATCCTATTTTTTTTACAGAATTTTGTGTTTATTTGGGATATAAGTGGTCAGTTCTAGAAATGAGGGATTAAACATAAAACGATTATATAAGACCTTAAGTTATGGAAAAAGTATTTAAGCCAGATTTAATTTACAGAACAAAAATATCTACAAATAAATATTTCTAGATTTTTTTATCAGTAAAATTATTTATGATTTGATCAAATTTTAATATTCTGATGCTCTATGGAAAGTATTGCAAGACTGTTTAGTCTCTACTGCGATATTGTTGGTCTCAGGTAAGTTTTAATTAATTTTAATCTAGAAACGATTCTGCTCCCGGCCCCTGTTCAGAAAGCCAGCAGCTCTATCATTCGTAGCGAGGAATTTTAGAATTTTTATGGGTTTCAGAAATATTAAGATGGAAGAATGCTTCCATTTTTTTCAACCAGCATATTGAGATATACATATGCATGTTTTACACACTTCGTTTAGTCGTTATTCTGAATAATTTTTACATCTGTTTAAGCAATTTTCTTTTAGACATTTAAAAAAAAATTTCGTAATGTAATAGGTCAAATCGGCTTAAAGCCGGTCCTGCCCTTTAAAGTGTTATGATGACTACACTAATGACCTCTTCCAATGAAAAATCACATGCATTTAATTTTTTCAACACTTTATAAAAATTCCCATTTTTCGCAATTTAACTAGGGGAATATTTCGTCAAACTCTAATTTCATCCTTTGTGAAATATCTTCTCATAACTTGGTTTTTGTTAGCCATATTTTTGCCCAGTTTAAAAATTAAATGAAAGCGTGAAAGATTTTTTTCTTAGTTGCAAGTTTATATCTTGAAAAATAGGCATAAGAAATCAGCGTTTAAACATTTCAGATTGTACAGCAAATCACATCAGTTAATATTCCAATAGATATAGTGTTGAAAATTTCCTTTCTACTGTTAACTGCAGATGTGTATTTCTCCCCACTTATTTCTTGTAAACACTGCCTTTTATTAGGGTAAACCATTACCCATCGACAGGAAGTAACACCTGTTCGACTCTTCCTTGACGCCAATACCGTTATTTGGCGAAAAGTGGGAAATCTTTGGGGGTTACCAAAATTCCACATCCACATTGAACGCCAGATACTCCCGCCAAGGAAACGAAGCATTGTGAATGATCAGATTATTTTATGACGTTACATTCTCTCTCGCATGCTGTATTGAGCATTATTTAGTAAATACACGAAACACCTAATATTTGTTGCCCAAATATGTCTACGCTTTATCAGTTAAATCATTATTTTAATGATTTATGTCTGAAATGTACCCTTTATCAACTCTGTTAATAGGAAAAAGTGCGAACTATATCGCAATGGCGGAATCATACTGCTCTAGCGTGCCTGTATTCAGATTAGGTATGCCCCAAGTATAGTATCGCTAACCGCACATATTTTTCACAACGTCGACACCACGACTGCATGGCAGCTGTGGGCGTTTCTTTGGGGTATGTTGAGACCACTGGGAAATCGTTTATGGTAGGGCCGTATCTACTTCGGTTCATTGTTAGCGTCTAAAACTGGCATGTGGCGCCCCGAGAATTCTGTGAACTGGGTGGTGCGGCCATTTATCCTTTTAATAAACGTAAAGAACACCCGAATCTTTTTAATTAAAAATACTCAAGTTTCTACCACCCCCCCCCCCCCCATTCTCGAGAAAAAACAATGAGCTCTTAGAACTTGAATGCACCTCTTACTAGATATAAGTTCCTCTTGTTCCACTCTCGAGTATGTCTGAAACTTATTGGATATCGAAAAGAAAGGAAAAGAAGTAAACATTAATACAATAACTAATCGCATATAATTATTTTGTAAATGTTTTAAAGGAGCCCGAGTGAAGTTTTGCATACAACTATGTTGAAATTTCATATATTTTTTATTTATATTGCACCCTTGGGGTTATCCGTTACGTAAGCCGAATCATCAGAAAAGGCAGTTCTTTTATTAAACGTAGCAAAATAACTTTTTCGACTATGAGGTTATATGTAGATATTGAACAAGGGAATTTTAAATTTGCAATGAGCAACAAATGGTACAAATTTGTGCTTAATATTATCCGTAGAACCCAATGAAAATTGAAACAAGAGTGTTAAGGAAAACAGGATATAAAAGAATTCTCCGAATTCCAGATCAATCAGTCAGAAGGATATCACGGTACTTACATTGACTTAAAAGAATGAGGTATACCTAGAAACTAGGTCAGGGTATCTCTTAAACAATAGACGCCAGTGTTAGGTCATCATCCAGTCAAATGTCTAATGGCATAGGACGGTGCTAACAAAAGAAGCAAACATCTTCGTTTCGTTGTAAAAAATGAGTCAAAATTGATCAGACCTCTGTTGCTGATGCGGAGGCATTTGTCCACAGATATTCTCACAATTAACCATGGAAATTGTGAGAATGAATTGTGAGAATGACGAAACTTTTTGAAAGCTCAAATGATCTAACAAGCCAAAAAAGTTGATTTGGGATACCTGTTTATTTTTCAGTCAGAATCGGTGCCAGCATATAAAGCGTATGTGATTCTGGAACGAAGAAAATTATCCAGGTATCATATCTGAAGAGGAATGGTCGGCATCGCGTGCTGTCATTATTTATCTAGAATTTTTCTTTCCTCTTCTGGTGGGTGGGTAGGCGGTGTATAGTTGACAGGGGGATATGGAATATTAGTTGTTAGATCTAAAATATACTTTCAACTGAAAAGTTCAAGCAATTACTTCTTATAATATAGAAGGAAACCTGGAAAACATAATGCGTGCAGCAACTTTTTGTTTTTCAGTAATTCAAACAGGAGAGTACACGCATAGGTAGTTAAATATTCATTACGTACTTAATGTTTTAAAAATATGATGCTACTCTAAAGAAAATTTTGAAGCACATTCACATGTGCGTGCCATCACATATTTCTGGGCACCCGTATTTGAATGCGTGTATAATGCTGTAAATATTTGAGTAAGGTATATATATTGTTCCGTTTTCCTGGGTTTGATAGGATTGAATAAAATCTCTTCAGAAAGCGCACATAAAATAAAATTTATTATTCTGTAAATACTTCAGGGGCATACACAAATGCAAGCAGAAAACACGCAAAAAAACTGTCTTCTACATAGCAGAAAACTCTAAAAATGCTAGTCAGGATAACAGAGTCTTCAGTACAATACACGCCTAACGCATTTTCAATAGATTCAATTATCAGAAGAAAAGAACACAGAGTTCCAATGCCAATGTCAGGTATATTTATAGACTTCCAAAGCGCCCCCTATCGGTCGGCCAGCTAGAAATCTCCAGAAGCTTTCAGAAAAATCTAGAAGGTTGGCGACCATTTAGTGCCATATCGTCAAATTGGGCTACCAAAATAAGTCACCAAATCCATCGCCAATTTGGCGATAACTCTCATATTTGGCAAGATTACCATAGACTCAGAAAATTTGTAACAATATGTTAACCTCAGCTCAACGGTAAGCAGTGAAAACTACGTGAAGATGGATTTATATCAAATAATAGGTGAGTTTCAGTTGCAGGCGTTAAGATTTAAAGTTGTACTAACCTGATGATAAAATTTTATTGAAGTACCTCTTTTGGCTGTAAACTGAACTTTCACCTTCTGTGCTTTATCGCATAGAAATTTTTCAGTAGTTGGTTGAATATGGAGGTAGCTTGCTGAGGGGGAAGACCACGGGTATATGTTCATTACAGCTGTCGATTTCCTGAGTTTCAAAGTCCATATACTTCCAGGATAATAGATGTTTTCATAGTTAACTGTTGTTGCCTAGAATTGGACATTACAGTAAAAATGCAACCAGTTTCCCTAAAAATTAGTGCATGAAGGGAAAATTAAATTTGATGCATATATAGAATTATAAACAACCGAATTATCTAATATTCAGAGGAAAGATAAATAATATTTTTATATTTTTTAACGTTAATGTTGTTTTGCAGCAATATAGAGTAAACAAAGGAGGAACGTGCAAATACAGTGGAATCTCGATCTATCGTTTTTCAAGGGACCGATTGAAATGAACGATAAATGCGGGAAAACGATAGATGCGGAAACATAACAAAGCAATATGATCGTTGGGACTGGATAAAATGAATGACACATGCGGAAAAAACGATGGATCCGAAAACGATCAATCGAGATTCCACTGTATATGATGAAGGATTAGAAGTAGTACTTCGGTTACTAGGTTTAAGTAAAAAATATGTCTGCTATGAGAAACATTCTGTTTATATCATAAAATACGTTAATAAAATCTTGGTATCAACGGGGAATGCCTCATCTCTGGAAATTTGAGTTTAATAAAAAATAAGAAATCTTTTAACCATTAAAATAAGTTAAAGCTTTAATAGTCAGATTTTGTATCATACAATATTTTTTGTTTCAGATAAAACGACTTTTTGCATATTAAGTTTTAGTGTATATATTATATTGTACAATAGCAATATAATGTTAGCAATATAATGTTAAAAGGGGCACTAAACTGATTATAAAATTTTGTAAGAGTCTCAAATCTTATTAATTTTTAACTGAATTTAATATTGTGGATTAGCTATAAATTGTTAAGCAATGCATAGATATTGATCATAAAATTTTACTAAAGAACCGTTTAGCAAATAATTTTACGATGCTATAATATTGAAAAATATAGTATCAAAGGAGCATTGAAATAATTATAAAATTTAATGTTAATAAAACCTGTAGAAATATAACTTTATGACGTCTTTGTTTTAACAACTTTTTTTTTTGGTAATAATACATGAACACTCTAAAATAAATGTTATATACTGTATGTATAAATAAATGTAATTAATATCATTCAGTAGGTCTATTAATCTCTACACATACTCTAAATCAGTGATGCTCAAACTGTGGGTGACGACACACAGAGGGGTCGCCAAAAAAATTGGAGGGATCGAGGATAGTGTGAAGTAAATTTATATCATACTAGCAGGAGTACTCGGCGATGCCCCGGATTCTAACAATGTTGTTTGCCAAAATCAATTTAAAATTAAACGCAGCATTAAATAACATGTGTCACTCTGAATTAACAATTCATTAGAAGCAGAGAACTTAAAATGGTACCTCATTTAAATCTTTAAATGGTACCTCATTTATCGATTTTGGTTAAGTATGAAGGGAGAAAAAGGGATCGTCACAAAAAATCCCCTTCTAGAAATAATATAGATGGTTTTTCCATGCAAAAAGAATAATGTACACCAGGGGTGTCAAACTCAAAGGCTAACTTGGGCCAAACAAACAAGTTTTAACTATAGGTGGGCCACAAAAACAATCAATATTAATAGAAACGTATGTTTATTTACCTAATTACAGTATATTCAACATAAATATACGCATTTTGCTTAATAATAGCAAAAAAAGAGTGTAATTTAGAAAACATTTAGCGAATTCTTCCTATCTTATTATAATCTGCGTCGGTATTTTATTATATATATTGTGTGCCAATATATCGGCCGGGCAGCAAAAATGTTTGTCGCGGGGCGCATGCGGCCCGCGGGCCGCGAGTTTGACACCCCTGATGTACACCTATGCGGATGTTTCCAATAAAGAAACTCATTAATAAAATCACAGAATGATAATAAAAGCAAACGATTTTTAAATTTAAAGTTCAGTGCAATTGATAATGGTAAAAATTAAAAAAAGATTGCGCGCGCCATCTAGGGGAAGAAAAATTGTCTATCATGTTTATACTTCGATTTTTAAACAAACAATAGGACGCGTAATTTTAAATTAAAAATTCGCACGGAGATCTTAATCTTTAAAATGGTACCTCATTTATCGATTTTGGTTAAACATGAAGGGAGAAAAAGGGATAAAACAAACAAAAAAAAACCTTTTCGAAATAATATATAGAGATATTAAAATATGAAGTTTTGTTTACGTGAAATTTGACAAAAACAAGTGAAGAAGATAAGCGAGGCATTTTGTTCCTGTTATTATGCAAAGTAAATATGTTCCCAAAATATACAATTAATTGATTTCTTAATACTTTTTCAAAATTCGCTTATTTCTTTTTCAACTGTTTTGTTAACACTTTCCTAATGTTAAAAAAATTTTGTCACTTCCAAAAAATTTTCATTGGGGGTCGAGTGATTTTTTATATTAAAGAAAATGGATCGAGGTCGAATAAAGTTTGCGCACCACTGCTCTAAATGACACTAACGACACTAATTCTTTTGATTTCATAGCTCTTCAGTTGACATTTTACTTACTTCTATTTTTATGTGTAGGTACGGAGGGACTGGTTTAACCGTAAACTGAACCAGTCCATCTTTGTCCGTCGTGAAGATAAGACATTTATTCTTCTCAATAAACTGAGTGCAGATCTCAATTTTTCTCGGAGGATGCTGGGCTTCCATCAGGTTGTTTTGCGCGCAACTAAACAGGATGAAAGGTATTAAAACAAAAATGTACTTTCAGTTCCCAAACATATAAAGCATAAAAAAACTTTAACAGTTTTATATAGGTATATCCCTCGGTCCAAAAGTTCGCTTAAAGCTGTTCAAGAAAGGTATAAATTAGTCTCTGATATCGTTTGCGGAGATCAAGTGTAAATAAGATTCATTTGAGTGTAGGCGATCAAGAAATTAGCGACCTGTCTTATCGGATGCAGTCAAAGGACGAAGAAATGCTAAAAAAGATGACTTTTCTCTGCCGCCTAGTTATTAGAACCTTGAGGATTCAGCTTAACATGTCATCACCACCACTTCTCAACCTTCCAGGATGCTTTCTGCCTTCCTAATTGTGGTAAGATGAAATAAAGACGCACATGCATTATTTTACTTTAGCACTGATTGTGTATTTATCTGTACAATTTATCCCTCTTTTACTATATATTATCATTAATTTAGGTCTTAGACAATATTTACGGATATTTGTCACGTCTTTTTAAGGGTCTAGGGACTCCCAGAAAATCTCCCTACTGTGGCATCACGGTAGGTTGTTAAGGCTATTCTCTGAGGCTTTAAAATTACTAATTTTGAATTCATGACCAAGAAAGACAGAGTCCTATTAAATCATACAACGGATGAAAGCAGTATTAATTAGAAAACTACTGACAGAAAACATCCAGGAAAGTTATTATTTCTAATCTTAATTTTTAATACTGTAGATTACGAAAGTAATACAATTAAATACGTCAAAGTATATATACAGATGAAGTACAAAATAATACGAACCACCTGTGAAAAGTATGACGTATTTCACACCTGCAGTACAGCCGCGCCACCTGCAACAGAAGTCTGCCACCTAGTGAGTGTGAAGAGGAAGGTATCAGTCTCTCAACAGCAGTCACCTACGTTGCATGCTTCTATCGAACTGTCTGGTGATAAGTTGAAATGTCAGACCTGTCAGAGTTCCAAAGAGGAATGATAGTTGGAGCGCGTTTAAGTGGAGCATCGGTTACGGAAATAGCAAACCTTTTTGGGGTTTGCAAGGAGTACGGTATCAGCCGTTATGACAGCGTACACGAAAGAGGATAAGACGACGTCTTCAAAGCACAGCAGTGGCCGAAAGTCCAAGGTTGCTGATAGGGATAGACGGATCTTGAAGCGCATAGTAGCCCGAAAGCACAAGCAATCGTTATCGAGATAACATTCGAAATGAACAGTCATCTCCAGGACCCCGTTTCAACAAAAACTATCAAAAGGGAACTTCATGCTGCGAACATTTATGGCAGGGTGGCAATTCGTAAACCCTTGGTGACAGCAACTAATGCTTTCAAGCGACGCGAATGGTGCAGAGATCACAAAGGCTGGTCCCCACGGCAGCGGCAACAGGTAATATGGTCAGATGAATCGTCATTCACCTTATTTCAGACAACCGGACGCGTTTATGTCTGGAGAACGCCCAAAAAAAGCGTTTCATCCTGAATGCCTCTTGCCGACTGTGAAGCATGGGGGTGGCTCCATTATGGTATGGGGTGCGATATCTTAGCGCGGTCTTGGGCCACTTGTTATTATGCATGGGAGGATGAAATCCAATCACTATCTAAGCGTTCTAGGGGATCATGTCCATCCTTTTGTCCAGACTGTATTCCCTGGAGAGCGACCGCTTTTTCAAGACGACAACGCCCCTATCCACACTGCTAGGTGTGTTCAAGAATGGTTCGAAGAGCATGACGATGCAGTTGAACATCTCGCCTGGCCCCCTCAGTCTCCGGACTTGAATATTATTGAACATTTATGGCAATATTTGGAGTCCAAACTTCGTTCCGGATTTCCACCTCCATCCGGACTTTCGGAATTAGAGACCGCTCTGCAGGAGGAATGGCTTAATATCTTTTAAATATTGTCCATGACCTTATGCACCTATCCCACGTCGCATTAAATCTGTACTTCAGTCAAAGGGGGGGGGGGTCCAACCCCCTATTAATAAAGATTTTCCATTATTTCACAGGTGTTCGCATTATTTTCTCCACCATCTGTATATATACACACACACACGGGTGGTCATAAAGAAACTTTGTGATATATGGAACTCTAGCGGCTGTTCCGTTCAACCGATCAAGATGAGATTTCAGATATAGTTATTCAGAGGTATGAGCTCGGGATCTGTGAAAGGCAACCAAGTGGCGCTCACGGTTACGGTTATAGGTACAGAAACTCGAAATTTTCAAAAGGCAACACCCATTTTTTTCCCATCGCAAAATGCTCAAAGCATGCGAAAACCCTAAAGAGCGTTGGAACGGTACGTGTATCACAAAAAACAGACGCGTTATGCACGCACAAAAACAGCTCTGCGAACGGCCTACGAAAACGATATACGGACCTCTAGTGGCCGTTCCGTTCAACCTATCGAGATGAGATTTCAGATATAGTTATTCAGAGGTATGAGCTCGGGATTCTGAGAACGGCAACACAGTGACGCTCACAGTTACGGTTATAGGTATAGAAACTCGAAATTCTCAAATGGCAACGCCCACTTTTCCCCGTCGCAAAATGCTCAGCGCACGCGAAAACCCTAAAAAGCGTTGGAACGGTACGTGTATCACAAAAAACGGCTCTGCGAATGGCTAACAAAAACACGATCAGAGAGTTTTTTATCGTTTTTCTACGCTGAATATCTGTGTGAACGGCGTTTCTGTGATTGGTTTCTAGCCTGTGTCATATGCAAATTTCCTCCGTGCACCCCGATCGTGTCTTTGTTGGTCGTTCGCAGAGCTATTTTTCGTGCGTGCATAACACGCCCGTTTTTTGTGATACCGTTTTTTTAGGGTTGTCTCATGCGCTAAGCATTTTACGACGGGAAAAAGCAGGTGTTGCCATTTGAAAATTTCGAGTTTCTATATCTATAACCGTAACCGTAAGCGTCACTGTGTTGTCGTTCTAAGAATCCCGAGCTCATACCTCTGAATAACTATATCTGAAATCTCATCTCGATAGGTTGAACGGAACGGCCGCTAGAGGTCCATATATCGGCAAAATTTCTTTATGACCACCCGGTATATATATATATATATATATATATATGTATGAAGAAAATGTACTTATAGGATTAATATTGAGGGAAATTCATAAACAACGGCTGTAAATAATCATTCATGCGTAACGACAGAAAAAACAAGGTATTTTATTTGCACACACATATACACAGTTCAACGATACATCATCTCAACGCTATTCTTAGCAGGAAGCTAAAACCAAACACAACTATCTTATGTCATGGCGAACTTAATTAAAAACAAACAAACAAACATTACTACCAGTTGCTATTTCATGAATACCAAACAATCAAAATTCTATAAATATATATATGTGTATGCATGTAAGTAAGTATGTATGTATGCGCGAGTTAAGATTTTAAAATATTCGTATGTTCGACAATTATAATGTTAGACAATAGAAGACAATAGTTAGACAATAGAATTTAAGGATGATTTATCATGAGAAAAGCATAAGTCAATTCGTGAGCATACGCAAACAGATACTTACAATTCCTGTGTAAGGCAGCTTCGGTTTATAGTAGTCATTATCACGCAGGAATTCGAGTGTCACGTGTTCATGAGATGTTTTAAAAGCCTTTGTCGCATTTCTAATAATTCCTGTAAGAAATGAATTCAAATTAAAAAGGATATGCGTAAAAATACGGAGAACATTTTATAGAGTAAATATAGTTCACTTCTACCCAGACTTGGGTGTATATAATTTGAAGTGGCACTCTATTTGAATTTTATACAAACACAGTTTATACATGAAACAATGTTTATTGAATTCGTTGCACATATATAATTGGCTTTTACAGCAATAAGCATACGTACTACTTGTACGGAATATATAAATACAGCTTTCAAGAACAATATATTTTCAATACTCACAACCCAGCAGAGAGTCAAACCAGCAGTACTGCCACGTAAACTTTGGACCTGCTAAGCACTAGTGCAGGATAACACCTTTTCAACCTTAACAACTTTTTTTTTTTATTAATGACGCTGCATAGTATTTATACTAAGCGCGTATGCCGAAATTTGCATATACCAAGCAGCTTCTTTAATTCATTCACTCAAAGTTCGATTCTTGTGAATCGAATCTTGTGTATACCTTACAATTTGAATATTAAAACTATCTCGTTTTTACAAGCAGTTAGAATTTCTATTAATAGATGAAATTCCTTTGAAAACGATGTTATTGTGTAACTTATAAGTTCTCATATTTTTGTTTATGATCGTTGAGCCAGTAAAGGAGGACCGTTAATTAACTGTAATTCGGAACTAAAAAAAAAGAAAAGAAAGAAAATCTTGTTTCTTCTACAGCGAGCTTCTCTGCTGGTTTGGATAGAAAATGTTTTTTTTCTTTCTAATTTCTCCTCCTTTTTCCTGGATGACACCAAGTGTTTTGAAAAAACAAGATATCAGCGAGTGTCGTTATTAGAAAACGACAACAAGAAATGAACTGAAAATTGTAAGTATAATATTAATAACTTATAAAAAAACTAGCTGAAAACCCGCGCTTCGCTACGGAGTACATTGAACTTAAATACAACGGTCAATGTATGCAATAATTCCAAAAAATATATATATATATATATATTTATAATAAATACGACGATCAATGTATACAATTGATGAAAAAAAACATATTTATAAAAAAATCGTAAGGTATATTTTTATAGACAAAATAAAGTCCAATCGTCTGCCGCAAGAAAAAAATATTTTTTTTGTCTATTTTTTTTTTTTTTTTTGCACGTGACGATAAATTTATTTAAAGTACCAGAAAAAGAAATCACGTGATCAGCATTTAATAATAAATTCTAAAAATGAATCTTTAAAAATTCACCAAAATCAGAAAATGGAGGTAAAAATTCGAAAAAAATTTCATTTGAAGGAATTTTTATGATCTTTCTCGTGATATAAATTTTATAACCCTCAATGTATTATTTTAAATGCAAACGTAAAAAAAGTTTAAAAAACAGCTTAAAAATTTAATTTAAAAAAATCTAAGAAGAATTTTTGAAAATCTTTCTTAGTGCACCCCTACACTATTAGAAGAATCGCCATGCAAAATTTCAGCCCTTAGGGCCAGCGGTTTGGTCTGTGCGTTGTATGTCAGTCAGTCAGTGAATGAATGAATGAGTCAGTTGCGGAACTGTTTTATATATAGATTAGAAAATGTAGATACATTCATTAAAAAGTAATTAGAAGAAATTACATACAAAAAACTAATGTGATGTGAATTACAAACAGTATATACTTTCAGCAACAGAACTTATTTAAGTTTCCGAGAAATTACGTATTTAATTTAATTGGGATTCGAACACCAGTAAAAATATTTTGAAATAATTAAAATTTCAGGACCCAGTAAAGTATTTAAAATTTGATTTAAAATTTCGATTTTACGATTATTTAAAAATTTAGAATAAAATACATTAATGTTTAAACGATCACTCACCTGTTGCATTTTCCGTAACTTCGGCAAATACTTATAATTCACTACTTCCACATTCTTCAGTTTGCATTAGCAAATCGTCCGTATTAACTTGAAATATGTCGCAACCAGCCAGCTAAAAATTATTTTGCATTAAAATTTTCTAAATATCTTACAATTACCAGTAAAAGTTTAATTATTTAATTTGCCAAAAAATGACTTTATTTTTACGTTGGTTGTTTAAAATTTTATGGACAAAAGCTTTCAACTAATCAAGACTTTTAAATCTGCTTCCGTCTAATACTTATTAATTATTTCATTGACAATTTAGCCTTTAAGTTTAATTATATTTTATGTTTGCCTCTTTTTTTTTACTTTCAAACGTATTATTTTTTTCATTTCCTTTACTTTCTAACGTGTAGTTCGCGTTTTATAGCGTGTTATGAGTCCTGTCTTGCTTTCTGTAACTATCTTTTTCTTTTTCTTCCACGGTCTTTCATGATGTTTACAGGTTTTCGACATGCATTTTTCATTCTTCGTGGCTTTTCTTTTGAATAAAGGATCAACATTTCCTCTCATATGGTCGCTATATATTTTTTTTATGCTGTCATTGACTCCGGAGAATGTAGGATATTTTTTGGCAAAATACGTATAGATTAGTTATTCCCGCTAATATTTGAATTATAATGTTATTTTTCTTTTTACCCTTTCTTTACTAGGTTAGGAACATTATTTCTAACCGCTCCCTTTAGCTGGTACAGTTATTCACAGCTGATAAGATTTATTTGATAAACGTATCAAACATTAATTGAGACTTTGTTTAAATCTTCTGGATGCCCGATATGAACAGATAAATTCTGTTTTAATGAAATACAATTATGAGAAAAATTTCAACATCCTTGTACATACAGGAATAGAGAGCTTATTCCGAAGGAAAACGTTAAAATCTAAGTCAATTATTTTGGACTAAACTCTGTCGAACCATAAAAAAAGCACATCGATTTTTAGTCTTTCTTCTTGTAAAATGTCTGTTACATACCACTGTTTTTGCAGACAATGTTGGAGCTATAAAATGATAAATAATATATTTAAAATGTATTTATAATGAATTTTTTAGGGTTACAGAGGGCCAATTTGAATAATTTTTGCTACTCACTCTCATGCGTTCAATCTCATAGGTAATCGAGAGTTTAGCTGTAATACCTGACTCTGATGCTCTACCGATGGAATACTGTTTTTTTGAGTCTCTGTATTTGTACAGCCACCGCATCTTTCTTATAAGTTACTATGCTTTTAGATTAGCCTTCTACAATCTTTCCGTAAGTATACCTACAAAAATTTGAATCAAACTGTTAGTTTATAAAAAAACATTATTACTGCTCATTTGGTTTACGATTAACAACTGTTAATGTAGAAAGATATAAGAAACTTTCAAGTGTTTTACTTTCTTTTACAGTAGTATATAACATACTGTTTCACTCAAACTGTTATGAAACTTAATAAATACTGCGCTCGTATTTATATTTTATCATATTTTTTATCTTACTAATACTTCGACATGAAACGTCAGAAAGGTAATGACTGATTCCAATAATTATAGTAACAGAGTTAGAATGATAAAATGCATTTCATTCCAGGAGAGGAATTGAATTATAGTGGAAGATAATCAAAAACAGAGAATAATTGAAAGGATATTAGAATTTTTTTTGAAAAATTTAAATCATCACAAAATCTGCCTGCTCTAACTTTTAAATTTCTTAATTACTATTGGCTGAGATCTTCTGGGGTTTCTCAAAAGAAATAATGCAAGTATTTGAAGAAAAGTCATATATGCTGGTATTTTTGGTTATTTCGTTCTAGTAAGTGACTCGTTCCATTTTTCTTTGTGATACTATTATAGCACGCTTTTAAAACCCCAAATCAGTTATTTTTGGTCTCTGTTTTCTATTTCACGTCCTTTTAAAGTAATATATTCATAATTTTAATTTGCATCATAAAAGTACGAGAAAAATTTTCACTTTGCAGTTCTAGTTAACTGAAAAAAAATGTTTCATCTATATTTTTAGTACAGGAAATAAATTAAAATTTCAATTTTAAAATGGCTTAAACAATTCAAAATGTTACCTATTTATAAAAGATAAAAATTTAATTAAACTTTTTAAAAATTTTTTGCTTTTTCGTACACTCCCATGCACACACAAAAAACAACACCCTACTTTGGCACAAATTTCTATAGGTATGGTTTGTACATCAGCCATAATGATTTTAGGAAGTTTAATTGCAACTTCAAACTTTGGCAATTCTGAAAAGAGTATTTCAGTTAGAACAGTCTTAAAACCTAGGTATTTGCAAAGTTAGATGCCTTAATTTTCAGTTTGCCCTATCACTTTATACTAAGATTATTTTCGAGTTAATAAACTCTTAATGTGTAGTTCATAGTTATGAGGGGGAATTGAGAGAATAAAAACTATGCAATACATTCTGAACTGTAGCTAATACTTTTATCTTTTTACACTTGATAAATACAGATGATCCTTGCCTGTGAGGTTTTTCTCGTAATTGTACTTTTATCTCTTGCCAATGGATTCCCAGTCATTAGCGCCCTCTTACACGTCGTTCTTTTCCCGCGTGAAACCACGATCCCGCGCGATTGAGTGCACGTGTGAAGGTGTCGGAGAGGAAGGGAAAGCTGCTTTGGAGCGTACTGCAAGTTTTCCCGGGCGCAATCCCGTACGCGCCAAGCACTCGCGAAAGAACGTACGTGTAAAGGGCACTGTTGTGGCATTCCCGGTAATGAGAAAGCAGACTTGCTGGCTAAGCATGGCTGCAGCCTTCAACACCCTCTTATTGACTTACCATACAACCAGGCATTCCCCACCATTGTAGGATCAATGGGGAATTACGTAAGGCTCAAGAGATTGATGCTAGGAGTAAGGTCTGGGAAAGCCTAATGTGTAATCCGGTCCCAATGGATCTCCCCAGACGGATCTTTACGGCCAACTTTAGAATTTTAAACGGACATGACTATATAGAGTAAATAGCTCACTTCTACCCAGACTTGGGTGTATATAATTTGAAGTGGCACTCTAAATGAATTTGATACAAACACAGTTTATACATGAAATAATGTTTATTGAATATTCTTGCACATGTAGGCTTTGCTTTTAACAACAAGATTCATACGTACTACTTGTACAGATATATAAATACAGCTTTCAAGAACAATATATTTTTCAATACTCACGAACAGTAAGTCAACCAGCAATACTGCCACGTAAACTTTGGGCTCCTAAGCACTAGCACCGGATAGTACTGGAGCTGCATACCCTCGTAGATCCCTCTCGCTTATCTATCAACCTTAACAACCTTTTTTATTAATGACGCTGCATGGTATTTATACTAAGCGCGTATGCCGAAATTAGCATATCTCAAGCAGCTTCTTTAATTCATTCACTCAAAAGTTCGATTCTTGTGAATCGAATCTTGTGTATACCTTACAACTATCTCCAAGAACATCTCCACCAAACTAGTGTGAAAGACATCCCTGACTGACCTCTGTGTTCCATTGGAGAGACTATGGATTTTAACCACTTGACTGATTGTGCTGCTTTGGCCAACTCAAATTTTTGTGTTTTATCTCTTGACAACTATATTTCAAAGAGTAGTTTATATTGGGCAGACGAAGGGCACTGGTCACTGCGACTCAGTCCTTGCCGTAAAACAAAACAAAACAAAAAAATAATAAGCATACGTTTAAAAATATTCACAAATGAAATGCATCTTTTTTTTTTGTATTTATACATAGCATAGAAACACCGCCCAATGACTACATAACTTGTTAAGGAACTATGCAGTAGTCTGAAACAGAAATTTCCTTTGCGTTACAGAAATGTAGATAATGCCTACAACACAAGAAACTAAGGTTTTCATCGAACACATTTTTAACGTTGCTGTTTAATCTAGCAGCATCAACATAGTCTGTACACTGCGAGAAATGATACGACGACATTTGCGGTTATGCGATACCAATAAAGTTCAAAGGTCAGTTTCCATCAATTAGGGGTTGGTACCAACTCTCTTTTGTAACTCACACGTGCTTTACTCTCTCACTGGCTTTATAATATCTCACCTGCCTAAATTTTGGCAAATAGGAGTTCAGGAGAAACATATATAAAATTTAACAATTATGAAAAGTGCAGGGAAAAAATAAACTATAACGGAAGTGTGTTCAAAGGCTCACAACTCTAAGTTTATAAACAGACTTAATGAAAGTTCCCTTTTTTAAAAAAAGTTAGACTATTTGTGATATAAACGAATTATTTTGTGGAAAAAAACTCTGTTCAACTCGATGTGTATTTATTCACCGTCTTAAACTCACGTAATCATTAATCAGGTGTCTTGGACTTTGAATCTGAGTTGCATGTAACTTGATTGATGCAGTGCCTTGAACTATTCCAAGTTCCTAACGGTGGCTCGTACTGACAGTGGAAGGTCAAACTGCTTTATTCCTGTTTAAAAAAATCTACAGTGGCAATTACATCACCTGTGAAATTTTTTTTTTTTAAAAAATAATAAAGAAATGTATTGGTGAAGGTGATGTAGTAAGTAGGAAGCACGTATGATGTGAGGTCAGACCATCATCAACCGGTTCTTTAAGTATACCAGTCAATTTACTCTTTATTCGAGGTAAGTCAACAGATCACAACCCAACAAGAAATGACCGAAGATACTAGAAAGGAAAAAGATTCTGAAAGAAGTGAAATTACTGAAAAATAGGACTAAAACACGATGTTCATTATGAAAAACCACAAGAAAAAAATAAGAGAGAAAATGTTCATACTCAGAGACATGAATCTCAAAAGACTACGAATCGCCGATCTTTCTTTGATTGGTTTGTTTCGTTAAGGGGGTCCAGGACACAAAATTGTTCGAATTTTCGAAAAAAAAAATTTATTGCATTAAAATTTTTTTTGTTCTTTTACTCTTAAAATGACGTTTAAATCATGTTTCTATCTTAATTAGAGCAGGAAAAATCATTTTTTTTTTGCAATATTCTAATAGTAGCCAATCGTTGCTTAAACCAGTAAGTGCGTTCTTCGGCATGATAGGTTTTTTCCCCATTCCTCGTCTTTAAATAAGTCAAGAGCCGTTAAAGATAAATGGTTGAAACTTGGAACATGTCATTTTCAACTTTTTTACTTTAATTTTGATTCAGAAAATTTGAAAAAAATATTTACTTTTGAAAATATGATTTTTTGAAAATAAATTACATAATTTTTTTTTGTAATTTTTAATCTAAATATTTTTAATTTCTTTAAAAATTAACATTTCAAAAAATGCTATATCAAAATTAAAACTTTTATATTTCTGTTTAATTAAATGAAAAAAGTTTGAAATTCGACAAACAATATTTCGAGTTTTAAAGATGTTAAATTACCCCACTTTTATTAAAAATTTAAAAGTTCAAAATTTTTAACAACTTTTTGAGAAATTTTATGATGTGATTTTGTTTACAAATTACATGGTTGACGATCACAAAAAAATTCAAAATTTTAACTCAATAAATAAAATATTTTTAAAAATGTGTCCCAGACCCCCCCTTAATCGAATTATTTCGTAATTTGTCTGGCTATGATTGGTGTACCATAGGAGGAGTAATAGGAAATTTATATCTTACTGTTTTTATTAATCAAGCAACTAGTTTTGCTGTTGCACAAAAAGAAAAATAGTGTCCGAAATGAAAGAAATTACAATAAAATGTTGAAAGAACAGTTATTGAAAACACAAGGACGTCATAGGAAAAACTATAACTTGCGGAGGAAAGCACCTAAGAAGTATCAAATTGACGATGTCGTAGCTATTCAAAGAACACAGCATGTCCCAGGATTAATTCTTGGCTCATTACATTAAGAGCCATCTAATACTGTTGCAGTGATCATAACTCTAGATCAGGGGTTTCCAACTTACAAGTGTCCAAGGGCCGCAATCGAAAACACCTGTCTAGTGGCGGGCCGCAATTTAATCAGGACCATACCCAGGACATTTTTTCTTGAGGGAGGGGGATTTAGAGGATTTGTGTATAGTATGTACTATGAAATTTTTAAAAATTCGAGGATGAACCTCCAACAACGACCTTGATTATAACTGGCCAACTTTCGTTAAATTACACAGACACACACAAAAAAAGTCAAATAAGAAGTGGGTATTCAAATAAGTGTGGGGGGGGGGGTATGAAATAGAACATGGGTGGACATCCTACTTTTCATGGAATTCGAGGAAAATCTGTTTTTTTTTGTAAATGAACAGCATTTGAAAACAAATGATTTTTACCAAAACATTTTTCGTTAACTAAGAATATGTAAATTGATGCTGCAAATTATTTTCCTAGAAGTCTTCGCGGGCCGCAAACAAAGCACCGCGGGCCGCCAGTTGGAAACCCCTGCTCTAGATGATCAACTAATTATTTAAAAAACTCTCGAGCGTTATGACTGAGAAAGCTATAAATTAATGAGTAACGCAAATATTTTAAGAAAGTATGTTCATTTTTAGTATAATGACCACCCATTTGTATTCAGAACGTCATAAGGAGGGAATGAATTTTTTTCAAACAATGCATTTTCCGTACAGAGAAAATACAGAAAAAATACATCCTCAGAGACAAGATTATTTCGCTACTTATTAGCACCAACCTTAGATGAACCACCTTGATGAAGAGTAGGGGGATTGTAAATAGGCTTTCCGACAGTCTTTGAAACGGTTTTCTTACGTAATTAAAAAGTGCTTATTTCCTACTTTTTGTATGTGCTTTTGTTCCCACTTTACCGGAAAGCGGGAAAAAGCAATAGCTTAATATAATGAATGTCATGTTTCACAAAGGACTACTGATTCCAATCATTATAAATTAATTGGAACCAGGTGAAAGCAGGCAAGAGATTTTCATACATATTTGCTCAATATGAATAACAATGAAAGACAATTTTTTTATCGTTAACAACATCCCGACTGAGCTAATCTTCATGACGGAAGTATTTTTTAGAGTAGGAGAACTTGTCAACTACATATGACAGTTACCTATTTGTGGATTTTCAAAAATCTTTTGTTGTACGCAGTTTGTCTTCCTTGATACTTATTTACTATTGTTTGACCGCCATTTATTAGTGATGAATGCCCCCCTCTCTTTGCAAATAAGAAAAAAAAATATTTCTCATAAAAGGGTCTAAGATCTGATTTAAGCCATTTTAGAAATACCTGATTGACATAAAAATTTCCAAAGACATTTTTTCTAAAGTTTTTTTTGATAATATTTAAATTTGTTTTTCAATTTTATGATGAGTGGTTTATGATAAACAATCAGCATTGTTATTTTCAACCTTTAGCTTACGGGGCCCATTTTTCCCAGTCCCTCTTTAGAAGGGGAAGTTTCATACCCCTTCGCAAGAACGATCATTAAGGGGTTTATATATACATAGAAATATATGATATATAATATATATATATATATATATATATATGATATTATATATATTATATATATATATGTATATATATTATATATATATATATAGATATATATATATGTATATAATATATATGTATATATATATATATATATATATATTATAGATATATATATATATATATATATATATATATATATATATAGATATATATATATATATAATATGACACGGACGTACGTTGTTTCCACCCGTGTTTAAATATTATTCTTGCAGTCATCGTGTCCTTTAATTAGTTTGGCGAGTGGCAGGCAATGATTCACAAGACAGTCAATAATATTTAATCCTTATTTATTGCGTTTCTTGAAATAACCACGCTCCAGGGTAATTTTTCCCTCTTAGCCATTTTGATAACTTATTCGGCACGCAGCCGCGCGCTTCCACAGTCAACGAGAATTCCGAGAAATCTGCTGCCAAAACCTACTCTCTCTAGAGTTTATACAGTCCAGCGCATGTGCAGACCCCTTGCTTCAAGCATCTGGAAATCCATTCCTGCTGACGTTCACTTTTCCTCCGCGCCAAACACCTGTACTATTCTAAAAATAAACCCTTTCGCTAGAATCGCTCGCTTTTCGACCTAGACTATCGCCTCTAAAAGGATAATTTCCCTTCAGAATACACGCGCTCTGTTAAAAATGATTGTTACTTTCTTACTATTTTAAAGCCCCCCCCCCGTGCCTCTCAATTATATTTTGACACACACACACACACACACACATATATATATACACTGAAGTGCCACATTAGGGATACCTACCTAGTAACGAGTTGGGCCTCCTCTGGCCTTGATAACGGCTGCCACACGACGAGGCATAATTCAACAAGTTTCTGGAAACGTTCCACGGGACTGGCTTGCCAAATATTGGCTAAAGCTGTCCATAATTCATTTGGCTAAAGCTGTCCATAATTGTACTAGCATGTATAATTTTCAAAAATCTTTATATTACATGCATTTTAAGTCTTAGAGAGTCTGTTTAAGCTATGATATGGATTTTTATTATATATATATTATATATGAATGTTATGTATATTTTTTAAATATAGGTTGGCCCAGTTCCCCTGATAAATGGGTTAAGTGGTCCACCCAGGTCTATTTCTCTTAGGAAATAAAAGAATCTGTGATTGGGTAACTGGGTCCAATGCTTGTATATCTAGAAAAAAAACTCTACCCCCATTCAAAAATAATTTGGGAGACATAATGACAATTATTTTGTTGACTTCTGCTTACCAGTGTTGCCACAACAGAGTGAAGTTCCCACCTTATATGGAAAGGAAAAATCTGTGAGTGGATGGACTAGTTATCCCATGAGTCCAGTTACACCAACTTACCTTATGCATTGCAGATATAATATTAAAGAGATAACACAGAAATGTCAATTCAGGCTTATAGATCACAGCCATATAACTCATGATTTAGCTATTCACTAAGTATTGGGGAAGAAGGAATATCTAGTTCTAATGTTTTTGCCATTTGGAAGCACGTGGAATTAAAATATGCGTAAGTTTTTGTTCGCGTGATACCCCGATTTCAACCTCAATATTCATGTTTTTCACCAGTATACACTACTTATATGACATTGACAATATTAAGAACAAAGATTTAAACTAATGTTAATTGATTAGTTAAATTTATAAAAGAAAAATATGGTCGTAAAGGAAGATCTCTCTGTGAATGAATATCTATAACAAGATGTGACATGGATGTAAAATGCCATTAACTGTTTTGAATTTATTTTTGATGTAAGGGAGAAATTTTTTTAAAATTACTTCTTTCTGATATTACTAAAGCGATGGTCATAAATGAAGATCTGTAGATGAATATCAGTGGTATTTAAGTATAACATGGATGTAAAATTCATTTATTTGTTAATATTCACACTAGATTGAATCTGTAGAGTATTTTTAAAAACATCTTACGAGCCTTCATTTTTTAACATACCTGTAGAGACAGCAATGAATTAGTTGTATATCGAATAATATCAAAGAAATTAGCGAAAGTATTCATTTAGCCTTATCTTGCAGTTAATTGTTGCTAGTATACAAAACTTAAAAAAATTGTTGTGCTTCATAAATGAACGATTGTGTCACACCGGACTTATTATACGTAAACAACGCTATCAGGAAAAGGGATGCCTAACAAAAGTAATCACTAGTGATGTGACAGAGCTTTTGAACGCAAAATGAGACATATTTTACATTATTTGATTTCGTTTACCTTCAGTAAATTTCACCTGTTTCCACTGGGCTACTCTTATGCCCGTAGGGTCTTCAATCCATATATCACCAACCTGAAATTTAAAAGATTTCAAATGAGAAAAGATTTCAAATGAGAAATGTAAAAGGTTTCTAAGCATTGTTTTAGCACATTTTGTTAATTTACGTTTTAAATTTCTCTAGACTAAAGAAGATATAATTATAACGCATACATTCCCATATATTTGATTTTCTATCACAAATTTAAAAAAAAATTGCTCTAATTTTTATTTTGCTCTAAGAAAACAAAGTACCACCAAAATTTTTAAATCAGATGAATAATTTTACATTATGAAAATAAGGAAACTTTTTCATACTGTATCTGTATCCAAAGGTCTCAGCTGATTATCCATAGGCAATACTCGAAATCTAACTAGAAATAAATACATGTGTTTAGCACTGAAGTACTTTTTAAAGCACTATTTCAAAGGAAAAAACAAATGAAAGATCAAAATAATTAAAGGAGAAGCTTCAACAATACTTTAAAATAAATATCTCCCATACACAGAAACAAGCACACACACACACACACACACATATATATATATATTATATATATATATATATATATATATATATAATATATATATATATATATATATATATATATACACTCAAGAGCCAAAACATTATGACCACCCCTACATTTTGCAATGAATTCGCCTGGATGACGTGGAAGGCACGTGATCAGGTGGAAGTGGTATTTAACTGCTTCTGAAGAGTCTGAAGAATCATTCTTTCACTTACTTCTGTGTGTGATGGGAAAGGCTGCGGATCTAAGCGACTTTGATAGAGGGCAGATTGTAATGGCTCGAAGGCTCGGAACAAGTATTTCCGAAACTGCACGACTCGTGGGTTGTTCGCGACCTACAGTTGTTAGTACTTATGCAAAGTGGATGAATGACGGTGAAACCAGCAGTAGACGACATGGTGTTGGACGTCCACACGCTATCAAAGAAAAAGGTCGTCGGAGACTGTCTCGCATGGTGAAGCAAAACCGGAGCCAGACAGTGGCTCAGCTGACAGCCCAATACAATGCAGGGCCAAGTAGAATAGTATCGCAGCATACTGTTCAGCGGACACTGATGGATATGGGGCTATGCAGCAAACGTCCCACTCGTGTGCCTTTTCTGACCAAGCGTCATCGCCAACTGCGCCTGCGCTGGGCCCGGGAACATCGCGACTGGTCCATGGATCAGTGGGAGAGAGTTGCCTGGTCAGATGAATCACGGTTTGTCATTCATCACGCCGATGGCCGTGTCAGGATACGCCGTCTTCCAGGCGAACTGTTGCTCCCTCAATGTACAGTAGGTCATACACAGGCCGGTGGTGGCGGTATTATGCTTTGGGGGACGTTCTCTTGGGCGTCTCTGGGACCCGTGATTGTGGTAGCGGAGACCATGAATGCTACAGGGTATGTGAACATCATTGCGGACCAGTTGCACCCTTACATGGCCTCTGTTTTTCCAGCTGGAAATAGAATGTTCCAACAGGACAACGCCCCGTGTCACAAGGCTAAAATTGTGTTGGAGTGGTTCCAGGAACATGATGCTGAATTCCAGTTAATGTCCTGGCCGCCTAACTCACCGGATCTGAATCCGATAGAGCCCATTTGGGATGTCATGGGACGGCAGCTCAGAGTTCAAAGACCACCAATTCGCAATATCTCGGATTTGCGTGACCGTTGCTTAAACATCTGGTACAATCTGTCTCCATCCATCTACCAAGGACTTGTGGCATCCATGCCAAGGCGGGTTGAAGCTGTGTTGCGCGCCAAAGGTGGGCCAACTCGTTATTGACAGGTGGTCATAATGTTTTGGCTCTTGAGTGTACAGTTGGTTCTCTGTTTAACGACGCTCTACTTAACGACGATCTCTATTTAAAGACGATATTTCCCGGTCCCGGTCCCTCCGACGTAAAAAAATTCTATTTTAAGACGATTTTGTTTCTATTTAACGACGATTTTTTCTTACATGATAAACTTTTTCTTCAACATTTTATCTACTGGAGGGTTACTTTCTGTGGGGGAGTTTGGTTTCAAAAACAGACCCGGAATTTCCTTTATGTTTGTTGCAATCATAGACTTGTTGCAATGGAAAAAACCGGGGGGAATTACTGTTTCTCGGAAGATCGAACATTCTTCCCTGGTGGATCGAATTTCTTAGTGCGGGTGTGGAACCACTCTATTGTACCTACCATGTTGTCATGTGATTTACGAACTGTCCAAAAGCACCCCTCTCTCACTCCTTCTGGGAAGCACGTGTTCATGTTTAGAGAATTGAGGCAGTGAAAGGCAAAGTGGTGTAAGTCACATTTTCAACTTTTTTATTTGAGGGCAAATATGTAATCTCCATGTTCAATTTATAGTGGAATTGCAAACAATAATTATTTGCAATAGTAATTATAAATAATAATTTGTTCAATTTATAGTGGAATTTTTGTAGTTTTTGAAGTAAAGCGCTTTTGACTTACACCACTTTACTTACTGACTTACACCACTTTGCTTTTCACCGCCTCAATTCATGGTAGGGTGTAGGAGCTCATTCCAGTACGAATACGAGGTGAGCAGAGCAAAATGGCATCAAAGCGAAAGCATCTTACGCTACACGAAAAAGGGAAAATTATTGAAAACTGGGAAGAAAGTGTTGGAATAACAAAATTTAAATTCGCAAGACAATTTCAGCTACCCGAGTCTACTCTCAAAAGGCATTTTAGCAAGCAAAGAGAAAATTCTTGAAGCAGCACAAAAATTTGGTTTGAGATCCAAATCCAAACGGTAGAAAATTCAATGTGGCCGATCAGAAGAGTTTGAGAAGGCAGTCCTGCAATGGTTTCATCAAGCAAGAGCATCTAACATTCCAATTTCCGGAGTGATATTTAAAGAAAATGCTATTATTCTGGCAGAAAAGTTTGGAATGCAAAATTTTCAGGCTTCGGCTGGTTGGCTAACAAAGTTCAAAGAAAGATACGGGCTTGTATTTAAAAGCATATCTGGCGAAAGGGGCTCCGTAGATGAAAAAATAGTGGATGAATGGAAAATAGTGCTGAAGGGGAAATTTGATGGATATGATGAGAAGAACATATTCAATGCAGATGAGACGGGCCTATTCTACAATTTGGTGCCTAATAAAACCTTAACGTATATGGGCGAAGAGTGTTTTGGTGGAAAACACAGTAAGGAACGATTGACTGTTTTACTGTGCACTAATTCGGATGGATCTGAGAAATTTCCACCACTAGTTATAGGCAAATCAAAGCAACCAAGGTGTTTTAAGAATATCACCAGGAAACCTTGTGAGTACCGCAATAACAATAAAGCGTGGATGACATCACACATTTTTATTGACTGGATTAGAAAATCTGATGCAAAAATGCATCGAGAAAAGTGAAAAGTTTTACTTTTAACCGACCGATGCACTGCACATACTCCAAATATCCCTGGACTTACAAATTTGACTATACATTTCTTACCAGCTAATTGCACTAGTAAGTTGTAGCCATTAGACCTGGGTATCATTCGCAGTGTGAAAGCATACTACAGACAGTCTTTAATTAGGAAATTAATAAACAATTCGGCTGACAGTATAGAAATTAGAAAATTTACAATCTTGGAAGCAATGCACATGATAACATCAGCATGGAAAGAAGTTTCTTCATCCACAATAAAAAACTGCTTTCGCGTTGCTGTAATTCACAAATAACTTGTAGTGGAACTGCAAAGTACGGATGTAGAAATCAACGAAGATGACATTACCCCTGAAGAATGGAGAAGACTTGTTGAAGATGAGGATGTTTCAATTCAAGATTTCTACAATTGTGATAAATATGTTTTAACAACAGATTTCAGAAATGTAGAACAAATTTATTAAGATATTGTAAAAGAAAACACAGTGTCAGACGAAGAAGGTGAAGTTGAAGACACAGAAAACGAGACACTGCCACCGTCTTGCACAGATGCAATTTCTGCTCTAGATGTTCTCCGACGCTATATTAGATTGAAAATGGAAGGTGACTCATTTAACATTTTAGAAAATCTGGAAAAGAGAATAACGAAAACAAGGCGAATGAAGCAAACAACACTTTTTGAATTTTTTAAAACGTAATTATTGCATTGTTTGTACTCTTTTTTTTTCAATGTAATTTAAAATAACTTTTTGTGAATAAAATAATGATGATAATAAAAATAACATTTTTAAACACGCCAATATATATGAAATATATTGACAGTCCTAAACCTGTAAAGTGTGAAGGGAAATGTTATTTTTTCACAAATTCTGTTTAAGGACGATCTCTACTTAAGGACGATTTTTCACGGTCCCTTGAAAGTCGTTAAACAGAGAACCAACTGTATATACATGCGGGGAATTATCAACTTAATGAGAACGCTGTTTATAAAAGAAGCGTGCGCTGCGGTGTATGCATATCACGATGAGGATTTTTTTTATTTCGATGTGACACTGAAAATAGACTGTTTTTAAACGCTTATTTGTATTTGTTAAACCAGCGTATAATAATTTGCTGTACAAAAGATGTATGTTAGATATAACTGCTGTATACATTATTTTGCTTTGCTAATAGTACGATTATGAAAATGAAGTTAAAATTTATGGTTCTAATTTTTCTGCAAAGAAAAGTTTTATTTCCCTGCAAATGTATAATAAAATATTTAAATGCTTAAGCAATGCAAAAAAAATTGGAATACCAAAATTTTCTATAATAGTCATTTAAAATTTTCCCTCCTGTAAAACTAATTTCATGAAATACTTGAATTTAACCATAGTAGAGGACCAAAAATGTAGATTTTAGTGTGAAATCTTCTAAGAAAATTAAAAAGCTGGAAATATTATACGGGATAATATCTATCGATTTTTATCAGTGTCTCTATAAAACAAGGGCAGATAGTGCCTTGGTACTAGAGTACAAAATCTCAAGTTTTGAAATTATTTTTGAAGTGAAAATAAAATTCCAAGTTTTGCATTAGTTTTACTTTTTTAGGAATTAGGATGTAGGATCTGAATATTATTACATTATTTCGAGTCATTTAAATTGTTTTAGGCTACAATAACTTTAGTAAATGCCTTTTATACGACTCTCCTATGTTTTATTGAAATGTGAGTTTTTTGCATAGTGTCATGCAAAATATTTCGCATATAATGTCAGAGTGTCATCTGGGAAAGAAATACATGACAATATTTAATCACCAACCACGCAACACTACATTTACGGATAATATCACAGAGATTACAATGCACAACTAAATAACTTATATTTATCTAATTGTTTATGCAGTAGGAATTTACTACAGTATCATTATGAATTTCTAAAATTCGCTCTTTAGATTTCGCTCTTTAAATGTACTGTGCTGAAATGTTTATTATGGATATTGTACTCAATCGAAAAGTCAGTTTTGTGACCTTGATGTTATTGTTTTTGTAATTTTTCGTGCTCAGTGAATAGTGTAGATCAGGGGTCCCCAACCCTATGCCCGCCGATCGTTTTACGTGTGCCCGCCGCTTTGCGACCCCGATAAAAATATTTCTGTTTTCAATAAATTACTATGTAAATTTTTTTTTCTTTTTTAATGATTAACCACACAAAAGTAGAAGTGGCGTCCAATACAGTTAAAAGCGCAAAGCGCAATGCGATCGATCTCTTTTCTCCCTCGATCCAAATCTTCGCCAACCTAATTTCCCACACCTAAAATGAAATGAACCAAATGGCCAATGAAATGCAATACCAAAAATCACACTGAGTTTGAGATTTATATTTCTTATGAAGATTTTTATACTTTGTAGATTTTGTATGCATTATTTAGTAATCATTTATTTTACTCAAGAATATTAACAATAATTTTTATATGTTAAATTATATTTTTGAAATTGAATGTTTTTTTTTTTGTACATTATGTGCCTGTATTATTAACTATGTCCAACTATAAATTCCCCTTGAAAAAATAAATGGTGCCCGCCGTCCGACCGGTATTCTAGAATGTGCTCTGAGGTACAAAAAGGTTGGGGACTCCTGGTGTAGATAGTTGTTCGTCCTCAATACACGATAAAGTATTCTGTAAAGCTTTTACATAGCAGAGCTGAAGGAATGAATATTCTGCTCTAAATATATGGCAGTAACAGAATTGGAAAACATTACTTGTTTGTCCAGGCTTGTAGAGCGGTTTGTCTGTTTGCACAAAAGTGAGGATCGTATTGTGTCGTATTTGAACCTTTTTGAACGATTCAATCTGGTAGCCATTGGCAAAGAAGCCTGTGACATGGAGCTTTGCAGACACATCCGATGACATTGCAGGAACATTCATCTCCACCCACATGTTATAATCTGGAATGCAGGAAAAAGTATTTAATACTTTAAAATATATCACTGATATAGAATTTACACTGAAATATAGTTGTACTGAACTTATACCGTTCAATGTCGATGGATTGTTAGAAAAAGAGATTAGAAATAAAATATTAATTGCACGTTAGAATGTTGGTATTGCTCGGAAACAAAGGAATGCATAACAGACTTTTTCAGAAAAGAAATCTACACTAGTTATCAAAAATTAAGGAAAAATCACAAAAAGAGGAATAACACGTTCAAAATTAGGCCGATTTGTTTAAAACTTGAATATGTTGTTAAGTAAATGGTGCTGAACAATACTACACTATGCAAAATAGTGGCGCTGTAGTCGGAATACGTCATTTGCGAGGAGCATAAAGGTGCATGTCTCAGAGCAAGGCTGCGATTGTCGCTGCGAGGCTGAGATTAGACATCTGGCATAGCCAAATTGTAACAATGACCTCCACGCATCATTTGACCGAAGAACTGCGATGGCGAGCTATTGGGAGACTAGAGACAGGACAAAGTCAGGCAGAAGTGGCCAGATGGCTAAATGTGAGTCCGTCTGTGGTTCATAGACTTTGGAAACAATTTCTATCCATGGATTCGGCATCCAAGAGGTTCAGCCAAGGACGGCCATACGCTACGACGAGTGCCGATGACCGATATTTGTCATTATGCGCACGAAGGAATAGAACCGCAACTCCTTCGGAACTCAGATCCTCCATCCCTGCAAGCTCCGAAAAGTTGGTATTAACGTCAACCGTGCATAGAAGGCTTCACGAAGGTGGTCTTTTTGCGAGGCGACCAGCCATTTGCGTCCCGCACTCACGCCATAGGCGGGAACATTTGCAGTTGGCACTTTAACATGTCCACTGGAAGCGTGATCAATGGAGGGCTGTTCCCTTTACGGATGACTCCAGGTTTAGCCACCAAAGCGATAATAGGCATATTCTGGTTTGGAGAGAACCTGGAACTTTTTTTCATCCATCACACATCCTTGAAAGATATGCATACGGATCAGGCAGTGTCTGTGGGGTGGTATCTCTTTGGGTGGACGCACAGACCTCCATGTCTTTCCCCATGGAAATGTGAATACTCACACCTATAGAGATGACATCCTTGATGCTTATGTGCGCCCTTATGCCGAGGCAATAGGTGATGATTTCGTGCTACAGGACGATTACGCGAGACCGCACAGGGCTCGCATCGTGGATGCTTATCTTGAGCAGGAAACAATTCAGCGCATGGAGTGGCCAGCTTGATCACCGGACCTGAATCCTATCGAGAATGTTTGGGACGCTTAAGGACAACGTATAGCTGCTCTCAATCCTTCTCCTAGGACTCTAGCCACGCTTTCAACTGCTTTGCAAGAGCAATTGCTCTCACTTCCTACCGGACTCATAGACCGCATAATTGACAGCACCACACATCTCTGTATGTGCTGTATTGCTTCTAACGAGGATCATACGCCATATTAAAGGTACTTTTCCTATACCAAACTGACACATCCGATTTTTTCATTGTATACATATGCTAGTTTTCTTAACACCATAATTGTCTGGCGTTTCTTTTTTGCTATTTTATACCTACCTATTGTTGTATAATGTGGTATAAGTTTCATTAATTTCTACGCGTAACTTTTTGAGTAATCGCTATTTTTGTGACTTTTCCTTAATTTTTGATAACTAGTGTATTTTTCATTGAATTCTATTTAAATTACTATATGTATTTCATTAAGAGTCTTTTGACGTTTTCATTTTTTTTACTGTATACTGTCATTTTTGTATAATCTGTAATTTCCAGATCCCTCACTCAGCAGTTGTATTAATTAGCCAATATAATCCTGAGTTCAAATTCGAGAACAAAATTAAGATTACAATACTAAATTTTTTTATTTTATGTTCACGAATTCATCTTCTAGTTTAAAAAGAATAACAATATGAATGATACCTTTTGTTTTTATGCGCATTAAATGAACATTGCTCGCGAATAAGTTCAGTGATATAATCTTTTTAAGTAGTCTCATAATCTCGACCACTATTTAGGAATAATGTTAAGCATTAATAAAGAATATGCCATGTAATCCTTTATTCATATATCTAGCGAAAGCGTTTTGAACATAGTGTAATGACTTGACGGTCCCTACGGGTAAATTCCAGGGACACCGTCTTTGTCATCTAAGGTGTTTTATCATGCCGAAATGTGCCTTCCGTTTAGTTACACAAAGACGGGTCGTAGTGACTCTTCGATACACTTCAAGAAAGGAACCTCTTTTGAAACGGTTCCCTAGTTGACAATGGAGTCCAGATGGAAAGACAGTGTGCGGCTGGTCAGACGCTTGAAGGCCCAGCGCGGCAAGCGGTAACTTAAAAGGAACCACCCAAAGAGATGGCGAGGATATATATTCGCCACCTTGATGTAAATGGGGGCAGTTGACTTCGTTTTAACAGGTGTGAAGAACCCCTCGTTCGCCGAACGCGTGCCAGAGAAGGAGAGCCTGCCGAGTTCCATTATGATATCCTGAACCCCGCGAAATAGCCTCAGATAGTGCTTATTTTTTTTTTAAATTATTGTATAAAGCCTATATTTAATCGGGATGCAAATAAAGCATTTTGTAAATATTAAAGGCTGTCAGTCTTAGTTTTAGGCGAAGTCCCTTACAGACTGTTATTAACTGGTGTCAGAAGTTACGATAGGATATCAGTGATGAACGAAAGGATTACAGGTAGGCCGATTCTTTTATCAGATTCTGGCTTTGATTTAAAAACTAATAATGGTTTTGTATAAATGCAATAAGTAAAATTATTTTAGTGTTTTTTTAAATGGTATATTTATAAGTAAGCCATTTAGAGTTCGCATTAAGAACTAATATTTTAGAAATTTTGATGATTAAATCAAGTTCTTGGTTTTTTTAATGGTATAGGTAAAAGTTAGCATTTAGAGTTCGTATTAAGAACTGATATTTTATATTAGAAATTTGGATGATTTAAATCAATTTCTGTGTTTTAATGGTGTATGAGTTAACCATTTGAAGTTCTAAGTAGGAACTATTGTTTAGGAATTGTGATAAGTAAACCATTTCTGTGTGTTTTTATAGGTATATGAATGAGTAACCAGTTAGTGTTCAAGTAAAGAACCAATATTTTTTTTGTTAGGAATTGCAATAAGTTTAGGCCAATTTCTGTGTTTTGTTAATTGCAAATACTGTATGTTTTCTCTAGTTTTAAAGAAAGTGAATTTTTTTCGCTTTTTTGATAATAACAGTGTTTATTTAGTATTTTTTTCTTTAATAGTAACAGATATATTTAGTTTCTTCTGCTTTGATATTAACAGTGATAATTTAGTATTTGTGTATTACTGTGTTGGAAATCTATATAGAGCGTGATTAATTTGAGAATTCTGTTTATGTGTATTCTGTATAAGAGTTCGGTATTTTGATTTGATAGGTATGGTAATTGTGAATGTTTATATTGTGCGGTGCTAGTTTGGTGTCATAAGGGCTAAATTATAGTTCGGTATAAAATTGATCAGTGTTGAACTTGTTAGTTCCGGTTAGGACACATACCGTCGGAAGGTATAGCTAGTTGCCGAGGAAAAAATTTTATTGGTTACCCTAAATTAGAAACCCTAAATTTGGAAAATGTCCTTTTAAATAAGGGTAAGAAAGGGGACCTTTTAGAACTTTTAGAAGAGTTAGGAGGACTGCTGACGATACGCTTAAGATTTCGAAATTAAGAAGATCATTACAGAAAACGAAAATTACGTCGAAGAAGACGCTAGACTCGCCCTAGAGCGTATTATTGAAGATTGAAAGGAACGTGAAGAGAGAGAGAGAGAAGAGAAGACAAACTATCGTCAAGACCAACTTACTCTCGAAATGAGGAGACTGAATTAGGAATTAATGGAGACAATAGAGCCCGAAATGGAGGGACAGAGATGCAGACGCAACTCGAACATTCAGCTCCTTAAAACCATGCAGAAATTTGACGAGAACGGGACGAAATGGGCCTGTATCTAATTAATTTTGAGAGAAGAGCAGAGATGGCGGAGTCCCTAACAAGATTGGGTGCCATATTTGTTAGGGGTACTAACCCCAGAAATTTCCAACATGATGGCCAGAGAATCGCCAGAAACAGCAAAGATATGACTACGTAAAAGAGATGATTCTCCAGAGATTTAGATGAATACAGAAAAATTAAAACAACTGTTTTATCGCCATCCTAACTCGCAGATAATCATGGAGGAATTATGCCCATGAGCTTAGTGGCTATTATGATGAATGGATAGCAGATTTAGAAATCACTACATTTAAGAAACTGAGAGACCTACACAGATCGGAACAGATAAGAGACGGGGACCTGCCGATATAAAAGATCATTTTTTGGAGCAGTGATGCAGATTAATACTCCTTTAGAATTAGGCGCGGAAAAAATAGATAAGTATGAAGCTTGCAAGACAGTTTCCGAACAAGAGAATTCCCAAAGAATCAAAGTCCACAGATAAATTTAATAAGCCATTTAAAAAATAACCATAATTTTTAAGAAGAGAAGAAAGAAAAAAAAGATGTGGAAAAAGAAGCTTCTAGTGGACAAACAAGGAAAGAATTTTTGAGAAAGAAAACAGCTTCCGTTGCTACGAGTGTGGTTCTTTGACCATCTGAGACCACAGTGTCCTAAACTTAAAGAGACGGAAATTATCGCGGCAACAGAACTAGTGGAGGAGACTCGAGTGGCGTGATGACTCCATATATCATTCAGGGAGTCGTGTAATGGAAAATCTACGTCTATTCTGAGAGACACAGGAGCGAGCATTGATCTGATTTCTAAAAATTGGTACAACCCCAGATGTACACAGGAGAGCACGTTTATGTCAGTGCACCTGTGTTAGATTCATCCGTTTGCTTACCTATAGCAGAGGTCGATTTAAAATGTGAATGGGGCCACACCAGAACTAGAGCAGCTGTCAGCAATACGGAATTCGAGCAGAGACACTATTTGTTAGGAAATAAAATGGCAGCCTTGCTTGAGAAGATCAACAGGAATGTTGAAGTTCCGGTGAAAAATACTGTGCAAACTCGGGCCGAAAACCTAAAATTTGATAGAGAAAGGCTAGACACGGGAGATGAAAAAACGAGAATAGAGCAAGTGATCCCCGATCAGACGCGGTAGAAGAAATCCCTGCTGAAGAGAGCGCGACTATCTTGCCTCTCCAGGAGAGAACAAATAATTACTCCCGACTTATTAAAGACTTCACCCGAAGAATTTAGAGTTGCACAAAGTGAGGACGAAGAATTAAAAGTAATTTTTGATAGGGCGAAAAAGAAGACGCCCGAAGAAAATAAGTACGTGGTGGTAAACGAGATGTTATTTTACCAGAAAAAAAATAACGATGGAACCACTAGAAACCTGCTTATTGTGCCTCGAAAGTATCGAGAGAAATTAAAAGACTCTGCCACGAACATACTAATGTTCATTTAGGCGTTGCTAAGATGAAAGAATCATTAACTCAGTATTTTTACTGGCCATATTGTCACTTAGATATAAATGATTACGTGTCGGCTTGTGACAAATGTCAAAATGGGAAATGCCCTAATGTTAAGAATTATAAGAAACGTCTTAACACTGTTAATTCCCGCCGAACACCAGGCTAAGCCGAAGTTTAGTCGTAAAAGTTTAAAGGTATATTATAAGTATGTGGATTAATTGTAGTTTCAGTGTAAAAATGTGATCAGAAATTAATGTGTATTCGTTTGAGTAATGTTTTTTTATGAATTGTAACATGTAGTTGTTTGTACATTTGAACGACTCACCATCGAAGTTGTTTTGCTTAAAGGGAAATTCAGGTGAAATTCCTTTGACGTTATCATAATATAACGGTTTTGTAGTGGCAAACGCCATATGACGGTTTTATGTATGCCGTGTTGGAATGCCTCAGATAGGTTTCAATTAATGTTCAATTGTAACATTTTATGTTCTGTTTTGTTTGTTGCATAAGCAGTAGAATGCCTCAGAAAGGTATGGGCTAACTTTTAAATGCAGATGTGTATGTTTTGTGTATACCTAAGAAGGTAGTCATTGGAGTCAAAATGCACTCCGTACGGTGTTTGAATACCGCAATTGAATGATTATTGTGAAATCGATAAGTTTTGTCTGAAGAGTTGTTACGACAACAGATAAATGTAAGTGTTGTCAAAGAAACAAAGTGATTAACAGGAATGTGAAGTTTGTGAGTTTTTTTTGATAAGGAATGAGCCAATGAGCTATTTTGTTATAATTTTATATCAGTCAGTACTGAAAAAAATTAGACTCTAAATCGATTGTGAATCCTATAGTAGGATAAAATGAATATTGAATTTAGGTCACTGATGACTGTCCACTTAAATGGAAACGGCAGGTTGGATCACAGGTAATCGTGAACGAACTAAGTTCCCTGATCCAGAATTTACGGAAAGCCGAGTATTAAATTGTTTAGGACTATAAGTGTTAAACGTATTAAAAGATAAGTAAGAAATTTAAAATTTTCATGTGTATTAGTAACCGTGATGATATGTTCTGTATGAAGTTTAGGTATCCATTTTGGATTGTGTTTAATTTATTTGGTGTAAAGTTGTTTCATTGTAACTGTGTTTAATATCATTTGAGAATTTATTTGTGTCATGTGATCACAATAAGGTAAATTATGGGATCCCAGTTGAGTGATTTACTAGTTATAATGTTTTTATGTAGTGTCATGTGTATGTACTAGTGTTCTATGAATTTAATTTTTTTTTTGATTGACATGTATTAGTATACTGTTTTATTTAAATTTTTGCCATGACTTGTTATATTATTGTGTAATTTTATAATTTCTTTGCTACGGCATGTTCTCTTATTAGAAATTTTAAAGTGCGTAAATTTTAATTATAAATTCCTTTTGATGTGCTTTTAAAATGATACTTTGAAGTACAGTTAAAAAATTTCTTTCATGAAGGTAAAGCCAGAGTTTGATCAAAATTAACGGTCTACTCGTAATGTCAATTGGGTGTGCATTTGCCTTCGGGAAAAGTTTTATAATTGAAATTGTCCTGAGAAGGACCATGTTTTTGTTCTGTTTTTGCAGGTGAAAATTTCTGCAGAAAAACATCTAGGGAGGGGAAGAATTATAGACTGTAATGACTTGACGGTCCCTACGGGTAAATCCAAGGGACACCCGTCTTTGTCATCTAAGGTGTTTATCAGTGCCGAAAGGTGACCTTCCGTTTAGTTACACAAAGCCGTGTCGTAGTGACTCTTCGATACACTTCAAGAAAGGAACCTCTTTGAAACGGTTCCCTAGATTGACAATGGAGTCCAGATGAAAGACTAGTGTCGGCTGGTCAGACGCTTGAAGGCACAGCGCGGCAAGCGGTGACTTAAAAGGAACCACCCAAAGAGATGGGCGAGGATATATATTCGCCACCTTGATGTAAATGGGGGCAGTTGACTTCGTTTTATCAGGTGTGAAGAACCCCTCGTCGCCGAACGCGTGCCAGAGAAGGAGAGCCTGCCGAGTTCCATTATGATATCCTGAACCCCGCGAAAATAGCCTCAGATAGTGCTATTTTTTTTTTTAAATATTGTATAAAGCCTATATTTAATCGGGATGCAAATAAAGCATTTTGTAAATATTAAGGCTGTCAGTCTTAGTTTAGGCGAAGTCCTTACAATAGACTCATTTAGATGGAAATCGTTTTCTCTTTCTAGACGAAAGATATATATCAAAATAATAAATAACATTAACATAAATTTTATCAATCGATAGAATATCGTAATTCATGAAATAGAAAGCTTTTGCAGATAGAGGATGTAAAACAATATGAGATGTAATGTACCTATACATTTACTAAATTTGTTCACGTATCACTGTTTAACTTCTCAAAATACAAGTGAATGTTTGTGAACCTCATTGAATCACCAATAATATGACTTCGGATTAAAACAAGCAATCAACATTTAATGGACGGAACACATTATTTACAGATTAACAATACATGGTTAGGCAGCTTATAGGAGATACGCCCCCCGTAGCTCTCAAACCTACAATAAATAGAACATGAAAAACCAACTGTTGCCAAAGCTAAAGTACAATTCACACTGCTGCCAGTTTTACAAAATACTGCAGTAAAATAAAAAAATAGGGAAATACAGCTACATGGAGTTAAACATTCAGAATAAACATATGAGCACGTCAGTATCAGGAAAGATACGAGAAATCACGTAACAAAATTCTTTGATAGGTAATGAATGAAGTTTTGGTTGTTTTAAAACATATATTGTAATTAATGATGTTAACTCTAATTTTTTATTATTTTAGCTTCGTTTAAATGTTTTTGGTTCCCACCATTGGCATTATATCACTGTACGAATATATATTAACTACGAATCCCTTTGTGTTGCCTTGTTACCTCTACATCATACTTCTTTGAGATGGACTTGTTTTATGTTTTCACGTGTTTAATTATAGTACCAAGACGGCTTATTTTGAAGCGCTGTTTAATGCCTGTCTAGAGAGATTATGTGATATCAAAGAAATGGATTTGAAGTGATTGTTTCGTTGAATTCAGGTTCATTTTCTCCCTTGACCTAATGCATTTGACATACATCTGTTTAGTGATAAGAAGTGGTTTATCGAATCTAAGATCTTTTCTCAAAGCTACGCCGAGGAGAAATCTTAGAAATAAACTAAAGTTTCACGAGACTCGTGAAAGCTTGATTCCAGTCATGGCGTACTTTAATCCACTTCTGTTTTTGCGCAATGGTAACTCCTCGAGGTCTTCAGCTATCTCTAGCTCGTTATTCTCAACATTCTTATAAGCAATAAAATCATCCATTTCTCAATGGGTTTTTAATCTTTTTAATATTCCTACAAAAAGTTCTATTTGTTTAAGTTTCTTTCATAACATATATAAGTTACTGAGAAATTAGCTCAAAGTAATGTCAGTTTGAAAAAGAGTGGAGCCACTCTTTTGTTTCAATTCAATTAAAATTCAATTTAATCCGCTTATGAATAGATTACTGAGTGAGTGAGACTTAAGACTCACAAATCTCCTATTTCAGCGGCAACTGAATTAAAAAATAGGTATGACCTCAAGACCACTGACTGAGAATCTCTTATACCCCGCCTATTTGCCTGCTAGTTTCAAGACTCCCTCCTATAATCTAAACATAGCATGTCGGACAAAAAACATGAAACAATCCCTCCCTGTCTTAGATCATTTTCCTTGGAGACCATTTCTAATTTATATCCCACAGATTTATGGTTGCATATTTATACTGACGGCTCTTCAAGAGACAATGGTGCTTCTGGTTGTGGTTTCTATTGTAAAGACCCATTTGAACTTTCTCTATCAGCCGGTATGGAAGCTTCAAATTTTGATGCTGAAATAGAGGCAATAAGGCAGGATTCATTGGTTTTACATGATTTGAACTCTCCTCTTCATCAGGCTGCTTTTGTTGTTGACTCCCATGCCGCTATTATTGCTGTCTGCTCTTCCAGCCCTACCTCATCAATACGGGTCCAATCGACTCGTAAATAACTTCGCGATCTTATTCACTCTGGCTAGACTCTTACTTTTCAGTGGGTTCCCAATCATTGTGATATTGATGGCAATGTAAGGGCTGATGATCTTGCAAAAAAGGGTTGTGATCTATATCAAACAACTTTTCCAGTGTCTTACCACTCAGCAAAATATCTATTGCTAAACGCCATTGCCAACAAAATTAGATATTTCCACAATATAGCAGCTAGCGGAAAGATTTGGAGCCAACAACTGAAGAATCTTATTCCAATGGATCTGCCTCGATATATTTTCACTGCTAATTTTCGAATCACCACTTCATATGACTTTTTATTTTGCCACCTTTACCGCATTGGTTTGGTTAACTCTCCTAACTGTCCTCTCCTAACTGTTCGTCTGGGAGCATTATGGATTTAATCATCTTATGACGTGCACCTTCTTAAAGGACAATAGTTTTACTACTGACAGATGGAAAAACAGAGCTATTTGTATTGGGCTGCTAGAGAGCTATGGTCTCTTGACTGTCTATCGACGTAGGAAAAAAAAAATATGATTATTGAGTAATTACAATTCCCCCCTTCCCCCGAATAAAAATTTCATTATTTACTATAGATCATCATTTATGAAGAGAAGTGTTTTAGTGATTAATTGGTATATTGATGGCATTGGTATATCAGGGTACACACGATGTCCACTATTCCTAGTTTTGAGAAAACTTAATTTGAAAGCGTATTATTATTCTTTGGATTTATTTGGATGTAAATACTTGTGAATCAGTTAGAGATGAAAATGCCTCAGTAATGAGAATTCAAAGATTTTGGTCACCGAAAAGAATTTTCTAAAGATTATGGGCATTGCATTATCACAGAACTACGAAAAATATAGATACAGGACGTCTGTAAAAGTTCCGAACCGAAGACTTTAACTATAGAAATAGCATTTCCTAATTGTCTGTGAAAATGACCCTTAACACTGATTGTCCATGGTATAAAGAAAAGAGGAAAAACCAGCTAGTTTTCCTGAATTGAAAATCCGACGAATTTAAGAGATTTGAGAAAACATAGTAATATCGTTTCGTTTTCAATTATTTGGTTTTTGACCGTTTCATAATGGTCCCAATAGTGTCTATGCTGAATATTAAAAAAAAAAAAAAATGCCACCCTGTGATTGAAATCGCATTGTTTAAAGCATCGAAAATTATTCCCCTGTGAACGTCTCTCCTCAAAGAATCCCAAATTTAACTTCCTAAAGTCACATTTTTCCAGCATTATCCCAAACGTAATCCTCAATCTGTTATCAGTCTGTTTATACTGGTGATAATTTAATCCTTCTAAGGAACATAAGTTTAAGTTCAATGTCGATTTCAGGGTTCAATGTCTATACTATCGAAGTCAATGGATGGCATTGTCCTTGGTATTTGTGTTGTCACTGGTCATGAAAATGAAATTATATTGAACTTTTACTGGACAGCATGGACTTCTGCAGACTAGTTTCAACCCTTTCCATGGACGAAATTCCTGATGAAGTTTTATCAAATCAACGTGAGAAAATACTTACTGTTGTAGACTTCGACTTGACTCTCTGCTATCAGAGCGTTTGATTTCTCATGCGTTAGCCGTAAGGTAACAGTACCACGAGGGACGTCAAACACCGTGAGAGTGAAGTGCGCTGTGGTTCCTGCATCAATTACTCTCGGTGATGTCAAAATGAAATTCCTAGTTAAAGGGAAACATATTAGTCTTATATCAACCATATGTTGTATCTAATCTTTTTGTTACTTATTTACTTATTTAAATCAAACAAAGCAGTATTAATTATTTTAAACTTATTCCTTATATTTAAAACGTATAGTGGTTAGTATTGCGTTGTGTAATAATTCACCTAACTAAAACAATACCCTAGATTCTGTGGTTAACAGAAATTCACAAATGATTACTCACAAAACATGACAGATACAATTTTAACTGAGGGATCAAACCAAAAAATTTTATTCATTACTTTTAACACAAATTAATAAAATCTTATCATCTTACATTAAACAATAGAATTTAGAGAAATCTTATCTCATTGCCTTAACTTCTTTATACATCAATATACACATACATATTAATAATATCACTCGTTCTATTTGTAAACATAATATTAACTAATAATATCCCTCATAATAAATTAATAAATATCATCTTAAACAACACAAAGAAAAAAAATGGCCACAATAAAAAAAAATATGAGATTGACTGACAAGAAAAACTTTAAAAAAATTTAAAATTAAATTATGCCATGGCTTAGACCACTTCCATACTCTATCGTCTTCTTACATCGGGAGAGTCAATACTCCAGGTCCAGGGTCTTTGTTCAAAAATCTTCATGGCGTTCTACCAAGTTTCCAGTAGGCACCGAACAGGCAGCATGGATCAGAGTAAAAGTTATCGAGCCAGCGAGTCAGCCAAAAAAAAGTCCCAGTTCCCTTATTTTTTGTGTGCAGCCTTTTTACAATCTTTTTTAGTCCATTCCACGTGGCCACTTTTAATTACATCATCTGTGCTGTTATTGGCCGCACGCATGTCCGGGGTTGTGACCCTCTCACATCTGGGTATCAAGCATACGGGGGAGTCCCAGGTGGTCCTCTTATCAGTACATTCCTTTGCAAAAAGTGGGTAAAACCGTCTCTTTTTTTTAATGAAAATGAATAAACTGTATCGCCATTTCTTTAAGATTCTCGAGAAGCACTTCTGTGTTTCTAACCAATACGCGATAATTTAAAAAATATATATATATATATATAAAAGAAAAAAATTAAGCGTATAAAACTTAAAAATAAAAGTGGGAAAAATAAATAAAAAAAGACTACACAAGGCTTAATTAAAAAAAAACTTTACCTTGAGTCAGTCAATCCACACGAAAAAGAATTAAAATAAATTGAAAATTGTCAGTCAATCAAACACTAAAATACATTAAATTCCTGCATGTTACATTTATAGTACATAAAGCATGATTTATCATTTGCTCAACTTTCATGAATGCCACTACAATTAATCCGCGCGAAAATTAATCCAACGACACTCATCAAAGTTAAACAATAGGTGGAGCAAATTATTAGGGTATTTAATTCACTGTATATTTAATTTATATATATATATATATATATATATTTATTTATTATAAAGAGATACACAACACATATTAATCTGTACAAATTTAGTCCAGTTTATTATAAAAAACCCAATTTTTTTTTGTTAAATTAAAAGACAGCTTCAGAATGGCGCAGAAGCAATGGCTGGGAAAAAATACGTAAAATAAAACTCCAATAAAGTTTAATATCTTATTCAGAATTTTCTGTTTAATTTGTTTTGTTTGCTACTGACAATACTGGTTAAAACTTAGCAATATTTCAATTAAAACCATATGCCTTTTTCCGGTCTTTTGTATGCTTGCGGTTGTGTATCTATCGGAATTTGGGGAAGAACTGATATGTCCTTTCAAATCATATTATTTTCCTAACAGCCACACGATTAAACTGGATGCATCTTGATGAGATGTCTAAAACCGATTTCAACCAGTTCTAAGAGCATGCGGGCTTACCTTAGACCAATGGTTCTTAACCTTTTAATTGTCAACACCCTTTGAATCTGAAATAAGCTCTCGCACCCCCTTGAAAAGTGTTTTTATTTTTTATTTAGGAAAAGACATTTATTGCATAAAAAATAAATACATTTACAATATATACTACATTATTACATATAAAACAATGTTTACATTTTTAGTGGCTACGTTGTTGTTGTTTATTCATAAATATCCTTTTAAAACCAGGCTCTTTTTTGAAAGAGCCACACGTAGGTCATGAGATACATTTAAGTGATTATTGGCTTTTGTTTTGATGTGCAAAAGAGATCAAAAACTCATTTCTCAAAGGTAAATGGTGGCAAATGGTAAAAGTGTCTCAAATGCTGTTTTTGCCAATTCTGTATAAATTTCTAACTGCATACACCAGAACTGTTCTAAGTCCATTTTTTTCTAATTCCATTTCAATACGTGCATTAGCTCGTATTGCGATGAGATCGTCTTTTAATAAAACGTTGTTGTCCATTGGATTTAGGCGAAACAAAAATATCCAATTTTGCTGTTTTGCAAAATTAATACATGGATTGAGTATCCATGTATTAATTTTGCTTGTAATTCTCGTGGAAAAGTATCCATCAAATGATTCACTCAATTGGTAATTTTCATCAAAAATTTAGAACCTTCTCTCGCACCCCCAGGGGTCCCCGCAACTCCCGGTTAAGAACCACTGCCTTAGACCACCAGTTTTCAGTCGACTGTATCACTTGAACTTTCAACCATAATTTGTTCTCTAGTACCTTGGTCAGTTTGGTCAACTGTATGGAGCAGGCATAATTGTCTAGAAGTTATTGTTTGTGACTGTTTGGAATAAGGAAGAAAAATATGCTCCTCTCTCTGGAATACCTTCTTTTGTATACTTCCGGCTTTTGATAATTTTTTTTTATAATATGTGTGGAACAGAGTTTCAGAAACTGTGATCTGCGGGATATGAGGGTCTTTTCAACCAGAGTCTTTAAAAAGTAGTTTTAGAGACACAGTAAGCCACAAAAAAAAAAGAAAAAAGAAAAATTTTCCATTAAGATTGTATAATGGGATATCCTATATTACTTTTGAATCGTTATTTAAACGGGATAATATGCCTTAATCTTGAGTACCGTAAGACTTTACGACTGCAGGTGTTACTTTGTGACACAAAGTAATTTTTTCGCATTTCGGATCTTGCGCAGCGCCCGTGATACCGGGTAGGCAAAGAATAGCGCCAACAGCTTGTCCGACATACAGAGACACCTAGAGGCCAGTTTCCGAAGCTTATGCGCCCCATTTGTCTTCGCTGGCCCGTGTATTGTGCAAACCTGTTGTCAAGCTATTGACTCAAACTTCGGAAACTTTGTGTGCTGAATGCTGACACATTATACAACCAACTACCACAGTTAATTATCTTTTATTGTCAATATGTTGATTGGATTGTGGAGCGATATAACTTTTGTGTAAAGATTATTTCCGAGAGATATGAAAACATAACCTAATATCGAAAGGTGACGGGGTTACTTTGTGACACATTGACACTGTCACAAAATAACCCCAAAGTCGACCCACCTCCTCCAGCTGCTCGAGTTGCATTTTTTCCGTCCTCTAAAATACCACTGGAGAGAAAGAAGTATTGGCTATCTTGAAAAAACTACCCGAAGGAGCAGAATGTGCCGAAACACGAATTTACTCATCTTCTCAAGAAACTGACGGCTGCCCTGGGAACCCGAGGTCTCTTTGATGTCAAAGATATAGATAAATCTATCCAATATTTGCAATAGGTATATATAATTGTGTATCAAGCTTTTGATAAGCGTTTTACTGTCTAACTTTTCTCAAGTAATTTTTCCGTCCCGGATTTCAGGCGAAAAAAACAGATGTCACAAAGTAGCTCCACTCGATGGACAACTTATGGCACATTTTAACTTTAATTTCTCAATGGTAATTAAAGATCCGGGTTAGTGCAATACATTACTACGTAAGGAAAGGATGTACCAATGTTTTTCAATAGTTCGTTTTGGGCTACGTTTAAAACTGATAGGCTGGCACAGGAAAAAGCTTAAAATCTGTCACAAAGTAACCCCATCTTACGGTATTAGTAAAGCAAATATTAATCCAGAAAAAACAGGACTGTCAGAAAAAGTTCTTTTTAGTACTGATTTCTCTTTTTTACAACTTATCCTTTGTAAATAGGCTATCTCTGCGTTGTTGACATAAATAGCTATAAAACCAACTGAATGCTATTGAAAAAAAAAGATGATTAAATCAGAAATATAACTTAATGATTTTGATGATAAACGTAGTTAGTTAAAATTGTTAAACAGTGAAAAAAAATAATGATTCATGTTAAAAAGCTTCTTATCATTATTCCTCTTTATAAATTACTGATAAAAAGAATTTTGACTGCTGAAAACAGGGGTTTACTGGAAAATCATTTTATGAAAGAGGGGTTCTTAAGATGTGGAAGTATTTTCTTCTGTACATACGTGTGCGAAGGAAGCTTAGCGAATACTTTACCTAAGTATCGAAAGAAAAATGAAGTTGCAAAACTGATTTTAAAAGCTGGAAAGGAATTTACACCTGACTCAGAGATTTCACGCAATTCAGTTATAATCACAACTGGAGAAATAATGAAATTCTTATTTTACAACGACACATTTTTCTTAATGAATTTACGGTTTTTCCGTACATGTAGTTTCAAATATTTGTTTTATCTGCATTACGCTACAGATTATGAAATGCTCTTAAAAAATTTGCCGACTTTTGGCGTAACATTCAGTTGCCTATCGGGGTATTTACCACAGCTTATCTGTGAACTTCAGAGACAAAGTCAACAGGATATACAGGATTCTATTTAAAGCCTCATTTAAGTAAACATGTCGGTTTCTTTTATATAATATTATAGCACCTATCATGATACTCTCGTTTAAAATATCCTCGTTTTGAGAACCATAGAGCGTAAAAAATTAATAGAGGAAAACGCAGAGTTTTGGGAATTCAGTTGTTTATATTTAAAAGCAGGACACTGGCATCGCGATAATCAAAAATAAATCTGCTTTAATCGAACAAGAATGCGATTGAGCAATGATCAAAATATCGAAGAACAAGATTAAGAACTGCGTTGTTTGCATAAGATAGAAAATTGTACGTGTTTTCGTCAAGAAAACACGTACCATTATACAGTATACGTGCGATTATATATTTTCTTGGCTTTTCATTATATGCCCTTATTTTCTTCAATTGAATTATGTTTTATTTAAGTGTTACTAATTGAGTAATTGACTTTTAATAAATCTGAATCATTAATCAGAAAAGTATATAATATTTCAATAGGTAAATACAGAGGCTGTTCGCACATTTTTTAGACGATTTTGGTAAGCGGTAATAAAAAATCGTTTGCTGCAAAAGAAATAATTGCAATTGTACTATGTTTTAAAAGTCAAAATTATCGTCTGCGGCTTGAAAGTTTGGTTTTTATTCAAAATCGCGTTTTAACAAAGCAGTGATTCGAAGGCTACATTTATGCTCTTTCCGAAGAGAAATATGGATACTCCGTTATCCAAAAACGATGTGAGAGTCATGGTTTTGTGATATCTAAAGCGTCGATAGGTAATATCGTCAACAAGAAAGGAAAAAAACGTCAAATTGGATCCTCAAGTGGGACAAAAATTCCAAACAAGTATCCAAGGAAAAAAACGGACATCTTCGACTATTGCAAAGGTACATTGTTTAATGTTAAAAGAAAATCCCCCTAGTCAAAGGACAGTTGAAAAATCATTAAAATGCTCGGTGTCCACTGTAAACCAAATGATAAACGTTGATTTAAATCTTAAGAAAGCGAAAAAACACAACGTGCATCGTCTTCTTCCAAATCATATCGCTGAACGCAGGACACGCTGCAGAATTCTATATGAGAAACACTTATCCAAAGAAAAATGGAAAATAATTGTCACAATAGATGAATCATGGGTGTATTTAAAAGATTGCAACAAAAAAAGAGCCATTTATTATCATAAAAGGGGAGAAAAAAATTTAAGTACATGGTCCAAAGAATCGAAAGAAAGTTTTTCTAAGGGATTCATGATTGTTGCTGGTTTTTCTTATAATGGCAAGTTAAAAATAAAGGGAGTGGAAAAAAATGTCCAGATTAACTCCAAATACTATCAGGAACATATTTTATCGCTAATTTTTCGGAACGAAATACCATCGCTTTACCCACAGTCCCATCAATCTTTGAGACTCCATCAGGACAAAGCTAGCAGTCACACATCAAAATCCACTGTTAATTTCCTAAAATAAATGGAACAAAAAACTGGTATCAAGGCCATACCCTTCACTGATATCCCTACTAAATCTCCCGATGTATCACCTATGGATTTTTGTGCTTTCGGACTTTTAAAATCTGCATTATCTAAACGTCGTCCCTAAACCCTTACAGGACTCTGGAAAGCTGTTCAGGAGGAATGGGATAGAATACCTCTTCTGACACTTCAAAAGGCATTATTATCCTGGAAATTGCAGTGTCGAAAGATAGTTCAGAATAAGGGATGTCAAATAGAACATTTAAAACACAAGAATTTTATGTAATTTAGTTTTGTGAATACAATATACGTCGTCTAAAAAATGTGTGAACAGCCTCTGTAATGATAGAAACTACTGAAGATAAAATAGAAATTATTTAATATGTTGTTAGTGCGAACAACATAGCAATAATTATTCAGTAATATAACATTTATATGCAGCTTTTAAAACCGATCATCCCGTTAATTAATTATTGAACCAATTACAAAAACCAATCTATTTCTTCTGTTAACAATTTAAATAATTTATTTGTATCTTTATTAAAATTTTATGGGAAACCTGATAGCTCAGTTACGACTTTAGTTTGACATACAAATAAAACATAAAATAAAATAAGGCGTAAAACGTAACGAATTCAAGTTTGTTTTCATGCTGGAGACCCGCATTCGACTTGAATTCGCTGATGAATTTCATAAGTTGCTTCCAGACCACTTAAGATGAGATTTTTCTGGAAACGTTCTACTTTTCCTAAAGTGAAAGTAGAAAATAATATTTCGCCCAGCCTTTAAACTTAAACCGAAAACGGAGTACTTAAAAATTATCGTTAACTACTAACTAGCTTACTTAACTCATTCCACTGCTTATCTGCCCAATATATCAAAAGCAGCATATTTTACAAATTAAATGCTGAGTTTAGCAAAGCGTATAACATTATATATGTCCTCATAAAAAGCAATACTTTGTTCTACAACGTGCAATCGGCGGAGAATAATGGAGCAAACAAGTTACTTTCCCAGTATTTTAATGTTATCCCTATCATTCGAGTAAATTGGCTCACATATTAATAGAAACTTTATAAAGTGATAATAGAAGATAATACTCCTTTCAATATTAAATTTTATTTTGCAACTAGTATATTTTAATATTATTGTTCAGCTTTATATTTTAGTGGGGTCCGGGACACATTTAAAATTTTTTTTTATTTATTGAGCTAAAGTTTTGAATTCTTTTGTGATGGTTAACTGTATAATTTTTAACAAATCACATCATAAAACTTCTCATAAAGTTTAAAAAAATTTAAAATTAAAATTTTTTTAAGAAGTGGGGTAATGTAAAATCGTTATAACTCGAAATATTATTTGTCAAATTTCAAAAAAATTTCATTTAATTAAACAGAAATATATAACTTTTATTTCTGATTCATTATTTTTTTAAATATTAATTTAAAAAAATTAAAAATATTTAGAGTAAAAATTTAAAAAAAAATTATGTAACTTATTTTTAAAAAATCATATTTTCAAAAGTAAATATATTTTCGAGTTTGCTGAATCAAAATTAAAGTAAAATAATTGAAATAGACATATTCCAAGACATGAACCATTTATCTTTAACGGTTCATGACTTATAACAATTTAAAGACGATAAATGGTAAAAACACCCATCATTCAGAAAAACGTATTTAAATGTTTAAACAAAGATTGGCTGCTATTAGAACGTTACAAAACAAAAAATTAATATTTTATTCTAATTAAGATAGAAACATTATTTAAACGTTATTTTAAGTAAAAAAGAACAGACAAATTTTTAAAGCAATAAAATGCATTTCGAATATTTTGTCGTGGACCCCCTTAACTTATTGTTATTGCTGTTTCAACGCGACAGGCATTTTTATCTATTAGACATTCGGCCATCGACACCGCGAATTTGTTGGCTTCTTACTAACGGAGCACCATACAAGTGAACCAACGGACCTTCCTAATCTCAACCTTGTGATCGGACAAGCGGGAATCGAACCCACAACCTGACGGCAGAAAAAAAACCCAGAAAACACGCATGAGCCAAACCACTGCACCACCTGGCCGACAGTTTAGCTTATTCCCATGCTTATCTTTCCCAATAAGTTTTGCTTTTTAAAGTTGCATGCCCTCCGGAATAAAATACTGAATGTAGCAAAGCGTACATTAAATGTACCCACTACTAACGGAGTATCTACAGTGTAATCCGGGGAAAATGTTGCAGTAAACTAGAAATCAATATTAGATTTTTCCTTCTGAAACCCACACTGGTATTTGTCACTAATCTATACTTATATATAAAGAGAGAGCGATTTTGTACGTGGAGGGTAATCTTCAGAACCACTGTACCTATTTGAAAAATTCTTTCACTGTTTGAAAGGTACATTATTCCAGATGGATATAGGCTATATATTATGTATATCTAATCAGTAGAAATAAAGTTAGGGGCTTAATCCTAACAATCTCCATTGTTTCCGCTACTGTCTTCTACCGCTTTTTGTTCCGAAGATTTCAACGATACTTATCGTGGTGGGCTTCTGTTCTGACGCTAGCGGTTCGAACCTAGCCTTTCTCCGGCACGCCTTTTTCTTTAAAAAAATTTATTTTATTTATTAACTAACATAAAATTAATTTAAGGTATTATTTAGGTTATTATTAAGGTAAAAAAAAAGATTTACAATTTATTGGCTATCAACTGGAAATTTATTGGTATAATATTTTGTTCAACCCGGACAAAGTCGGGACGGGCCGCTAGTTTTAGATACAGAAGGAAACAGTCTACAATACAAAATATTAGATAATATTTCAAATATCGTGTTTAGAAGGATAATTCCTCAATAACTGCGGCGTTCCAGTCGATCTCCTTTTTTAACACTCGATTACTGACCTTGTATCCATGAGATACACGGTAACTATTTTTGCTGACTGCAAGTCTATCGGTAGGCTGCTTCCTCCACCTATCTTCCTAGAAGGAGGGGTGCCAGATGTCAGTTTAGTTTTCGTTCTTAAAAAGTGAGGGTATTTGACATCACCAGCCTTTTATCTCTCAGATACGACGACAGCAGATTCGTAAATATTTTTGATCAAACCGATTTTTTGTTTTGTAGCTGAATTTTTGTGGATTGTTGTTGATTCCAAAATGTTCAACCGATTTGGACATTTTGGGTTCAACAAATTTGGAAATTTATGCTGGAAAGCAACCGGACGGGCCATACCAATTGAGCAACAAGTGCACGGACGTAGTAGATTGTTTACTCCCATCGCTAACACCGGACGTAATGTCACAGCTGATAATTGGTTCAGTGATGTCTCTCTGCTCCAAACCTTATCAAAGTCTGGCTCCAAAGCTTAGAAGAGCATTATTTACCCCCTTTTCCTTTAAATAATAGTGTAAAAATTGATATATCATGGTTTTTATGTCATGAATCTCACAGATACGACGACAGCAATGACGTAATTTTTTTGAGGATAGTAATCGAGTGTTAAAGATTGGACAAACAGAATTAGCGTCTGATCGGGCTGGTTGCAGAAAACTGACTGGGACTGCCTTGGTCTGTAACAGGCTGTCGTGCTGATAAAGAAAAACTAGTAATCATTCCCCTTTTTAAGTATTTGGCCATATCATAACAAAAAGTGGCTTGTATTATATTAGGAACTAAATAAAGTTATCTCAGCCTTTCATCCCTTGAGTGGGTCGATAAAATGAGGACCAAGCATGCTTGGGAACTAACTCTGGGGGTCCCGCGTCAGGTTGACCACCTGACCGAGACATGCTGTATGGCACGCCGAGCCCACGGTCAAGAAAGCGGAGAAGGGCATTACCGGCCTTGGTCCACACGGACTGTTGTTCCATTGGTTAGTTAGTTATATAAAGTTATAGTATAAGATAACACTCCTTCCAATCTTAAATCTAATATGGAAAACGCAATTCTACAATATTATCGTTTAATACATTATTTTACTCGTACGATTAACCATCCAAGTATGTTAGAAATTTAAATGTAGCATACTTTCTGAAATAAACTTGAGCTGAGCAAAGCAGAGCATAAATGTATCCTTTCAAAAAGATTTATCTTTTTCTGCAAAGAGAAATCTGTTGAAAATAATGGCACAAACTAGTTACTCTCTCATTTTCTAGCATTAGCTCGTATCTGAGTTCACGCGGAACTTTAAATTCAAAATGGCTGCCGGTCTTCTTGTTTCAATACTGGCAGAACGATGAAAGATGACTCGCCGTTCTTTAGAACTGAATTATCTAGAAGAACGCTGAAATTTCATTCATTATCTTCCAAGAAGGGTTCGTTTATTCAATGAAATGAAAGTGAAACTGTTGGAGGAATCTTCAGCTACTGAACTCCATTGTGATAAAATTTCTTTTCACAGTCATCTTTAGTTTACATCGCGACTTGAGTAATACATTTTCGAAAAAAATCCCGAGTTTCTATTAACGTTTTGATAATTCTGACATTTAAAAAGAAACGTCTTTATATTAGCTACCTATCAAAATTCATTCCCGTGATGAAATGTTTAGAACAGAAGAATGGATTAATTCTGAGATAAATGAATTTTAGATGATAAATTTCGATATCATCGATCAATTTTTGATTTCTTTTTATTTTTTTTTTTTTGAAAATATGACCACTAAGTAGTTTTTCATTGCACGTTGCCTATCTAAGTCAACTAGCTTAAAATATTTAAATCATAATAAATTAATAAAAACAATGAATTTTATTAAAATGACGACAGTTATTTTTTATTTATTTTAAATGATCTCTACAGAAAATACTAAAGAGGAACCAAGATCTCCTTCCGCATTATCTTTAATAAACAACAGGTTTTGAGGAAAAAACCAAAAGTGTTGATTTATAACAGGAGAAATAAATAAATTAGAGCAGCATTACAAATAAATAAATTGAGCGGTAGTAATGGGTAAGGGGTACAAGTTAGATAATTTTAACTTAAGTAAAAACTGTTGTTGTTGTTGTTTCAAATGCCCCCTGGCTGGAAGTATCCCAGACCAGGTCCATATAGGCTAGCGGGCTGGAGGGTGCGGCCCCAGTTTATAAAGCCACCACAAGGGTCAGAGTCCAATTTAGCCAGGTGCCACCTGGCACAATTTTACCGGGCACCCCCAGGAGTGACATATAGGGGAAACGTACCCTCTCCCCCCTCTCTGACCTCATAGAGGGACTTTCCGGTATACGGCTTTAACGTGACCATTACCGGCCACAGCAAGGAAGTGTTGATACATCGGGCTGCCAAATCCACATTGTTAACTCCTTGTTAATCCACCTTGCTCGAGCTTTCAGACATTTTCCTCTTTGCCAAAATGAAGTAACCTCTACGTAGGAATAGTTTCTGTTCGTATACTATATCACTTCTACTGCGGAAGAGTGGTTTTCAAGTCAAAATGAGGACTACTACAACAATGGCCTGCAGAACCTGGTGTATCTCTTGGAAGAGTGTTTAGCTTTGAAGAAGAACTACGTAGACAAGACCTAACATCCATAGCAAGTATGGTTCAAGACCGACTCTTTCATAGTTAGGCGAAAACTTTTTGGTACACTTCATATCAATTATTTAAGTGTCTACAGAAATAGTCATTAAATTTTCATCGAACAAGGGAGGCAACGTAAAATCCAAGGCTTTCACAAATTTTAAAAATCTTAATGTTAATCCCGGATTGAATGCCCCCGATTCGATCCGATCCCCCTCAGCACTGAAAATCGACACGGGCCCTAATTAAAAACTGTAAGCTAGCAACATGCCCTCCTTTGACACATTTTTCTTGTATCTTTTCATGTACACTCGCAAAATGTTAATAATTAATTTTTATTTTACTGTTAATTGTGATCAAATGGTGATTTGGAAGATAAAACTGATTATCAGTTTTCTCACAGACTGTAAAATCTGTTTCAATTTCCCCTTCCAAGAGCATACCGAAATCCAAATTTTGATAAATTCCGTAAAAGTAACAGATCAATTAAAAAGAAAGAAAAGAAAATGAAAGCTCATGTAATGAATCCAAGGAAAAAGAGAGTTTTGCTTAATATGAATAAAATATGCATGTTAATATATCGGGCAGAAATAATTAGTTTTCTTGAGTAGATCAATAGATAAATGTTTAGTATTTTATCCTGATATCACCTATCTATTCTCTATTGTTAACTTCACAGACGGATGAACGTAGTTTCAAAAAGCAGGTATTGCAATTCAGACCACTCCCCCAGTGAGCCAGTCTTTCAACTTACAATAAAATAATCATTGGCTGGCTCATCAATACAGCCATAAAAATCCCATGCTAAGTAACAAACCTACGAGATCACCGGCTTTTTGAGGAATTAATTTTGTGGGTATAGCACACAAGGAATATTTAAAAATATATAAAAGTCGAAATACATTATACATATGTATAAAATGCGCTGAAATATTTTTCTCCATGGCTTTCTTTGTATTATGCTCATGTGTGGAAAAAAAGGCTAAAAAAGTATTGATAAAAAATCATTAAGTTTTATATAGTACAGAAAAAAACCCCGATGAAACTGCTTTTACATTTACATAACCTTTAAATACAACATACCTTTAAATACAACAGACAATAATAATAAACATATTTAAATTTTTTTAATAAAGTCCTGTTTTTACTTGACACACATTTATATAAGCTACTGACTTCAGTGGACGTTTTAAACAAAGGAAATTTTGAATGTTTAGGTACTACCATGTGTTTCGAAATTTAAGAAAGAGCACGGTACAAATTCTCATTATCTTTTTTGGTACGTAAAACGTGAAACAATGCATAAATCATCTCAAAACTGTGATTATCTGAACGGCAAATGTAAGCTACGAGCAAAAAATTTCCTAATTTGTCTAATTTTTCATAAATAATACCCCTTTCTATCTTAAATTTCGGTTATTGCAAAACAGGAATGAAAAATTAATGCCATCGGTTCATAATTTTGGAATTTGCCGGTAAATGGACTTTTCTGCTTTCGTAATCATTACTAAAAGACAATTTTTTGACACAATACTACATGATAAGAAAATATACATTTTCATAACCACAAGAACCTTTAGGGAGGTGCAGAGAAATTCTATCTAATATATTTTGTCTGGTGGAGTTGCACTAGGAGACATTAACGACCATGTCGTTACGATTTAGTCAAAGTGTTAAGTCTGGATTTCTGAAGCGACTATTTCCGTATAAGTAAATATAATAGAAAAATACTGAAATTTTTTTGTAATTGTCGTGATAGTAAAACTGTTCCATTATTTATATTACGATAAGTTTATATATTTTATGCAGTCCCAGATACTTCCTTTTTTAATTTGTATGAAAATTATGATATAACTAGCTGAATACCCGTACTTCGCTACGGAGTACATTCAAATTAAGTACAATGGACAATGTATGCAATTAATGCCAAAAAAATATATATTTATAATAAATACAACGATCAATGCATGCAATTGATGTAAAAAACAAAAAAAAAATTATATAAAAAAATCGTAACGGGTTTTTTTTATAGACAAAATAATGTAGAAGAAAATATTCAAAATAAGTCTAATAGAACATACTAAAGAATATAATACAGTTAATATAGTACAGTTTGAGGAACATTTCTTTTGCTGTATTTTAATATTTTTTTGGATAATGTCCAATCGTTTGTTGCATTAGCAAGAAAAAGGAACATATTGTTTTGTCTATTTCGTTGTTATGCACGTGACACAAAATTAGTTTAAAGTATCACAAAAAGAAAAGAAACCACGTGATCAGCATTTAATAAATTAAATTCTAAAAATTAATCTTTAAAAATTAACCAAAAATCAAAAAATGGAGGTTGAGATTCGAAAAAGATTTCATTTTAAAGGAATTTTTTTTATCTTTCTCGTGATATAAATTTTATAATCCTCCGATTGTTATTTTAAATGCAAACTTAAAAAAAGTTACAAAAACAGCTTAAAAATTTAATTTAAAAAAATCTAAGAAGAATTTTTCAAAAATCTTTCTTAGTGCACCCCTACACTATAAGAAAAATCACCATGCAAAATTTCAGCCCTCTACGTCCAGCGGTTTGGTTTGTGCGTTATATGTCAGTCAGTCAGTCAGTTACGGAACTGTTTTATATATATACAGATTGCTTAATATCATTCTGCTAGTCTTTCGTCTATATTAGAAACAGTTACTCGTATAATGTATTTTGTGTCTAAATCCTTATTTAGTTTGAAGAAAAGTATTTCAAATGGCAAGGAAATAGTTTATCATCTAATTTTTATAACACTTTTAAGACCCAACTCAGAGAATTTCCAGCAATATTAAAAGTATATATATTTAGAAAACATGTACTTACCCACTTGCCTCAGCGACAACAACGAAAGAGCAATACAAAATGACAGCACGCAATAAGATATTCATCGTTCAAAGTTATGTAAATTTATCATCCACGGAATAACGTTTCTTTAACTAAAAAAAAACTGCAGTCGACACAAACTTTAACAGATCATTTCCTTTTTAGCTGCATGCACCCAAAACCGCTGTAAATGACGTTCATTTCGACAGCCGTAGAGGAACAAATATAGCAAATATCTTGCCGATGGGTCTCTCTGGGAATATCTGACAGTTCATCTGCGCTTGGTCAGAGTTCAGAGGTCTGAGCAAGAGATAAGAACGCACGAGGTCACTTCTTCTTGACATGTTGTTCCATTACATATTTCTTAAGCATTATCGTGAGAAACGATATGACGAAACGTCATCAAGTTGCATGTTGTGACAGACGCATGTGTCTATCGATACACAACAAATACACTCTAGGATTAAGAGAAGTAAGAATGGTGACAAAAGATTAAGAAAACCCAAAGACTAAAGAAATTATTAAACCCAAAGACTTAAGAAATGAGATCAGTGGCTTGTTTAGTTCAGAACTACGTATTTCATGTCTTGAGCAACAGAGACTAGTTCGGCGTTGTCTAAAAGCTCTGGAATGCTTTAATGAATGAATGGAGCTATAATTAATGTGTATTACTTTCAAAGGGAAAACGGGATAAAAATATTATATATATGTAAAATATTAAAATTATAAAAGTAAAAGACATTTAAAGATGTTAAAACTACATTTTAAATATTTGCGTTGTAAAAGTTAAAAATATTTTTTTGATAAATGTCAACAAAAATTCGAATGTTAATTTCACACACACACACACACACACACACACACACACACACACACACACATATATATATATATATATATATATATATATATATATATATATATATATATATATATATATATATATATATTATATATATATATATTATATATATATATATATATATTTATATATATATATATATATATATATATATATATATATTTATATATATATATATATATATATATATATATATATATATATATATATATACAGGAGTTGGACAAAATAGTATGAACACCTGTGAAAGAGTGCAAATTTTGTATTAGTAGGGGGTTGAGCCACCCTTGGCCTTAATTACAGCTTGCATTCGACGTGGAATTAACAAATAAAGGTCTTGCACAAAGTTCAAGGGAATTTGTCCCCATTCCTGGTACAGAGTGGTCTTGAGCTCAGGTTGAGTGCGTGAAAAAGAAAACCGAGCACGGACTTCTCTGAAAACCCCCACAAATGCTCAAAGATGTTGAGATCAGGCGAATGAGGACACCACATGAGATATTCCACTTCATAATTATGCTCATCTAACCATGTTTAAACACAGCGAACCGTGTGAACAGAGGCATTGTCATCTTGGATCACAGGACACTCTCCAGGAAGCAAAGTCTGAAGCATAGGAAGGAAATGATCTGCGAGAATACTGCGATAATGTTTGCCTGCGATCTTTCCCCTGAGGTCTAAGAGTGGCCCCAAGCCACGCCACGAAATATCGCCCCATACCATCACAGAACCCCTTCCATGCTTCACGGTAGGAACCAGACAGTCAACATGAAATGCTTCTGCCTGTGTTCGCGAGACGAACACACGTCCGGTGCTCTGAAATAACGTAAATGATGATTCGTCAGACCAGATGGTTCCCTTTGCTGTTATATCCAGTTTTGATGGTCACGGCACCACTGTCGTCGCTTTATAGCATTCCGCGGCGACGCTAACTTCTTTGAAATAGCCACTCTGCCATGAATGGTCGCAGCATGCAACTCCCGTTGAATATTTTTGCTGGATACGCGGTTCTGGAGATGGGTGTTCATGTCGGAGTTTATCTGCGACAGTGTAGTCATGCGTTTTCGGGCGGCTATCCTCTTCAACACTCGTCTATCCCGGTCGGTCAACTTCGTTCTGCTTCGTAGAGGACACCTTTCCCAGGTTTGTGTAGGCTGTCATAACCCTTGACACAGTGGCCGTTGAAGCACCCACAAGGTCGGCTGTTCTCGACACGGACGCTCCAGCAGGGCGAGCTGCCTCTTTGGACGTCGGACAGGTCAGACATAATGGCGCTAAATGGGAACATAATTTTCTCATACAACTGTTACACCGGCAAATGCTCTACTGATATCTTCCCTTTCGCCGCCACTAGATGGCAGGCTGTTGCGACACGTGGCGGGGAAGTATTGGACGGTCGAAGAACGACACATTTCGAAATGGATGTTCATACTTTTTGTCCAACTCCTGTATATATATATATATATATATATATATATATATATATATATATATATATATATATATATATATATATATATATATATACAGGGCCGGCTTTATGCTTAGGCAAAGTAGGCTCCGGCTAAGGGCGCCACAACTCGAAGGGCGCCATCCCATGATAAAAAAAAATCGTACAAAGTTAAAATTCGCCCGTCGGTATTTCGCCGACGAATACTGTTTTTTTCTGCGCATGAGGCCTTATTTTTTTATACAATGCATCGCGGCGGCGGTAGACTAGATGTTATTCACAGTCAATTTTGTCTACGCACGAAGGAAATTAATATTGAATACATACTCGACTCGAATTCGTAACATATTACAGAAAATAGGAACTGCATACCGTATCTCGATGCATTGAACTACGGACTACGGCCCTACAAAACCTTAATCTTGCGAGCACTACAAATTTTTTTTTGGCTGAAAGTTCTGTGGCCGAGTGAAATACACTCTGACTTTTATTGTAAAAATATAGAAGGTAAGTTGTAACTTATTTTATAGTTATGGATTATGCTATGCATTTTTTGTTTACATTTACTAAAGTACTTATTGTTTTGCGTTTTAGAATTATTTTCATTTGGATTCTTATTTGACAATTTGACTAATTTCAACATCTTTAAAAGAAAAAAACTGAGTGGTTCAGATAATAGAAAAATAAAGCCAAAAAAGATGCAGTTGCAGAAAAACATAAGAACGCTTTACAGAAGTTTTTAACTAAATCAAACGATATCGAATGCGAACCATCAACATCAAAAAGTTGCTCAACTAACTCAACATTCGCCCTTGATCAAAACGACGATATGATCGAAAATATTGAAAAGGAAGTTTGTGAAACTGAGGTTATTTCAGAAAGTTCTCAAAATGAAAAAAATTCTGAAAATGAAGGAAAAATTGAAGAAGCACAGAAAGAAATTTCGGTACAATTATTGAAAGATTATGAAGATGTTGGAAAATGGCCACAGCCAGAAAATAGAAAGTCCATAATAGACATGTTGGTAAGAATTGGACCTGTGCAATTAATAAATCACAAATTTCCGAAGGACGTAAACACCAATAGAAAATTTTTGTCAACGAATTATTTTCGAATACTTCCTAACGGTGAAAAATATCTTCGAGACTGGTTAGTATACTCTAAATCTCTCGATGTGGTACATTGTTTTTGCTGCAAATTATTTTCCAAGGTCCAAGTAGCAATAAACCAGGAGGTTTTAAAAGATTGGAAAAATATTATCAATAGATTAAAGATACACGAAACAAGTAAAGAACATTTAAATTCCTATAATATCTGGAAGGATTTCGTAAACAGAATTAATTATACCCCAACAATCGATAAAATGCAGCAGAAACAAATTAATGAAAATACGAAATACTGGAGAAGTATTTTAAAGAGAATTTTTTCAATTATTAAATTGCATGGAACAGAAAATTTACCTTTACGTGGTACATTTGATAAGTTGTACATAGATAATAATGGAATTTTTTTGAAAATTATAGAAGTTTTCGCGGAATTCGATCCTCTTATGAAAGAGCATTTAAGAAAATTTTTAAATAAAGATGTTAATTACCATTATTTGGGGAAGAATATCCAAAATGAAATTATATTTCTTTTCAACGATATAATTAAGGAAAGTATAGTCAAGAAATTAAAAGAAGCCAAGTATTATTCTATAATTGTTGATTGTACACCAGATCTTTCACACATTGAACAAATGTCTTTAATTGTACGCTTTGTTAAAATACTTCCGTCCGCAAATGAAAATGGAGATTTTTTGGAAATCTGAGAACATTTTTTAGGATTTATTGAGATTAACAACAGTACTGGCAAAGGAATGACGGAGAAAATATATGAAATTTTGAATAAAAATGAGATATCTTTAAATGATTTAAGAGGACAAGGATACGACAACGGCGCAAATATGCGTGGAAAGCATAATGGAGTTCAAAGCCGTATACTGACCACATATCCGAGAGCATTTTTTGTACCATGCTCAGCTCACTCTCTAAATCTTGTAGTAAATGATGCAGCAAATTGTTGTACTGAAGCTGTGTCCTTTTTTGATAATGTACAGCGCCTTTACACGTTTTTTTCTGCATCTACACAAAGGTGGGATATCCTCAAGAAACATGTCAAATTATTGACCTTAAAAGGTCTTAGTGATACCAGATGGGCTAGTCGTTTAGAAGCTTTAAAACCAGTAAGATATCAGCTTGAAGAAGTAATGGAAGCATTGTAAAGTTTTTGAACACACAAGAACCAATTACCACTGCAACTATTGCAAAATATAAGTCATGCAAAGGGTTTGTTGAAAATTATTGGCAATTTTAAATTTATATGTTCATTAATAATATGGTATGATATTTTAAACAACATAAATATTACAAGTAAAACTCTTCAGAACATAAATTTAGATTTAGTAAATGCAAATTTCCATATAAACAGTTCAATTTCTTTTCTTGAAAAATATAGAAGTGAGGAGAAATTTGAAACTATTTTGTTGGAAGCAAAACAAATTGCAACTAATTTAGATATCGACCCAAATTTTGAAAAAAATCGAATTCGCAAAAAAAGAAACCTTTTTGAATATGAAGGCAATGACGAAATAGGATCTATTGAAAAAGACAATTTTAGGATTCATTTTTTTTATAATATTCTAGACACTGCTATAAATGCGTTAAAAGATCGATTTGAATTATCTTCCAAACATACTGACAATTTTGATATTTTGTATATGATTAAAAAATCTAAAGAATGGGATGACACAGTTCTTATGAAAAATTAAATGGATTTGGAAATTCTGTTAACCGATATTGAAGAGAAAGACATAAGTGGATTAGATTTATTTCAAGAAATAAGATATATACAAAATTTGTATCAATACGAAGAATTGCCAGAAAAAATTTTGGAATTTATATGCAAAAATAAATTAACTTCCTCATTTCCTAATTTGTTTATTGCATTACGTATTTTATTAACATTACTGGTTTCAGTAGCTAGTGCTGAACGAAGTTTTTCAAAGTTAAAGCTAATAAAAACTTATTTAAGAACATCGATGACACAACAAAGATTGGATGGATTATCAACGATGTCAATTGAGCGCAAACTTTTAAATGAAATTGATTTAAGTGATGTAATTGATAAATTTGCTATTGTAAAAGCACGAAAAGCTCATATTTAGTTGTATTTTATATTTTAATAAATCATAGTTTTGTTGCAAATTTTTTTCCCTTTTATTAAAAAAATATTTCATTTGAAAGGCGCTCTTAAGAAATTTTGCTAAGGGCGCCAACCAACCTCGAGCCGGCCCTGTATATATATATCTATGAAAGGCAGTAGTGTATTAAAACAAAGGACAAAAGTGCATGTTTATGTTAACTGCATTTTAAGATTTAGATGCATTCATATAAATGCTTTCTGCATTTTAAGAAATTCTTTACATAAAGCTTGTAGTTCAGTTAAGGAGGAATTATATAGCATTATTTAAATTTCGCACAGTGTTTTTAAAGTATTCGAAATTTTAATTTCGTAGTTTATCCAAACGACTGTTTATCTGATGCCAAAATAACATCGCTAGTGAAAGCTAGTTAGAACCAAGCACACTGGAGATTTTTTGCTCTGAGGTAGTTGCCACAGGTGTTTCGGAAATTGATCGTACGAAACAGACTGAAACACACTCTTCTGTCTCGTACTTGTTGAAAGAATGAAAGAATAATCTAAAGTCTTCATTTATGCAGTTGTTTAATATTTGATTTCCCATTTGAAACATTTTGAGGAGTTTATACACGGGTTTTCAGAGTGACAAACATAAAGGCATAAAGATTATTGGGATTACATAAAGATTTATGAAATGACTATTTTGTGATCTAGAATAATTAAGCAAGCCGTGGGTCGCGAAAAGAATTAGAGTGGTCGCGGATAGTTTGAAGTAAATTAATATAATTTAATTATTTACTTAAAATATGCTTTAAATTTTTTATAATTACATACTTTTAATACTTTTATTTAAATTTTTATATGTTAAAATATATGATATGATATTGTCATATAAGGTGTTATATATGCATAAGGCACCTTATATGTCATATAAGGTGTTATATTGCAAGTGCTATACTTCTATTTGCTTCTACATATCTGCGTAATATTGGGATTTTAAAATTAATTGCTCGATTTAACACGGAAGGTGATATGAGAGTAGCCCTCCCAAATATTTCAACAAATATTTGACAAATATTATTCGAGGTCTAGGCTCCCACTTCTTATTAATTAAAAAAAAATAGTTTATATAAAAAAATGAAATTTATAATTTTCGAAGTTTTAATATGTACCTTATAATTTTGAAATTATGTTCTTTTTGAAAATTTTTATTTTTATTAATTTTTATATAAAGGAAATACAAATACATATTAATATTCCAATATGAAGTTTTGTTCACATGATATTTAGAAAAAATACAAATGTAGAAGGTTAACAAAACATTTTTTTATTGTTATTATGCAAATCTGTACCCACAATCTACAGTTCATTGATTTAAAAATAGTTTCACAAAATTTGCTTATTTTTTTTCTATTCTTTGTAGATATTTTCCTAATTAAAAAAAATTTACTACTACTAAATAGTGTTCATTAGAGGTTGAGAGATTTTTTATTTAAAGAAAGTGTGTCGCGGCCAAAAATATTTTGCACCACATTGATCTAGATGATTAGCTATTATTGTAACAAGATTCTAAATTTAAAGATATTTAAAAATTGCCGTATAAAGCATTCTTGAAAACTGAAGATATAGAAATATTTCACAATAGTAATCCCGCTGTAATCGAAACCGCCATGTTCATTATCTCTCATATCTTTATAATCGGTTATAAATGTGGTCTGGTTCACAAACCATCCATATATACCATGTTCACATACCACATTTATTACCGACCAGCTGAATACTCGCACTTCGCTACGGAGTACATTCAAATTAAATACAATGGTCAATGTATGCAATTGATGCCAAAAAATATATTTATATTTATGATAAATACAACGATTAATGTATGCAATTGATATAAAAAAAACAAAAAAAATATATTAATAAAAAATTGTAGCGGATATTTTTATAGACAAATAATGTAAAAGAAAATATTCAAATTAAATCTAATAGAACATACTAAAGAATATAGTGCAGTAAAGAATATAGTGTAGAATATAGTGCATACTAAAGAATATAGTAACACTGTACTATAGTGCAGTGTTAATATAGTACAGTTAGAGGAACATATCGTTTACTGTATTTTAGTGCTTTTTTTGGATAATGTCCAATCGTCTGCCGCATTAGCAAGAAAAAAATATTTTTTTGTCTATTTCGTTGTTATGCACGTGACGATAAATTATTTTAAAGTATCACAAAAAGAAAAGAAACCACGTGATCAGCATTTAATAAATTAAAGTATAAAAATTAATCTTTAAAAATTCACCAAATATCAGAAAATGGAAGTAAAGATTCGAAAATAATTTAATTTTAAATGGATTTTTATGATCTTTCTCGTGATATAAATTTTACAACCCTCAGATTATTATTTTAAATGCAAACTTTAAAAAAGTTACAAAACTGCTTAAAAATTTAATTAAAAAAATCTAAGAAGAATTTTTCAAAAATCTTTCTTAGTGCACCCCTACACTATAAGAAGAATCACCATGCAAAATCTCAGCCCTTTAGGTCCAGAGGTTTGGTCTGTGCGTTATATGTCAGTCAGTCAGTCAGTTACGGAACTGTTTTATATATATATATATATATATATATATAGATTATTAACTGACGGACTGGCGATAAATGATCTAGTTGATACTCTTCTTTTAAAAATACCTTGATTTAAAATAATAAAAACCGGAAAAAGTTTTGAAAATTTTCTAATCAGCAGTTCTTAATTTAGTAGATGGTGAGAATTTTGAGTAATACACAGTAATTGATTTTCTTGTTTGTTCAACCGCGATATCCTCTGAAATTAAGTTAGATTACCGCAGATTAAGTTAGATAGCAATTTCGTCCAATTGCCTTTACTCTAAGACGTCACATTTTAATGTTTAACCAGCAGTTTAAAAAAATAAGATACGAGGAAATGACCACTTACGTTGGATCTGGGATCGTGTCTGTTTGCCAAGAGTGAAATAGGATTTGAGAAGATAGTAATTCAGGAACCAGCAAAAAATTGGCAGGCGCGAGTTCAAGGGCTATTTGCAGATGATCTTTAAATATTCACCAGCGATAAAAAGCTTATATCCAGTGTTGCTTTAAAAATGTATTAGAAATGTGAAATAACATTTAGGCCAAAAATGTGGTATTTTAGAACAAGATTATGGTAATCACTGTGTTTCGAGATTTTTATAAACAAGTTGTATCTCCTGCTTGTTAAAATAGGTGATATTAAAGCTGCTGTGTACTATAGTGTACATAGTCTCTATATATAAAACAGTTCCGTAACTGACTCATTCATTCATTCACTGACTGACTGACATACAACGCACAGACCAAACCGCTGGACCTAAAGGGCTGAAATTTTGCATGGCGATTCTTCTAATAGTGTAGGGGTGCACTAAGAAAGATTTTTCAAAAATTCTTCTTAGACTTTTTTAAATTAAATTTTTAAGCTGTTTTTTAAACTTTTTTTACGTTTGCATTTAAAATAATACATTGAGGGTTATAAAATTTATATCGCGAGAAAGATCATAAAAATTCCTTCAAAATGAAATTTTTTTCGAATTTTTACCTCTATTTCCCGATTTTTAGTGAATTTTTAAAGATTAATTTTTAGAATTTAATTTATGAAATGCTGATCACGTGATTTCTTTTTCTGGTACTTTCAATAAATTTATCGTCACGTGCGTAACAACTAAATAGACAAAAAAAAATATTTTTTTCTCTTTCTAATGCAGCAGACGATTGGATATTATCCAAAAAAATGCATATCCCTTACGATTTTTTTATAAATATATATATATAGATAGATATATATTTTACATCAATTGTATACATTGATCATCGCATTTATTATAAATATATATATTTATTTTTTGGCATAAATCGCATACGTTGACCGTTGTATTTAATTTGAATGTACTCCGTAGCGAAGCGCGGGTTTTCAGCTAGTAGCCTATATATGTATACTCCATAGGTTAACATTGAGGTAAGTGACCCTATTGGATTCACTCACCTCAATGTTAACCTATGGAGAAAATTTGTTTACTATTCAGAGCTACATAAATGCTGATAATCCAATAAAAATGGTATTTGCAGATAGCCTGAACTTTTCTGCACCTTGCAATAGGAATCATTTTATAAATTTCGACCACCAAAGGAATTTATGAACATTTGAAACGCACTATGCCAGATTTCACCCCCACCCCCAGAATAATTTAAATTTAAAAATATTATGTGCATTTTTTTAAACGAAAAATGCCCCAAGGTGTAAAATCTCTTTCTCTATTACGGAGTACAATAAAAAGAAAACTTTAAATCCAAGTCTGTAATCCTTGGACACATTTTCTCCATAGGTTAACACTGAGGTGAGCGAATCCAATAGGGTTATTGCACTGCAACCTTAAGTTGAAAATGCAAAGAATGGAGTCACACTGTTTTATGGCTTCTTGGTTAAAAACAGAGTTACATATTGTATCCGGGGTTAAAAAACACCAGAACGTCAAATTTAATTCATCGTTACAAAAATTCGATCTGCAAACGAACAGAGTTTATTAAATAAGGAGAGTTACAGGTTTAATAACAGATGTTATAAAACGACTATATACACAGGCGTTGTATAGACATTTCTACAGTTACTCCATAACATAAAGAATTGATCCCAGTAATATGGAATACGTTTCTACAAAACCAATATTCATGCTTATTAGAGAACTAATTTGAGTCCAAACGAACCTTTTTAATTCCTTAAATGTAATATCAAACGGCATTATACAAGTTGCAATCATGAATAGTGATGACGAGTCAAATATTTCTGTAAAAAATTGGGGACAAATGTATTTGTTTTCAACCTTGACATTTAAACAAATCCCATATGGATAATAATTGTGCATTTGCGTCATCCATTTTCCTCTGATGTATCATTTATAGCGATACTTATCCTAATGATATGTGATCACATATTTAATTGAGGTTACATGCAACACAGATCATTATTTATTGAGGCTACCGGGCATCATATTTAAGCAGGGTTTGAAAGGAGATGCGTTGTAACATAAACGTATTGTATTTCATTTTATCCGTTATGCTTTTGGAGTTACAGAAATGCAAATTGTAAATATTCTTTGTTCAGAATCGAAATGATGTGAATTTTTACCCTAATGTGCCCCATTCAGAAGTATCTCTCTTAAAATTAAGGATTTTATTTTGTATTAGATTTATATAATAATAGTGCAATAAACAAACAAAGAGAACTTGTGAAGTATAAATATTCGAACAAAGGTTCAAGAAAATAAAAACTTCATTTACATTATTTTAAGAGTGCTAGGGTAAATTAAAATCCTAAATTTTAACATTTGCTTCCTCGCAGATTTATAGATATAAATGTCTTCATGCTATGGCCATTTGATTTCAAGCTTTTAATCATTCAGTCCTTTCGGGAGATAAATAGAGCTAGCCTATACGAACTTCTCTGCACTGCTGAACAACTCCTCATAGACTGTATTTATAGCCGCTACTCGCTATTTTGTCGACTTCCGTGTAATAATGGAGGATATTGAACTTCAATGGTTGATGTATCGAACGATTAATAGATGACTAACATTCTCCTATGGCCGACATCGTGTTAAATGCAGGAGATATGACATGGGGGATTTTCATAATGGTCAAATCATTATAGAGGGTTGGCCGCATCAGAGGATTTCCAAAACAGTAAGGAATGTAAGAAGAAAATCGAGTGACTGCGGAATGAATGGTGTCACTTGAAATTCCATTATTTACCGATGGGAATACGCTTTGACATACCAATGCAAGAATTTAATAAATGATTTTGCGTCTTGTAATAACAGAAGATCGTAACACAAATCACAGACCATGATGCTGAATCTTGGTCTAAGATTTGGGTTGTTCTCAAAAAGGAAGAAACTTTTAGAGGTCGTGAGAAGTGTTCAATCATTTATGGTGACTGAAACTGGTCATCTATTACTTGCCTAGAGATCATTGATGGTAGTGTAATTTCTATGGAGGTGGTCTTGTCCAACAGTATAACGCGCTCAGGGTAATTCACGTTTAGTTGTGGGATGAGGCACATGATGGAGGAATTCAAAGAGTTGGCTTGATACTTGAATTCCCCAGATATACTTCAAATACAGCACTAATGACTTTAGTAAGATCAAGTATTTCCTTCATTTCACAATTTACACCGTCCATATTCCTAGCACGAGATACCGGACAGTTTAAAAGACCTTGTAGTGTTTAGACCAGTGGTTCCCAACCCGTAGAAGTCTGAGGACACTAAGCCAGAAATAGAAGCATGTGCGGACCCCCCCCCCCCCCACACACACATACCGACTTGAGGGGGGGGGGAAATGAATCTTCCAGGGGTATGAGGGGTATAGAATATCCCTCATGCAAAAGGGATACAGGATTAACGCACTCACATTCTAACGTATCATATTCTAGTAATAAAATAATTATGTTAAACTTTTAAGAAATTTTAATTCAACACCTGACAGCCATATAGATAATCGGATATATTCGGGAAATCATTGAACATTGCTTTCAAATCCCCATTAATTTGTCAACTTTTTATATGTGGTGCTGGACCACCGGTTCGGAACCACTGGTTTAGACTATGGTTGGTCAAACAAGTTTCTATGATATGGTGTTAGGAGCTATAATATATTACGTCTCAAGTGATACTATTTTAGCTCATTAGTGGCTTGCCATACATGTAAGGGAGCATACCTTTTGCATGTATGTAAATACATGTATTGACTGTATTACTAATACATGTATTTACATACATGTATTACTTCACATATAAAGTCATTTAAAGCGGCTTGAGTGTACATACGACACTCAGATAAACTAAGCCTATCCAGAAGACAACAAAATATGTATGTGTGTAGTTTTTCTTAAATTTTAACTGTTTCATATAACTTCATCTGCTTAGTTTATTTTCTTAAATATCTGTTATGTAGCTAATACATGTAAAACCTACATGTAAATACATCTAAATACATGTAAATACATATATACATCTTAAATATCTGTTATGTACCTTTTACATGTCATTTGTTCAAAAGCTGAGTGCGTAAATTTCTTTTTTTTTTGTATCGCTTGTGTAAAAAAGTTACTTTATCTTTAACAAAATGCAGAATAGTTCAGCGTATAAAACACCCAATTTCTCGTATGTTTGCCGGATATATCGTGTTTAGCAACCTCTCAGACTCCCAAATTAGTTTACGTTTGTACTGTGAATATGAAATAAATTGCAATTATTTCTACTCAAATCAAAGTGACAGACATTTTTTCAAATTATTATGTATATTAAACTACTGAAATTTATTTAGATCGACTTAAATATGATAATTTGTTTAATTGTTATTTCGCGCATTAAATATTCTCAGAATTTTTTCTTTGTAGTACTTCTGTAGAAACAAAATCATGAATTATAAAAACATGAAAGTGAAACAGACGTTTTAACTTAATCTGGAAGATGTGATCAATGTAATGAACATAATGGTAAAATACAATGACAGAGATGAAGGGACTATCAATTGGATACTCTTAGTACTAAATTCCCGTACAACGCAAACATAAACAAAAGATTAAATTATATTAAAAGTGACCTGATACAAAAATTATTACTTTTTTTACGTTTTCAACTATTTTTATAGAAAATTTCTTATCTCTTAAATACATATACCCAATGTAAATGTCATCTTTTCCAAGGTTGTGATACGTGGAAAGACATCAAAGGATTATTGCATTTTACAACACAATTCTGAATCTTAGATAAATTTTTATGTCTTATAAAAACAGGTTTTTTTTTTTCCATTTCCGTAGTTTTATGAATATGCTCGTATTTTTTAATACTTCAAAACACAGTGACAATGGATGTACAAGGATGTACTTAACTTAAATAGGTTCTAAAATCTGATATTAAAATGAAATTGATAACCCCTATATCTCTTTCATTTATATTTTATAACATTATGTTCATTAGATTGATTAAATCCTCCAGATTATGTTAAAATGTCTGTTGTACCCTTTGTTCACCCTGATGTAAGAGTAATCTCATGACTATTCAATGAGTCTCTAGCTCTAGACTCATATTTAATATTACAGAGGTTATTAAAAAAATTGTTACATAAATGTGAATACGAAGGTTCTTTGGATGGGAGGATCATAAGAGGTTCGGCACGAGCTCTATGTACGAGGAAAGGAATGGGAAGTTTGGCTATAGCGTGAGGTAATCTGTACCGGGGCTTTCCTATGTTCCTATTGTAAGCTGTCATAAAGGGTTTTTAAATGGTTTTGTAAACAGCTCGCGGATCCCTCCAAGTTTGATTACTGTAAAACTCCATACATTGTCATTTAGCTTATATGATATTTAAAGATTAAAACTTCAAAAACTTTTCATTCAATATGAGATCAAAAGGAATGGAAATAACGTGTTATACTCTGATGAAAATTATTAAAATAATTTAAGCTCTTCAAACTGACCGTAGTATAATACATTACTCAGTATTTGAATTAACTTAGTAATGGGAAACATTCAATACAGCCCGATAATTTGATAAATCACAATCAGGGTCAAAATATGTACTACTGGTATTTAATAATAGAATGCAATAATAAAATGTAATAATAAAACTATTGGTATTTTTTTTCCGACTTTGCCTTTGTTTCGAAAATTGATATATACAGGGTGCGGCAGAAAGAACGTTCCGATTTGAAACGTCAGTAACAAAAATACAAAGCAAGACAGAGAAAGAAATCTTTTATACCTGAGAAGTACACAGTATGCTATTGTCATTCATTAAGTTTTAAAGATTACATCCGTTAAATGGCGACCGTCATTTTCGATGCAGTTTTGAATGCATCGAAATTTCCGAAAGTCTCTTCCGGAAATTTTGCAGGGATCTACGGATCATGTTCCGCGGAATCGCCGTGCTTTCTTGGGTAATTGCTGCCTTCAGTGCTTCTAAATTTTTTTTCTGTGGGGCTGTCTCAAATCAGAAGTGTACCAACATCGACCAACAAATTTGCAAGCACTCAAGACAGCAATTACGCAAGAAATCACGGCGATTCTTTGGGGCATGATCCGCGGATCCATGCAAAAATTTCGAAAGAGACTTTCGGAAATTTCGATACATTCAAAATTGCATCGAAAATGACGGTCGCCATTTAACTGATGTAATCTTTAAAACTTAATGGATGATAATGGCATTCTGTGTACGTCTTAGGTATAAAAGATTTCTTTCTCTATCTTACTTTGTATTTTTGTTATTGACGTTCCAAATCGGAACGTTCTTTCTGTCGCACCCTGTGTATGTGGACCATCTTTGGACAGAATACTTATGTATTGAATTATTACATATATTTACTTTTACTTAATTTTTTAGCTTTTTTACTTATTACTTTTAGTCTAAAATCCTAGGCCTTGGAAAAAATTCTTATAAACATTAACTACAAGTGACAATAATTTATCCTTTGCTTCATTTTTGTCTAATTTTTTATATGAATTTTATAATTTTTAGCATGTTTTATTTTTAATTAAAAATTAAAATAATTCATTACCTAACATATATATATATATATATATATATATATATATATATATATATATATATATATATATATATATATATATATATATATATATAAAATTTATTTTTCATGCATATGTTATGATATATCGTATTTTATATTTCCCATACTAGAAAATTTTAACTTATTGAGAGAATATCTGCATTTTAGAGTATCTGAAGCTGAAGGATAAATTACCAGATGAATCAGGTGTATCCGGGGCATTTAAAAGAGGAATTTGATTAAAAGTGAATTAATGAAATATGTGACGGGGAAATTTAATCCTGAAGGTATATTATTAATTAATTAATGATGTAAAGATCAAAGAATCAATATGATCACGATCAACCACTTTTCGTATAGTGTTAGTACATCGACTAATTCGTTGTGACATTCACACTATTACTCTGAGTTTAAATAACAGATTGATTTATTGAACATTAAACACATAGATTTACACTTATTATATTTCAACATAACTACCTTCATGAAAATTACTAAATAATACATCAATATATCAATTGCACCATCTATCATTTTCTACTAAGCATTTCATTTGTATAATTATCAACATTCCATTATTAAAATGATCATTTATATTCACACAACTCTTCGTTCATTAAATTGTCATAATCAGCCCTATCAGTAAGTTCCTTAATATTATTCACCCTTCATAAGTATGACAACACAACTCATACAATCAATTTATCCAGAGCCTGACTAAGGCAGGGGCATACGGGGCAGTTGCCCCGGGCCCCCACATCAGAGGGGGCCCCCCAAATCGAATAGAAAGTTTATTTTACGTTTCCTTCTTTAATGAACTTTTTTAAACAAAATATCAGTACAGTGTAAAATCCGTCAGTTTTATGTTAGCTTCTTCATTAATCTATCGTATGAACACAAATCTATATTTCGTAAATCCATGGCTTTCTAGGGCGGAATTTAGCTGAATTCCGTCCTAATGTCAGCAAGAATATGAATTTTTTATGTATGTTTTTCTTTATTTATTGTTATTATTTTAAGAATCTGCAATAAATAAGGTTTAAAAAGAAGTAAACGTTTAAGAAATCACTCAATACAAGAAATTAATGCAAATATAGACGTTGAAGTAAGAGTGGATACAACAGTTGCAACATCTACAAAACAATCAGCTAATAGGCCTGATATTGTTATTCACGATAAAAAAAAGAAAAGAAATAATACTTATTAAAGTTGGTATAACAAGCCAGGATCAATTGCAAATTGTTGGGGATGAAAAATCACGGAAATATAACGGATAAATTTAAATAGCATTTTTGTCAAATTTTGGCTCTTCAGATGTGCTATATCCCTTTTAATGATGGACATAGAATTGTCAGAAAATCAATAAAATGGACAGAACAATATTTCGTCTGACCATTGGAGGGGGGGGGGGACTTTATAGCTATTTTAGGTTCTAGTCAATTTTCCTGTTATATATCCATAATGAGGAGAAAAATTTAAATACCTCCATAAAGTTCGGTTCTTCATTACTGAAGTAGTGAAGCAGAGGGGGGCCCCCAAAGAAGTTTTTGCCCCGGGCCCCAATTAGGCTAAGTCGGGCCCTGAATTTATCGTTAATCTCATTAATCGCATACCTCCTATCCTCAGTACGCAGTACAATGTACACCATATCTCATATGCGGGAATTAACCTGCACGAATTATTCACTTCTAAATTAAGCGAAGTGAGCTTTTTGCCAGATAGATTGGATAACAAAAGACGTACATCCCTTTTAGAGTATGCTTTGAAATCTATGGTTCATTGACATAGTTGTATGGGATTCACTCTTCTCATCTTTGCATCGGTTCGGGCCGAGGGATCTCGGTCTGCTGTGCAGTTTGTTCGACTATGACAGGCTAGGTGCCTTGCATCTCATCTATTCCGCCTCAATAGAGACTTCTCATGAGGCGTTCACATTCATGTGCTCTTCACAGTATTCTGCGGGGGAAGCCAGTGATTTATGGGCACTGCGTTCTGAACCGATCCTCCTATCGAGCGGTCCTAGACAGAGCATCAAAGGCGGGGCGGGGGGGGGTCACACGGGTCAAATGGTGTTAAGCGGGGTCGGGGTGTACTTGTCTGCATGAATGTGGATGAACCATCATATTCGACGAGGTGCTGAGCTCGGCTTTGTTTCTCAACATGATCTTTGTATCGGCGATGGCTCCGGCTAACCTCTATCAGTCGGCAGGACTGATTACGTAGTTATAACGGTTTCTGTCGTACGCTTCTACTTCATCATGGCTCACTCGTTGTCATCGTTTAAAGTATAATTTCTGTCATCACCACGTAAGGTTCCGCTGGATACCTTTCCATTCTACTACTGGCCGATCGGCAGGAACTTACATCTACATTCAACTAATCAATTCTCCGACTAAATATCACACGAACATGTCTCTAGTCACCGGAGTGGTCTAATCCTCAATATATTTTTCTCTTCTTCTTCTTCTTCTTCCGTCAATATTTTCTTGCTTCCAGTTCCTGATCCCCCTCCATAAACCTTCCATTGGTTAATTTTTTTTCATCTCATTTAGAAGCCCCTTTCCTTATTGATTCGTGGTTTACAACTTCTATCCCTTCTTGACCATTTCTCGATTCGTAGTCGTAACTATATATCCCCTTCCAATTTCTCACTCTCCCACGCTGACCTCCCTGCACGTGGGGTCATTTTATTGGTGCTATAAATTCTACTGCAATTATTCTGTCCTGCTCGCTGTAGCCTCTTTTATTGCTCTTTTCACAATATTGTGTCTCTCTGCATCTCGCATCGCCTAATTTTCTTCATATCTATTACACCTGTTACGTGATTTCTCGCATCTTCCCTGATACTGACGTACATCACATGTTTATTCTGAATGTTTAACTAATGTTTAACTCCATGTAACTGTATTTTCCTATTTATTTATTTTACTGCAGTATTTTGTGAAACTGCCAGCAGGGTAAATTGTACTTTAGCTTTGGCAACAGTTGGATTTCATGTTCTATTTATTGTAGTTTTGAGAGCTGCGAGGGGCGTATCTCCTTTAAGCTGTCTAACCATGTATTGTTATTGTGTTTCGTCCATTAAATGTTGATTGCTTGTTTTAATCCAAAGTCAGATTATTGGGGATTTAAATGAGGTCCACAAACATTCACTTGTATTTTGAGAAGTTAAACAGTGTCTCGTGAACAACACCATCTCTAATAATTTTCCTCTCTTACACTGTCTACAATCTTACATCTTCAATTTTGGCTCTTTTCGTACAGTGAGCGGGACCACACCGCGACACAATAGATTTTATTGAAAGGTGAATTTATATATTTGATGGTACTGGCCACATGCTATCAGATGTCACCACACTCTTCAAAATTTCTCTATTATGTTAAACAAATGTTAATTGAGAGGAGTATACATGCTCTCCAGTAAAGCAGGCCTGAAGAACATACGGCATGCGGGCCGCATGTGGTCCGTGATGCCTTTTCCGAAGACTCGGATTACTATAAAATTAAAAAATACGGAATATTAATTTTAGATTTATAATATTATGAATGGAATATATAAGCAATGACTATTCATATTTTTTAAATTGTTAAAATAGCCAAAAATTTATACTTTGTTAGATAAAATATTTTTTGCTTTCCCCTCTATACTATTGTTTTATGGCCCGCAGTAGCTTTCCATAATGTAATTTGGCTCTCATCACATTTCCAGGTGTGCAGGTCTGTTATAGGTGGTCAATGTCAATATCGAAAGTATCACGTGGCTGGTTCTTAGACATTGTTGGCCCCAAGATCTAATTCGTATCAAAAGTTTCTAAAACAAAGATACTTTCGATTGACATTCCGAAAATTATTTCAAATAATTCATTACTTAACTCAGATTTCATCAAAGATAATACATTTATATATATATATATATATATATATATATATATATATATATATATATATATAAAATATTTGTTTATATATCTGTACCTTGGAACAAAAAAGACCAAAGTACATTTTAATCAAATGTCAGTTCATCGATGTCAGAACATCAATGTCAGTTTAAGGATTTTTACAAATCTTAGGACATTGGCCCTTTTTGTACCAAGGCAGGCACACACACACACACACACACACACACACATATATATATATATATATATATAATATCAAATGTATAACTGACTGGTATTACCTTTGACCGATGAACATTAATGAACTTTATCTTTCAATGTTATAAATATCTTCACGCAATAAATTTTAGTACTCATACACAAATTATTTTAATTTCCGTTTCAAAATTGAGATACGTGACTGACTGTAGGACTTGCTGAAATCTTTCTTTCACTCTCTCCTTTATCTTAGTTCATTTTTATCCTATATCAGAAAAACAATAAATGGACACGCATTATATAAAATTATCAGTACACATCCATGTCTATGAACGTCACACAATTTTCCGAAGAGCCATTAAAGGTGAAATGAGGCATACAAGGGCAGACCGTATCAAGCTTATTCCCCCCTTCCTTTGCTCTTTAAAGAACAGTGTGTAAGGCCATCCAGATAGGAATAATGTAGTATCATATCTAATTTGTCTTCCTTTTTTTTCACCTTTGCCTCTTTCTCTTTTGAAATATATTGAACAATAAAACCTTGCAAATGACTGCTGTTCATCTTCAGTTTAGCAACTTAACGGGGTAATTCCATGTGTCGAAAATCTCTTTCGACATGCGTTTAAGAGCAAAATATTTCCTTCAGTTGCACTTTTAAACTCAACTTCTGTTGAAATTGATGTCAAGAAACTTACTATTTTTGCTTGTATTTTGGACAGTAATCAGTTTCAAACATTAGTACTGGGGAACTCTGGAACGCCAAATAATGGATATATTTTAATAAATAATTTTTAACACATATCTGTATCTGATTTTCAGTATATATATATATATATATATATATATATATATATATATATATATATATATATATATATATATATATATATGTGTGTGTGAGGCGGTGAAAGGCAAAGTGGTGTAAGTCAAAGCGTTTTACTGCAAAAACTACAAAAAATTCCACTAAAAATTGGACAAATTATTAATTCATAATAATTATTATGATATTGCAAATAATAATTATTTGCAATTTCCCTATAAATTTAACATGGAGATTACATTTTTGTCCTCATCTAAGAAGAATCTAAGAAGAATTTTTGAAAAATCTTTCTTAGTGCACCCCTACACTATTAGAAGAATCGCCATGCAAAATTTCAGCCCTTTAGGTCCAGCGGTTTGGTCTGTGCGTTGTATGTCAGTCGGTCAGTCAGTGAATGAATGAGTCAGTTACAGAACTGTTATATATATATATATATATATATATATATATATATATACCGTGGAATCTCGATCTATCGTTTTTCAAGGGACCGATTGAAATGAACGATAAATGCGGGAAAACGATAGATGAGCACACATAACAAAGCAATATGATCGTTGGGATTGGATAAAATGAACGATACATACGGAAAAACGATGGATCCGAAAATGATCGATCGAGATTCCACTGTATATATATTGTTTCAAAGTGTTCTTAACGACATGTAAGATCTAGGTTCTGAATTCTTTAACCTGTTTAACTCTGAATTCTTTAACCTGTTTCTGAATTCTTTAATCATGTTTGAGATATTAAATTAAACTTTAGTAATGTGAATTTATTTAATACTAGAAGGTAACCCGCCATTTTGACGTCATAATACTAATAATGACGTCATAATGGAAAAGTATATGAAAGTTAAAAAAATATCCTGAATTATCTAACAATATTGCATTTAATCCACACCTTGTAAAAGCAAACCCTTTCATTATTTTTTATTTATTTAGTTTTTCATGCGATTGGAGTAGTAGACTGCCATCCAGTTTTTTACAGTTCACTACGCGATATGAATACTTGAGCTACTTCATTCATTCACATTCAAGTTTGTTTACTTTCAGAATTCATCGTAAAAGTAAACAGATTTTTAAAAACTGTTAAATATACAGCTAAAAACATCCAATTTTTTTTAGTTCTGAATGTTTTATAGAAAAATAGGCTGAACAAACGTGATTTGATGGAGAAGATATTAGTTTTTAGGTAACAAAAAATTTTGATCCACATCTGAAATTGAATTTAAGCCTAACCGGCCGTTTGTTTACTGAGGGCTTCAATTGAAAGATGAGTACAGCCCGGAAGTGCTATACAGAGACAACGGCTATTATATATATATATAATGGTAAGATGTAACTAAACTATTCTACCTCACATCATGGCTTTTCTTTGAAAATCATTACATAATTTGATGGCGTACGGGATCAGAATTCTGAACGTGTCGGCTTCCATTCCAAGAGTCGCTTGTTGTATTTTACGAGAAGGTAATGTTTATAAATATGAAAAAATGTCTTAGAGCTGTTATTACACTTTGAATTGTGAATAATTTATTGCATACTTTGTAAGATTTCTGTGGCTGATTCCAAGACGACAGAAAATTAACGACGCATTATAATTAACAGTATGATGAACAATATCAAATATGTAATCATTAACACAAAAAGTTACTGTTCTGTCCGTGTGGCGGAGTGGTAGGGCCTACTGGCATTCTCTACGTGTATTCATCCCCAGGTTGTGGGTTCGATTCATGCGTCCCTGAAGACACGGCTGAGATTTGGAACCTATATGATTGCACCTATAATAAAGAAGCCAACAAAATTCGTGGTAGGAATGGTCGAAAGTCGTAATAGACAAAGTGTCTGCCGCATTGGAAACAACAACAACAACAATGATTTATTGTCAAGGCAACATAATTAGACCATGAGAAATATTTTATTATTTTAACGAAGGTAAACTAGTAGAATGAACGAATTTATTCTTTGAATGGTTGTCACTTAATCAAATTTATTGATGCAGCTGACTTAAAAGTGGTTAAAAGAAGTAAAAGCTGAAAATATCTCGATCAACCATATAACTTTAGGTCGACATCCACTTCTGAAATCTTAACCAGAAGATCAGAATCATTTCTTGGATCTAACTCGAGGTGATGTTCCACTTTGAGGAAGAGTGATCCTTTAAGAATAAACTGCATTCAAGCTAACGTTATGAGTTACAGTACAACGAATAAACGTCTCTTTTTAGCAGGATTCACAATTATTAGAAACTCAACCCGTTTGATTTTGATTGTAATGAACTAAGCTTCGGCAGCTCTCGAAAGTTTGTTTTAGAAAATATAGAAAAAAATAAGTACACAATTTAAATGGAAATAAATCTAAAACCTCTTAAAACATTGAATCAAATTTTGATGCACCGTAACGGGAATTAATTTTACAAAAGCATAGAAAATTATATAATTAAAAACAAATTTTTCGTAGGGAGGGGGAAATGAGGGGTGGAGATAATTACTTTCAGTTACGTTATAGAGCAATAGATAATACTGCCCTAAGTATAAAAGACGTATCTCAATTTTTTTCTGAGAAAAAAAGACTGAGATATGGCCAATTCCCGTAGGACTTAACAGCCTTATTATATAGTCTTATTTCTCTAATAATTTTCTACTATTTCTAAATAAGATACGACAGTTTTGCTTAAAAATAATGTTAGGTAGCTCACAAACATTACTAAGCAAGAAAAACCGTAAAAATAGGAAAAAAATTGAGATACGTCTTTTATGCTTAGGAGGGCAGAATACTGCTCTGTAATATATATTACAAAAGTGGAGAAGTTATAGACACAAAAGAAAAGTTCAATCTTCTGTTAAGGTATATATATATATATATATATATATATATATATATATATATATTCGCTCATGCATACGCACACTAATATATATTATAAAAACTATTAGCTACTAATTTCAGGTTTTTATCAAATTTCCTTTTTCCCTTTTATCGATTTAGGATTTCTTACACAAAACACAATCTGTACAAAAGAATTTTTTTATAAATTTTATGAAAGTTTGAATGTACCACTAAAAATTTTAAATTAATCAAAAGTAATACCCATTGTTCATTATAAACTAGGATTTTGAGTATTTTATTTTAGAAGTTCTTTATCAGGTGTTAATTTCAAATTTGGTGAGAAAGCTTTCTATACACTTACCTTTTTAACTCTATCCTACCTTCACTTTGCTTTGTTATTTTATCATCTTTGAAATTTTATGAATACTTTCCCATAAAGGCTATATTTTATCTGTATCATTATAGGTGATGAAATGCACGGAACCAGCTACATCCCAATAAAACAGCATTTCTAGATAAAATACTTGTGTTTATTCAACACTAAAGAAACACTAGAACAAGAACGAATCTTTTCGTTGCATAAGAGATATTAGCATACCATGACGCTGCAATAAAAGATATGCAACCCCATATAAACGCTCCTTTTTTTTTGCCTGTGGTTATTTCATGCAGTGATTTGAGACGGAGGGGGTGGAATATTTGTATCTCTCCTGGGATGCGTGATCAATCGGAAACAGAAACTGGATTTACTTCATGGTCCCTCTTTGGACAAAATCTTTACGTTTTTCGAGTTCCTAGATTTGTAGTCGCAATCTTCTGTTTCTATCCGTCTTACTTGAAAGTGATTTAGTTTATTGCAAGTTTAGCATTTAAAGATGTGTCTCATACGGTCTTGCGGATCGGAAATGCTTCCTTAAATATGCTGTAGTCTACGTTATTTTTATTGCTAAAAATTATTTTCTTACAGCCAGGAATTTCAAGATGGAAAATAGTGAAAACTTTTCAGGTAATTTATAAGTGCCTATTTTTTAGTAATTATCAGAAGATTTTAAATATGGTTGTTAATTTTGCTTTGAAAAGTAGTTTTAAGTTCATGTTACTAATATATAAATATGATACAATTTCTTTTAATGAACCAAAAAATAGAGTACAACAGATGTTAAAATATTTCATAATTTATCATGCGTTATTACAATAATTACAAGATAAAAAAAACTTTTTATATACCGTGTTTTTAAATTTTCTGTTGAATCATATAAACTTGACAATTCTATGCATTAATAAACACTTTTTAAAATTTTTTTTGATGAATTATCCCATCAACTTGAAAGAAAATGAAGTTAATTGGAAGTTGACTTGCGTTTAACTTTTCGTTCCCGTCCCGGCCGATAGATGGCTGCACCAGGCTACAAACCAAAATTAACTGAAAATAACTGAAAATGAATTTAATTCTGCTTAAAGATGGCTAAAAGTATTAAAATAATGCATTGTAATCGTGTTCTGAGCTATTCTAAAAGTTTCAAATGTCTAGCTAATCGGGAAGTTAGTTAAAAATTGATTGCAAGATTTATACAGGACAAACAAACAAGAAAGCGAGTTAATAAAAACATGGTAAAAATAGGTTATCTATATCATTCAAAAGGATAAGTTGATCTTAATTATTGAATCTATAATCATTGTTTATTAATTCAAAAAATTTACAACGCTATAACCAGCTGTATTAAATCTCATGTTATGCGTCATATATCCGATGTGATCATTCCTCTTTGTAATTAAATGAGGAGTAAATTTATATTAATATCATTTGATTACGAGAGCTTAAAAAAATTTAATTGCTTATATTTCTTTTCGTGTCAGACCACATCACAAAAAACCCACCCAACTGCATTTGTCTAAAATGTGCATGACCTTCAATCTATGATGTTACTCTTTTCATCGTTTCGTCTTCCGTAAAAAATAATTACCCTATGTCATTATATATAATTATATGTCCCTGATTATAATTATCTTCACATCCTTAATATGATGAAAAAAATTCCTAATAAGCAAGAGGTTCCAAAATGTTGTTATTACTCAGTTCACTTTTGCGGCATTTCTGCGAGTCTGTTTGTTTTGGGGTATTTCCACCGCATAAACCAATATGAGCATTCTTTTTCGCATTTATTAAGAGACAACGCTTTTCTTTATCAATTACTATGGGGATAATGATCGCAGCTGTTTTAGACTCTAGTAAAAAAAAAATTGGAGTTTGTTTGACATTGGAGTGATATTATTAATGAGAAATGATTTAAAAAGTTTATTTTTCGATAAATAGATGAACGCTTGTGAATGATTCCTCACCAGAAATTTTTGTGTTATACGACCGATATTTTTATCACCTGATAGAGAGATAAGTGGAAATATATGGATAGGATATAGAGTGTGCGTTTGCTTGCTTTAAAAGTACTGATATTCTCTCAGCAAAATACACAGTCTCACGTCAGACCACTATAATAGGAGACATAAAAAAACAATTTATAAAGCTATAGGTTTAGTTTTTCACTGTTATTGAAGGTACCACCCTTTGTTTTAAAAATCAATTTATAGTAATATTAGTTTTATATGGTTCAGAACCAATGAATGTTGATTATACTTGTAACATTTGTAAATGCTGTAAATGTTTTTTTTTTTTACAATGTTCTTTTCTAATATATTTTTTGTCTGTATATAAGACGGTTTCCTAATTTAATTCACTTTATGATTTGAAACCATAAAAAATATCTGCTGTTTTTTGTTGATGCTTTGATCCACTGTCGCACTAAGAGGCTGAATCGATTCATAGAATGAGTTAGACTTCACTCAAATGTATCTATTAGTGGTTATATACCAAGATATATATATAATCCTCTAAGTTCCTTCGTGACATTGAGAAACTTTGACTACTAGTTTAAGTATATTGAACAGTTTAAGTATATTGAGCAACTTTTCACAAGGTCTAAGCTCACGTATTCCTTTGATTTTGACCATTGATGCACCATATTATAATGTTTGCCAACAATCTAATTATTGACCCATAGGTTCTATTGTTATCACTTTGGCAGATCTGCGTTTCACTCTTTTTCAGGTATCCGACTATGTTCGGAGCCTTTTTTTTTCAAAAACTTTACTTTCGAATATTTTTATCGTATTTTTCAAAGGAATAGAACACCAAAATAGGAAAATGATGAAAAAAAATAGCTCAAAACTTCGCAACTATTTACAAAATTGAAGACTTTTGGTCGAGATTTAGCAAATTTTTACACAAACGACTCTAGATCTACAAAAAATAATAAATAAATAAATAAATAAATAAATAAATAAATTTAAAAAAATGCGTATAACACTAATTTTTTTTTGCCATATGGTCATTAGGTCCTTCTGAGTGTTATGAACTAAAAACGAAGCGATATCTCGACATCTAAAATAAATTCATGTCATTATATTAATTACATGTAAATATTCAGTAATTTTCATGAGATTTTTTATAAATACAGCTATAAATCAACAAATAATATACATAGAGTCTAATCTTTTATTCAATACACTTTTAGTATTATGAAAAACATACCTGAAAAATTTCATAGACATATCATAATTATATTTTGAGTTATCACATTAGTCGTATACATTTTGGTGATAAACAAAATCTCCAGAAAACACAATGGAAATTTTCACTTTTATTGAAATGGATAGCTGCTGCTCTTATTTAAATCACTCTAATTTAATTTCTAGTGATCGTACAGAAGAAAATTAAAGCAGATTTAGAGACAAAATTAACATTCTTTAAGAAACAGATTCTTTAAAAAAAGGGGATTTTCATAAAAATCGACGTTTAAATGTAGTAGTCGGATACCTTAAAGTTCGCCAAAATATCTAATAAAACAAATGATGCAGAACTACCTTGGCAACATTTAATAGAGGAAGAAGAAAAATAATGATTTTTATCAATAACAATTTGGTACGTATTTAAAATATCAAAACGGTTTTTTATTTGTATTTCTCAAATAGAAATTTCAAAATTCCTCAAGAGTATTCTTCAGGTATCCAATTTCAAAATGCGAATTCCTGATCCCGTAATTTGATTCCACAAGCGTTTAAGCACATGCAAGAAGAAATTGCGTGATCATTTTGATATAATTTAAACAAATATTTACATATATTTACCACCAGAAAGTTTATATTGAAATCTTAGCATCATCATAGGTCATTATGTCGATTTAAATTCAGCATAAAACTAATCAAGAGTAAAATAGACTGGCATCGGAAACATGACGTTGTACACTGTTTTAATTAATTTCCTATACATACGAAAAAAACATGCATTCATATGATCGCCCACATCGTATAGAGCAGGGGTGGCCAACCCGCGGCAAACGTGCCACAGTGTAGCACGGCGGCGTTTTAATAGTGACACGCGGAGACTTATTGAAAAATTAAGAAATTTGAAAAAAATAATTATTTGTCAAAATCTGTAAAATCCCTACTCATACGCTACTGAAAATAACAATGCAGGAAAGCTGCACTGCTTGACTCCAATACAACGATGCGCTAAGGCAGCGAGGTCATGGGACAAACCCAATAACTCACCATCATATGTTTGTGAACAAATGTTTTCTATTATGAACATAATAAAATCAAAATATCGATCAAGATTAACTGATATGCACCTAAAACACCTAATTTTGTTAGCATCTCCAAGAACTAATCCTAATATAGATGACTTGGTAAAAAACTACAAATTCAAAAGCCACATTAATTAAGTACTGACTGTTTAATAATTATTTAGAATTAAATATTTCAAGTTATTCATTTTATTTTATACATAACCTAACTGACTGAACCTTTAAAAATGTTTATTAACAATAAAACCTAAGTTTCTACTTTTATTTTATTTTTTATATTATTTTTTAAATCTCCACTACTCAGCTAAAAAAAAATGTGCTATTTGGGTAAAAATCCCATAATCAGCCTATAAATAACATTTTTTCACCTTTTTATATTTTTTGTATGTTGGAAAAGTTGGAAGTGGCACGCATAATATTTTTTTTTTCAGATAGTGGCACTCTTCCTAAAAAGGTTGGCCACCCCTGGTATAGAGGTTAACGTGAGCTTCAACACAGTGAGCTCGAGTTTGAATCTTACACTAGGCATGGATGTTCCTATGCTATCCCCTCATAAAGAGTTGTATTGGTTCACCTATGTGTTGCTCCCATTGCAGATGTTGAAGGGCAAATGTCACAGGACAAAGTGCCTATAGCATTGGAAACAACAACAAAAAAAACGTAGTAGGGTGGGACTTTTGGGTTCCGCAGTCCCATCACGTGGTAATTGGAACTTCCTTTGGGTTGAATTAACTGTTTTGAGGGAGTTCAGATCCCCGCGAGAGCATGATGATCTTCAAGTAGCCAACACAAACATACTGGAAAACTTTCATTCACATAAAGTTGATTTACATATATTCCTTATAGACAGATCCAAATGATTGTTGATTGTATTTTAAGGGTAGGAGCATTCATAAATGAAGGACATCATGTATAGACACAATGGCTGTTATCATTGCATCGTCTTTTTCTGGGGAAACAAGAAAAATAATTTCATACAATCTGCTTGTTTATTCTTTTCTATGATATTTTCTATGTTTTTTTTAAAAAAATTAATTATTATGCTTTTAATTTTTTTATTTTAGGAAATCGCTTTAAAGTCTCAACTGTTGCCTGCGACAATCTAGCATTCGAAATAGATGACAAAGATAACCTCGTCAATAAACCATCAGAACTTAGATTGAGCGTTTCTGAGTTCTTCTCTAATCTTGTTCCTGGAGGAAGAAAAACTTCCACTTTGAAAATCGGAGACAACAATGAAGGTAAGAACGTCTCCTCTAAACTAAGAACTTAATGCATCTTATTTAGCAATGATTTATTTATAGGTCAATTAATTTACTTTTAATTGCTGATTTTGTGTGTATGATGCAGCCAGATCGCGGAAAAACAGTCGATCCAACTCGATCTTTGCCGAGTTTTTCAAGGACGCAGATGAACGCGTTATGGATTACAACCAGGAGGCCGCGCCCAGGTTGGAAAGCTACAGAAACTCCCTGACAATGAACAAGTACATGATTAGGCCCTCCCTTGATGAACTACATGAAGCCCAACAGGTAAAAAAGTTCATATCAAAGCGTTATTACCAATTACGGTGTTTATATTTTTAAGCCACAGATTGCAATAATGTAAAACTTGGCTGAAAGAATGGCAAAAGATGTGGAAAAATCCTCATAAGAGTAGATGATGGTTGTTAGATATGCTTTCAGACTGTGAACGCTTTATGTTCCTTAATGGAGTTTACAGCCCGGTATTCGTAGTTGCCTTTTATATATGGGAAAAAATCAGCATGCCAAATCAATCTGCGTTTTTTCCGAGTTTATTTCTTTATTATCTAATCTTCAAAGTATAACACAAATTAAGGATCAAATGTAGTATATCTCAAAGCAATGAATCCTTCTCTACAACTGACAGTATTTAATACAACATGAAACAAGCATGGTAAGAAATGTTGTCAAAGTAAATGTATCATTACTCTGGTATTACCTCATTTGTTCATGTTAGGCTATAAGAAGCATTACCAGATGTAGAATCATGCAAGAACAGAACTCCATTTTATTCTAAAGTTATTGGAGTCTAAAAAATAATTATCAGTGAAAAAGGGGAGTTTTTTCTTAGATGTCACTTCTTATTCTCACATGGATTCAGCTACTGTGCCCCTCGGAACGTTGGTCTTTGACCGAAATCTCTATGTTTGTTCGACTGTGTATGACTGTTCTCTAAGCATGAGAAAGATGCACATCTATTGCACTCAGTTAACTTCCTTTAATATACTTGTTGAAACGTCTGAAAAGCTTGGAATAAAAACGCCTAATGATATCTAAATGAAACTGTTACAGCTCTAAAATGTCAAATGACACTTTCTGCAACGTTAAAAAGACATTTAAGTTTAGACTGAACTGAACAAAAGTTTCATCTAACAGTATGTATCGCTTTTTCTAATTTTAATGTTTACTCTTTTTTACACCAGTTTATGCAAGTTTTTTTGTAACAGTTCTATATTTTCTGATAGGGAAGCCACCCATCTCTGGCTGAAGGAAAAGGTCAAAATACTGGAGCAGTGAAATTCGGGTGGATCAAAGGGGTTTATGTAAGTACTAGCTGAAAACCAGTACTTCGCTACGGAGTACATTCAATTTAAATACAACGGTCAATGTATGCAATTAATGCCAAAAAATAAATTTATATATATATATATATATTTATAATAAATACGATGATCAATGTATACAATTGATGTAAAAAAAATATATATATTTACAAAAAATTCGTATGAGATATTTTTATAGACAAAATAATGTAGAAGAAAATATTCAAATTAAATGTAATAAATTTCAAAAATTAATCTTTAAAAATTCCCCAAAAATCAGAAATTGGAGGTAAAGATTAAAAAAAGATCTCATTTTAAAGGAATTTTTATGATCTTTCTCGTGATATACATTTTATAACCCCCAAAATTATTATTTTAAACTAGAAGGTAACCCGTCATTTTGACGTCATAATACTAATAATGACGTCAGATGGAAAAAGTATATGAAAGTTAAAAAATATCCCGAATTATCTAACAATATTGCATTTAATCCACACCTTGTAAAAGCAAACCCTTTCATTAATTTTTATTTATTTAGTTTTTCATGCGATTGGAGTAGCAGACTGCCATCCAGTTTTTTACAGCTCACTACGCGATATGAATACTTGAGCTACTTGATTCATTCACTTTCAAGTTTGTTTACTTTCAGAATTCATCGCAAAAAGCAAACAATTTTTTTAAAAACTGTTAATTATACAGCTAAAAACATCAAATTTTTTTAGTTCTGAATGTTTTATAGAAATTTAGGCTGAACAAACGTGATTTGATGGAGAAGATATTAGTTTTTAGGTAAGAAAAAATTCTGATCCACATCTGAAATTGAAATTAAGCCTAACCGGCCGTTTGTTTACCGAGGGCTTCAATTGAAAGATGAGTACAGCCCGGAAGTGTTATACACAGACAACGGTCATTATATATATAATGCAAACTTAACAAAAGTTTCTAAAACAGATTAAAAATTTAATTTAAAAAAATCTAAGAAGAATTTTTCAAAAATATTTCTTAGTGCACCCCTACACTATAAGAAGAATCGCCATGCAAAATTTCAGCGCTTTAGGTCCAGCGGTTTGGTCTGTGCTTTGTATGTCAGTGAGTCAGTGAGTCAGTCAGTTACGGAACTGTTTTATATATATAGATTAATATTAGAACCAGATTTACATTTTATATTTTAATGGTTCTATGAAAAACTGAATTTTTCTTTCAATAAGTAGATAAAAATGCTTAAACATTCCAAAAACTTTATTTAATGCAAGAGTTGACTCTCGCAAAACAATGAAGAGAAAAGGAAAATAAATTCATCGAAAAGACACTTTGCATGTAACATATTGATTCATATTACTATCGTGAACCTTTTCAACCTTATCGGCGGTGCAAATCCACCACCGTGTTCACTAATGGTGGCCGGGGCACGTAAAATATGTCGTGGTTGCAATGTCCTCCAAGTTCTCAAATTTACGTATGGAGGTGCGGGGTCAAGTGTTCCGGTCTCGTCACTTGACTCGGTTCAAAATTACGGGACCGGTCATTTAGCGAAGTCGGACTCCGACCCTTGTGGTGCTAATTCAAAACAGGAGCCGCCCCTTTCAGCCCAATAGCCTATTAGGACCTGGTGAATGGAACCTCCAACCAGGGGTCATTAGAAACAACAACAACTAAAGGAGAAAAAAAATTCTTCCAGAGATAGCTTAATTGACTACTAATTATCTGATTATATTTTTTGAATTGATAAGGTAGTTAATGCATTAAAAGTAAAATCTTTGGTCTGTATACTTATCAATAAATCAACATACATGTCCTATTACATCAGATCATTGAAAGTTTGTCAGTCAGATGATAGATATTTGGGAAAGATGCAAATGATTTAAAATAAGCATTATGAAGTATGCGTATTTTGGGATATCTTAATTTAGTACTAATTATCTGATTATTATTTATTGAATTAATAATATTGTTACTACATAAAAGTGCAAAACTATTTTTTGGCCTTAATACCTATCAATAAATAAACATACCTTTCCTATTACAGTGGATCATAGAAGTTAATCCGTCAGATGACTGTTATTTGTGAACAATGCAAATGATTTGAAATAAGCATTATGAAGTATGTGTTTTTTTCCAGGGATAGCATAATTGGCTACTTATTATCCGATTATAATTATTGAATTAATAAGGTGAACACTGTTTTGCAAAATCGAAAGTTCTCAGTGGTAAATCAAAATAAAATAAAAAAAAAAAAATCTGATGAGCGGTTGAACTCGACAAAAACCTTTAATGACACACACAAACAACATCAAAAAACATGAAGGGAAATTAAGGGTTTAAAAACCTAATCAATAATGCGAGCTTAGAACTCGTTCGCCCATAGGCACACTCATTCCATATCAAAATCTAAATCAAATATATTTTAGGTAGAGGGGGTACGAGATTATCTCAGCCAAGCAGCGTCACCAAACGTCGTCTATAATTGAGGCGGTGAAAGGCAAAGTGGTGTAAGTCAGTAAGTCAAGTGGTGTAAGTCAAAGGAGTTTAACTGCAAAAACTACAAAAAAATTCCACCATAAATTAAGCAAATTATAATTCATAACAATTATTACAATACTGCAAATAATAACTATTTACAATTCCAGTATAAATTGAAAATGGAGATTACATATTTGCCCTCAAATGAAAAACGTTGAAAATGTGACTTACACCACTTTGCCTGTCAACGCCTCAATTATTTAAACACAGCGCTACCTAACTGAAACTTTCTCAGCAACTGCATATAAAATCAAAGTCTTTGTCCTTCATATTTATAAATAAATCGACGTACCTTTCCTATTACAGCGATCATGGCAATTTATCAGTCACATGACAGATATTTATAAACGATGCAAATGATTTGAAATATGCATTACGAAGAATGGGTTTTGATGCATTAAGAGAGGTGTGAAGAATAGTCACTATAAACAACAACACTTCCACTCAAAACCGGAGTAGATCAGTTTTTAGATTCCCCCACTCGAGGTTTAGATACGCGATTTCGATCCTCGTTCATCGTAGGATGTCATTTACACCGGTGCTCGACTGTTGAAAGAGACAAACATGGGCACAGAGTCGAAATGTATGAACAAGAAACAAAAAAAGTGGCACAAAAATCAGCGCCGTTGAAAATATGCACATGAATAAAAAAAAATATGTACAGGCCAATATAAGAGTCGTTGGCGTCAAAAAGGAAGAGGATAGATGTGGGGAAAGAGTATTTAAATGATCCATAACGGTTTTAAGGGAGTGAGGAACCATCAACCTCGAATTTTTTAATTTTCAATTTTCAAACGTATATACAGAATGAGAATAATTAGTATTCTTTTTTTACTGATGTTACTTCTGACCTATCTTTGTTCTGATTTTATGCGCAGATAAGATGTCTTCTAAACATATGGGGAGTGATGTTGTTTCTGAGAATGGGGTGGATGACTGGCCGTTGTGGAATTGGTAAGTGATGTGTGCACGACATCAATTCCTCAGAAAAAATACATAAAACCAAAATTTACCTTCAAAAGGGATAAAAAAAAGTCTACTGGTGGAAATTAATTTCACCATTGTTAAAACAAATACGACAGTATGGAAATTTAATACATTTTAAACAATAACAGAGTAATCTACACAGATAAAAATGTATGTATGTATGTTCCAGTGCCACCTACATGGTGTAGTGGTTAGCCTTCTGAGCTGCCACGCAGCGGGCTTAGGTTCAAATCCCGAATAAGGCTTGGTTGTTTCTGTGTTGTCCCCCTCATGCTGGCAAACCTATAGGGTGCTCCCATAATAAAGTAGCCAGTAAAATAGCGCTGAATAACAAAAGGTAAATACCTAACGACAAGTACCGTATTAGACAAAAAAAAATGTATGATCCAGTATAACTCTGGAATGCCTGGTGCAATTTCAACCAAACTTGGTACACATACGACTTACAACCTGGAAAAAAAAATACTGTGTGTGTGTGTGGGGGGGACACCCCTAGGGGTGGGTAGGAAGGGTATATTTATATATATATATATATATATATATATATATATATATATATGTATATATAAATTTATATATATATATATATATATAAATGGCAATAGACCTGTAAACATCTTAAAGGTTAATTAGATTTTATCTTCGAGTAAACTTTTTCACTAGCCGGGTCTTAGCATTACTTTTGGAAGATTTAAGTCAAATTTTTGAAGTTTAATGGGAAAAGTCATTGACTTGAATATCTGAAACTAAATGTATAACTTTAGAATGCAATTGATGTAAAAAAAACTAAAAGAAATATATCTATAAAAAATTGTAACGCATATTTTTATAGACAAAATAATGAAGAAGAAAATATTCAAATTTAATGTAATAGAACATACTAAAGAATATAGTACAGTTTGAAGAATATTTCTTTTACTGTATTTTAAATTTTTTTTTTGATAATGTCCAATCGTCTGCCACATTAGCAAGAAAAAAATATTTTTTTGTCTATTTCGTTGCTATGCACGTGACGCAAAATTAGTTTAAAGTATCACAAAAAGAAAAGAAACCACGTGATCAGCATTTAATACATTAAATTCTAAAAATTAATCTTTAAAAATTCCCCAAAAGTCAGAAAATGGAGGTAAAGATTCGGAAAAGATTTCATTTTAAAGGAATTTTTACGATCTTTTTTCATGATATAAATTTTATAACCCTCGGTTTATTATTTTAAATGCAAACTTTAATAAATTTAAAAAAAGCTTAAAAATTTAATTTAAAAAATCTAACAAGAAATTTTCAAAAATCTTTACTAGTGCACCCCTACACTATAAGAAGAATAGCCATGTAAAATTTCAGCCCTTTAGGTCCAGCGGTTTGGTCTGTGCGTTGTATGTCAGTCAGTCAGGCAGTCAGTCAGTCACGGAACTGTATTTTATATATAGATAATCTGAGGTATTTAATTGCAATATAATTTGAAATTCCAGGTCTAGCGATCGTCATCGTTCTGTTGTCAACAGTTGTGACAGTCATCACTACTCTATCCATGTCTGCAATATGCACAAATGGAGACGTTCGAGGAGGTAGGTACATATCATTTTAAATTAAAATTTATTGTTTAATCATACTGAGAAAATGTTCCCAACATCTTTTTATTGTATAAGAAAATTCAAGTAATCCGAGTTAGCGCAATTTGTTTTAGATTTTTTTTTTACGCACGTGTGTAATGATTTTTTCCTTTAATGTATTTTTATATAAAAATCTCAATACATATGAAAATGACTGAAGAATTTGAAATTATATTTTAAAACAATTTTAATTTAAAGTATGTTTAGTGTTTTATTTTAAACATGGGGTGATCCAAATGCTCTATTTACATTTTTTTTTTCACTTTAGCCCATATAATGAATTTTAAAAGGACTTATCTTCAGGATTTATAAAAGATTCATTTAAAAAGGCTTTGAATCATTTTAAAAGGCAAAAAAAATAATGAGTTATTTTTGCATTAGAAAAATGCTGTTGTTGCTTATCCCACTTGACCGACAGCAACATCAGATAAGTCCATATTGGGCAGAGGAGGGTGGCTCCGGTTTTAATTAGCACCACAAGGGTATGAGTCCGACTTGGCTTAGACCCGGTCCCGTAATTTTGAACCGAGTCAAGTGACGAGACCGGAACTCTTGAGCCCGCACCCCAGAGGTAAATTTGAGAACTTGGAGGATAATGCAGCCACGACAGATTTTTGGTGAACCAGCCGTCTTTAGTGTACATGGCGGTGGATTGACAGCGACGAGCATCGAATCAGTGACGTTCAGATCACTGGCTCGCTGCCTTTGCCAACTGGGCCACCACGTCCGTAGAAAAATGTTTTCTGAATTATTATTCTAAATTAAAATGAGCACGTTTAAGAAATAATAAAAAGGGACACTATACAAAATTTTATAGAGATACCTCTAAAGGTATTTGAGATAAATTTTTTTAATGAGGGCAAATTCTCTTCTGGGATACAAAGGCTTCAAGTGAAGATATAGAGCAGAGTACGCAGCAGTATGCAGTATAAAATGTTGCATCTAGCGATGTAATAATCACAGAAACATGCGGTTTGCGGTATACGGTTTGCGGTTTTTAATCCTTAAGAGATTACAGTACGTTATAAACCGAGAGACTAAATGCTATATTTTTCAGAATTTGGTGTTACGGGCCCATAAGAATACACATAAATAGTGCAGCATTAAATGTTGCATCCAGAGATGTAATAGTCATAGAAACATGCGGTTTTTCAGTTTTAATCCTAAAGAGATTGCAGTATGTTTAAAGTCGAGAGAATAAATACAATAATTTTCAGAATTTGGTGTCCCGGGCCCCATCAAAAGCTTATCATAGAAGGAAACGTCCTTTAACGCTTATAATAGAAGGGAAATACTAAACAATTGAACACAGTTTAGATACATTTAAAGTTAAAAACGTGAATGCACCTATACATGAACTCATTAATGTCACATTTTTTTTTCTATCCGTTAAAGTTGGGCATGTGCTCGTTTTTCCAACATATGCCCATTCTACATCCGCGAATTTGGCAACTTCTTGATTATGGGAGCACCGTAAAAGGTAACAAATATTACTTCCTTTGAGGGGCGATGTATGCCGAGAATGTAAGAAATAATTATCATTATTATTGGGTTTTAATGTATTATATTATTACTAGGTGGTGCCTATTATCTGATATCACGCAGTTTAGGACCTGAATTTGGAGGTGTTGTCGGCATCCTGTTGTTTTTGGCAAATGCAATCTCTGGAGCGATGTACATTCTTGGAGCCGGTGAAGCCATTAGTGACATACTAAAGGCATGTTACTCAATTTTTAATTTTTTCTTAATTAAATGTTATTAAACTACAATTCACCATTAAGGAAGTATCAGTAGACTATACGCTAAAAATATTCAAGCCTTATTTGTAGCTAAATGAAATGTATACAAGTTACTCCAAGATGTCATTATCGAATTGTAGAAGTTTTTACTCCTAAAAATCGACGTTGTTACAAAGCTTCTTCTTTTTTTATCGGAGGTATTTTTTAAAGAAATAATAAAAAACAATAAATATTTCCTTTTCGTCTAACTGGAGGAAATATTAAAAGAAGAAATGTAAAAATTAAAAGAAATATAATGATGATAATTGGCATAATACTCTTCCATCTGTATGAAATGTAAGGATTCAACCTAGGGTCTCCACACACACTCACGCACACATCTATCTATCTACCACTCTCTCCCTGTATATATATATATATATATATATATATATATATATATATATATATATAAATATAAATATATATATATATATATATATATATATATATATATATATATATATATATATACAGGGAGAGAGTGGTAGATAGATAGATGTGTGTGTGTGTGTGTGTGTGTGTGTGTGTGTATCGAATAACCATTCGACAAAGTAGCTGTAAACAACAAACTCTATACAAACAAATTTACTTACTTACACACACACACATATATGTATATATATAAATAAATAAATAAATAAATAAATAAATATATATATATATATATATATATATATATATATATATATATATATATATATATATATATATATATATATATATATATATATATATATATATATATATATATATATATATATATATATATATTTATATATATATAAAGGGTGGAGGTATACACACAATTTTCCATTATTGTTATTTTTATCTATTCGTTCTACCTCTAGATCAAAATGAGTTATTATTTTTTACGTTGGCAAAAAGAAAACAAGTAAAGCATATTTGTATGATATTTGATTAAAATATAATATGATAAATTTGAAGTAATTACCGTATTCTACTATACGATTCATTTTTCTTTTTCAGGAGTATGGCAAGGGCATTGTAGAATTTCCTAGTGGTCAAAATGACATTCGAATTGCCAGCATCCTCTGCCTTCTACTGATGATGTCAATTACGGGTGTAGGAATGGAATTTGAGAACAAGGTTCCATATTTCATTTAAATAATGAAATTTTAAAAAAATAAATGTTATTTGAATGCATAAGAAAAAAATAAGTAAATGCCAGTAAAGAGTTTTGAAATGCAATTAACAATATGTATTTAAATTTCAACAAGGGTAATTCTTATCAAGGAATATTTGAAATGCATGTGTTAATTTTTTTCAATATACCTCAATAGAAGAGTGATTTAGCTGCATCAGGGAAAATTGGATTTGTAACCAAGTAATTTTTGTTTAATTTCTCACCTGTAGGTACATACTTATCTGTTTTTAATTTTGTCAAACAGGGGGCAAACTTTGAAACATATACTGCGGTTTATAAAATTTTTTGTGCTTGTTGACGCTTAGTATTTCTGTTTAAATTAAATGTCCACAGTTTTAAATTTTGTTTTACAATCGTTTCTTATCTTGTGGCAAACAGGCTATTATAAAATTTTACGTCCAGGCTTGATTTACTACTCATAGTTTGCCAAAAGCGGTCTTACAGCTGAAATACAATTTATTTCTTTTAATTTACCAATTATATAAAATCATTTATCTGCAATAAATTTCCTAAGGATAAAGAACAAACATATATTTCGGTTTATACAAATCTTTGGGTATGTTATAAAATAAATGGTAGGTATGGTATGTTATAAATTTGTATTATGTATACTACAAATTTATAACATACCATGTTATGTATATTATGTATGGTATGTTATAAATTTTGGGTATGTTATATCATAAATACAATAATTTTTAGAATTTGGTGTCTCGGGCCACCTTAAAAGCTTATAATAGAAGGAAACAACGTCGTTTAACGCTTATAATAGAAGGGTAATACTAAACAATTGAACTCAGTTTAGATACATTTAATTTAAAAACGTGAATGCACCAATAGATGATCTCATTAATGTCAAATTTTTGGACTTAAAATAGATACTCACAGACAATTAGATAAAATTAGATACTCACAGTTTGGGTTTTAGTAAAATAATATTTTCTTATTTTATAGAAAACTCCATGGTCCGTAATTTCTTTCCTCCGTTTTATTACTCACTGCCACATTCAATTTGAAATGTGTAGCTTGATCATAATCTAGATATTTCCTAGCTTTAGTTGCTCTTTCTGAGGAGCAAACGATATAACTGCCAGTGCCGTCACTTTTTCTGCCGAACTTGATCGATTGTTGAGAATAGCACAATTTTAACTAAATGAGTTAATTCAGTGTATCCGGGCTAAAGGTATCCAAAAGTCATGACTAATTTTTACGGAACTACCCATTAGAATTTTAAAAAAATGATTTAAATAGAAAGAACATCTCACCGTTTTAATATCAATCATAGATTTCTATCACAGTATCATAGATTTCGATGTGTGCACCTACCCTTCGATGTGTACGATGAACGTCTAAATGGTAATTCAGTTCGCTCCAAGTGTTTCGTAGCATATCAGGCGTTATTAGACTTTTTGCTTGGGGGTTCATTAAATCCGTTGTGTATAAACAAAGAATTGAAACTGTGGATGAGTTGGAGAAGCGTATACGAAACACTTGGAGAAAACTGAATTACCATTTAGACTTTTGTCGTGCTACAAAAGGTGCACACATCGAAATCTATGATACTATGATCGAAATCTATGATTGATATTAAAATTGGTGAGATGTTCTTTCTATTTAAATCTTTTTTTAAATTCTAATGGGTAGTTCTGTAAAAATAAGTCATGACTTTTGGATACCTTTAGCCCGGACACCCTGTATTAACTCATTTAGTTAAAATTGTGTTATTCTCAACAATCGATCAAGTTCGGCAGAAAAAGTGACGGCACTGGCAGTTATATCGTTTGCTCCTGAGAAAGAGCAACCAAAGCTAGGAAATATCTAGATTATGATCAAGCTACACATTTCAAATTGAATGTGGCAGTGAGTAATAAAACGGAGGAAAGAAATTACGGACCATGGAATTTTTCTATAAAATAAGAAAATATTATTTTACAAAAACCCAAACTGTGAGTATCTAATTGTGTTAAACTGTGAGTATCTAATTGTATCTAATTGTCTGTGAGTATATATTTTAAGCCCAAAAAATTTGACTCTAATGAGATCATCTATTGGTGCATTCACGTTTTTAAATTAAATGTATCTAAACTGAGTTCAATTGTTTAGTATAACCCTTCTATTATAAGCGTTAAACGACGTTTTCTTCTATTATAAGCTTTTAAGGTGGCCCGGGACACCAAATTCTGAAAATTATTGTATTTATGATATAACATACCCAAAATTTATTATTAAAATTATAATTTATTTTTAAAATTTATTTTTAAAATTATAATGGGTAGTTCCGTAAAAATAAATCATGACTTTTGGATACCTATAGCCCGGACATCCTGTATATTCATATGCTAAGAAAAGTAATTGGTGCTAATTACGCAGCATAGTAACTCTAGACACGGAGAACTCTTCTGTGAAATTATCGTTTTTAATAATGATTCCTCCGATGTAGAAAATCTGCTTACCAGTTCAATTGAGTGACCACTTTTATTTCAATACAGACAACAATACTGACTGAACAGCAGTGTGCGTGTATTATGTGCCTCTTTCAACTGACCATATCCACTCTTTTTCTAGACTCAGATGATCTTGCTTACAGTCCTCCTGGTGGCGATTATGAATTATTTCGTGGGAGCTTGCCTTCATCCTTCAATTCCGCAGATGGCACGTGGATTCATGGGCTGGGATTGTAAGTAGACTTTCCTACTGTTACCAAATAATAAAGAGCGAGGTACATCGGAACTTATACATAATCATAGACTGAAACTAATATACAGGAATATATAGGAAACTAATATATAGGATCTTTCTAATATATATAGGAAAGCATCAAGTAAAATACATCCGGAAATCAATGGAAATTCAGGATGAAATCAAGAATCAAAATACAGGGTCGTCGAAAAAGGTCGGACACATTTCGAAAGCTCATAATTCTAAAATAAATTGAGCAAACGCAATAATATTCTTTTCAATCAACTTGGCAAGTGTCCAAGATTTCTAAATGTAACTGGTGCGCAACCGTGACGCTGAACGTTGCGCAGAAGCGATGCGAGATGGAAGAGGTCTTCGTTAGGATTTCCGTCAGTGCAATGGCGACCGTTCAGGTGAAAGCTCAAGCGGTGGTTGTTTGCGATAAACACGACGGTAATTTCGCTGAACTGTTTTAACAGATTTGTACTCCGCTAACCACAACACACATTCGGCTTTCTCCTGAGCGGTCCCCATTGCACTGACGGAAAGCCGAACGAAGACCTCTTCCACCTCACATCGCTTCTGCTCAACGTTCAACGTCACGGTTGAATACCAGTTGCATTTAGAAACATTGGACACTTGCCAAGTTGTTTGAAAAGAATATTGTTGCGTTTGCTCAATTTATTTTAGAATTATGAGCTTTCGAATTATGTCCAACCTTTTTCGATGACCCTGTATTTTGATTCTTGATTTCATCCTGAATTTCCATTTATTTCCGGATGTATTTTACTTGATGCTTTCCTATGGCGCTGTAGAATTTCCCGAGGAAAGGAACACGATCGTAGGAGGAATACCGTAGAGATAGTTTTACGCAATATTTCTTTCAATGTTTTCTCATATATATATATATATATATATATATATATATATATATATATATTCCTCATTGTTATCGTTGGAACGACAGCCACTGTAGCCGTTCTTTGAATGTTCTTCCATTCAGCGTTGAACAGCGTATTTACAGCGTCGAACTCTAACCCACTTATAACTCCCTGTTCGTAAACAATACTTGTTTTTCTAACAATTTAAATTAGCATACTAAATCTAAAATTTGAAAATCTATGTTTGAAGATCTAAGTATTTACCCGCTAAATCAGTTTCTCAGAGATCTCGTTTGTAATTAGACACGACACACGTATATGAAAATTACATACATGTTGTAATTAAAACGTCACATAATAAGCATATTAAGAAATTGGAGTAGGAATTCAAACATTGAGCTCTTTATAGACACTTTTTTATACACATACACACACTTATAATATATATATATATATATATATATATATATATATATATATATATATATATACATATATAACTATTTTAGAATCCTTGATAATATGGAAATGTAATATATTTAAATTGTTCCTATCATTATAGTGTCTTTAGGAACGACTAATTTTCTACCTGACTTCAGAGATGAGACGTTTTTCAGCGTTTTTGCAGTATTTTTCCCCTCAGTTACTGGAATCTTGGCAGGAGCGAATATTTCAGGAGATCTTAAGGTCAGTCTCTATCTTTCTAAGAATGTTCAACCAACTTTTGAAACGAGCATTTAAATGTTAATTTTCTCAACATTAAAAAAGACATCCGATTTATTTCCGTTTAAAAACTAGAAATAGGTAGACGTGATCCCGAAATCTTCCGAGAAAATTTTGTCCTCCTTTCGGAAAATGGGATCCGTCGAAGCAGTCCTTCTAGAACGGTGGTTTCTAACCTTTTGTTGATCAGGAACCACTCATTAAAAAAAGAATTCGGGGGGGGGGGGACCTTTAGAGGCAAAAGTGGGTTTTATTTTTTGAATAGACAAAACTATTTGCGAAAAACAACTTTAATAAATAAGGAGAAATCAGCTTATTAATAACAATAACAAATTTTTACGTTATAGAAAACTTAATAGCAAGCATTATAGCCTACGAAACCCCCCCCCCCCAAAAAAAAAAAATAAATAAATAAAAATAAATATATAAATACATAAATAAAAATAAATATATAAATAAATAAATAAAAATAAATATATAAATAAATAAATAAAAATAAATATATAAATAAATAAATAAAAATAAATAAACGAGATTTTTGAGCTTGTATTTGCTTTACTACCTGTAAAATTGCTGTGATGCTGCGAAATGTCCGCGCCAGAAAAAATATTTTAGAAATAACTTTAGCTTTAAAACGTATAAACTTTAAAAATTCATAAAAACCCGAAAAATAACCAAAATGAAAAAGGTTTGCAGGGTTAGCATCGCTAGGCCACGGGATTTTTTTTGAGACATGAAAAAATACCTCAAAAAACAGCCGACAGGTGGCTCTGACTTACACAAATGAAAGAAAAGATACGCAAATAACGAAAAGAGTGCTTCTAAATCGTTTATTACTGCAGTAGGTGTTCCACATGACCCCCACCACAGGGGATAAGGCATTGCAGGCTAGTCACAAATCCAGCAACGGCAGAGTGCAGAAGGTATACATGGCAGATGTATACATGACGCAGATGTATATATGACACCTCTCGGCGGATCGCGAAACAACGGTGAACTGGTTGTGGACCATAGGACCATAGGAACAAGTGGCTAACTGTGTTACCTAGGCCAACGCCTTCAAACACATATATTTCAGGAGAATGTCAGCGGAGAGCGGAAGTACCACCGAAATGAGAATTGAATGTTCGAAAATTAGCATCAACAGTTCAGAAAACAGCCCAATGAGCAACACAATAGTGAAGCAGAGAGTCTTTTAGTCAGAACTTTGTAGGGTGAAAAGAAGAGTTCTCATTGGATGTCTCCAGGATCCTCCAGTTGATTCGCTGATGGGGGTGGAGTCAATGGCTGTCTGTAAGCTGGATTTCAATTGGCAAGTTTAGAGAGGAGGAAGAAAAGTGATTGGATAGAGAGATAAGGTTCAGAATCCGTGAGTTCAATTACTAGAAAAAGAGCAAATCCAAAAGGATTTACTCACAGACAAAAATATAATTCCTAGAAGGAAGTTTACGGATAGTAAATAGATTTTTATTATGTTTTATAAAATTTTTAATTGTTTTTTGCCTTGGTAAAGCCAAGTATAGTTTTTTGTATTTTTTATTTCATTTAAATGACGAGGACAAACAAAAATTTAAGACGAAAGACTCAGGATGGCTGGAGGCCTTTTCCTGTTAGTGGGGTCAGCGTGATCATAATTTGCAAGATTGATTAAGAGTTCACTGTCAATAGAATTGTGAAAGTTAATAGGTTCGTTTTTGAGATAATTTCGAATAGTAGGGATTCCTAATACCCTATAAATACAAGTATTTCTGAAATACCAATCCGCGTTAACAATTTATCGAATGGTGCTGCTCTGAGCAGATGCAATTTTTTTAATATGGGCATTTGCACAGTATGACCACGCTGGCCCTCTATAAGTTAAGATAGTACGAAGATAGGAGTTATAAATGAGCATTTTATTGGCTATGCTTAATTTGCTGTTCCGAGACATTAAAGGGTAAATTAATCTTCTGGCTGCTCGGAACTTGTTCCTGACATGGAGGATATGGTTTTTCCAAGTGACATTTTTGTCTAATATGACACCGAGGTATTTGACGGTATCAGACCAGTGGATTTTTGTGTTTCCTATTTGTATTTGGTGACTGTTGAATGTCTTTTTACATTTAGATGTAAACATGACAGCAACGCATTTTTCAGAATTACTTTTAATTTTCCATTTGTCGAGCCAATTTTGAATGGAGGACATATGGGTATTGATATAGTTAACAGCATATTTAAAATTTTTGTTGGGGGCAAAAAGGGCAGTGTCATCAGCGAAAATTGCAAGATTGGTGTTTATATTTTGAGGTAAGTCATTTATAAATATGTTAAACAAAATTGCGGAGATAACACTACCTTGAGGGACTCCTGAGTTAATATTAGATTTACTAGAGAGTTGACCGTTAATTTTTACTTGAAAGGTGCGATTTTTAAGGTAAGAGAAAAGGAGGTGGATGATTTGGGGTGGGAAGTTATAATTAATAAGTTTATGAATGAGACCGTCAATCCAAAGTTTATCAAAGGCTAGGGAGATATCGAGGAAAAGGGCTGCAGTCGAGGACTTACTTTTCTTAGCATTAGCAAGGTTTTCAGCAAGACGATAAACTTGGTGCGGAGCGGAAAGAGATTTTCTGAAGCCAAATTGGCACGGAATAATGATTTGATTGTCATCGAGGTGCTCGTTAATTCTCCTAGAAATAAATTTTTCGGTAATTTTACTGAGAATTTAGAAGGCTGATAGGGCGGTAGCTGGAAGGAGAGGATTGGGGTTTATTAGGTTTTAAGATTGGGACAATAATGGAGTTTTTCCAGCTGTGGGGAAGATATTCAAATTTAAAAATGGAGATGATAAGAATAGTAATTTTGAAGATATACTTAAAAGGGAGGTTCTTAAGCATAGTATTGTTGATGTTATATTCCCCTGGGGATTTTTTTAAGGGAGATTTATAATTATTTCTTTGACGTCGGCGGGAACAGTAAAGGGAGTGGGACTTTCATGAGGGCTGTTTAAGAAGAGGTTAATACTATTTTCGACAATGTTATCAGTACTTGGGTCAGAAATTTGATTTGGGGTAAAAATTTTTGCCAATACTGGTTGTGGATTAGGAGCGCACGTTCTTATAACCGTCTCATTTGCATATTTCCACAGAATTCGCTCGTACCATTGTCACCTGTCGGCTGTTTTTTGAGTTTTTTTTTCTGTCTTTAAAAAATCCCGTGACCTAGAGATGTTAACCCTGCAAACCTTTATTTATTTTGGTTATTTTTCCGGGTTTTGTGAATTTTTAAAGTTTATACGAACTTTTTGCCCACCCGGTATTATTTGTACCCACGGAAAAATTCAGTATATCATGAATAGAGTACGAATAATAAAAATGTAGCTCTTTATGATTAAGAGATCTCAGAGACTGACTGCATTGCTAGGGTTTATACAAAAACCGACTTTTCGAAAAACCGGTTTTCGAATTCCAGATTTCCAAAAAACCGGTTTTAGCCGGTTTTCGAATTTTTGTCAAAAAAAAAATAGACTAGGGAAAATATTTTATTTAATTTATATAAAATAGCATAAAACGAAATCAATATCATAGACAAAATATAAAAAAAATTAAGGATTACACATTGCTTACACAAAATAACGAAAACTCAAACAAAAATTTCAAATTTCAAATAATATTTATATTTATTTCACTAATTTTAATTTCTCCCAAGAAAATAGGATTTTAAAAAAACAAAATATCCACTGAACGGTGGCTAAGTCTTGTTCTTATTTTGGACACAATATTGCCTGAAATTGAAAATACTCGTTCACTAGCTACTGAGCTTGGTTTTATAGTTTTCAGGGCATCCAATAACAAATCTAAGTTTTTGGTTCTTTTATTCGTTGCCTCAAATAATGAAAATTCAGCTTTCAGTGTCTTTGGATTTGTAAGTTTTTCTTCAGGATCTTCAAGAATCTTATGAATTTGTTTTTCCATGGCTTCCTTTAAAAAAGCATTACTCTGATGAGTAGTTTCTTCGATTTGCTCTTCATCAGAATCGGTTTCCACAAAAAGAATTTGGAAATATTCTAGACAATATCTTTCCAGATAACTATAACAACTTTATATTTTTGTTTCCAGTTTTCACTTTACAAGATTAAGCGAACCTGTCGTGACTCGCGACGGATTGCACATATGTACTAACATAAAATATGTCGGTTAGGCACGTCTTTTCCACGTGCGCAGTGCACAATGCACAAGCACTGGCCAACGCAACTCGCAACGTTGAAAAAAATGTGTCTGCTGCCCGTTGCATAGAACGAATAGCAAATCAAATAAGTTAAAAATTTATTTTTACGTAATAATTTGAATTCTTTAAAAACCGGTTTTCTTAATTTAAAAACCGGTTTTCAAATGTGACAAATTTATTTTAAAAACCGGTTTTCAAATGTGACAAATTTATTTTAAAAACCGGTTTTTTAAAAACCGGGTTTGAAAAACCGTCAAACCCTATGCATTGCAGTTTCTTAGGTCAATTAGTTAAATTCAAATTGACTCTTTCAGGATCCGTGCATGGCTATTCCAAGAGGTACCTTTCTCTCAATATTCACTACTTCCACTTCCTACGTGCTGATAGTTATCTGGCTGGGTTTCACGGTCTTACGAGACGCAACTGGAAACATAGACGATTATTATAACGGAACTCTCCAGAACTGCTCTATTTTCGAGGGGGGCTGCAAGTATGGATTGCAGAATGATAACCAAGTGAGTATTCATTACATTAATTTTGTTAAAGAACGGGTATTTATTAACGGAAACAGATGAGATTCGAATACATAATAGCCGTTTGTTTATACAAGATCAGTTAAACGTGTTTAAAGCTTAAAATTTATTAAAAAGTACCTCTATTCAAACAATCTGCTTTTATAAAATCTGTATATTTCTTAGAAACATACTGGAATTTCAAAATTTAATGTACTCTATCCACATATGATTAATATGTTATTAAAGATGATCTATTTAAAGATTATTACTGTATTTATTAAAGTAATAAAATTTAACAGTTACAAATAAACTTAATAATCTGTATAGTTTTAAACTTTTTAGAACCACGATCAAAGGAGATTGCATTAAAACACAATGCACATGGCGAAAAAATTTACACCATGGCAGAGTACCCCGACAGGGGTTAATAATTTCATGCATAACTTAATTTTAAATATAAAATAATGATAAATTTCTCAAAATTCAGAGGCATTTTCAATAGATTTAGGTTCCTTTTTGAATGATTTTAAAGGTTAATCGGGATAGTGAATTTTGTTATTTCATCTTTTTGTAGTGAAATAAAAAATAGTCCGATTTTTAAATGATTAGACGTATTGTAAAAAAATATTTGTCTAAAAAATATTAGCTTCTTTTTTAAAGATTTAAATTTTGAAGAATATGAATAATATTTAGTTGCTTTGCATTATGGAAATACTAAAAAGGGAGCCAGAGAGTCTAAGGTAAGTTCATCTCCATTCACTGAAATGTTTTTAAAGGACAATACCCTATATCTGCATTCTATGTTGAAATAGGCAATCAAGCCTACGTCCCCTTTACTTCTGCTGGAGTCAAAGTCAAGGAGTCGTAACGCGAGTTAACGCTTTGGCTAATAGGTTTACCATTTGCCCGTTTACTTCCATGAGTCACATATACGACTCATGATAAGAATTCTTTTTGTCTGTCCAATAAAGGCTTCGACAGTGAAAGTGTTAATAATATGATAAATGTTACTACATTCTTATAAAAAAATCTACGAAAAAAAGATATTATAGTTAAGTCAATTAAAATGTTTAATTTCTGTTGTATATGATTAATTATCACAATTTAACTTGTAGGTTATGACTCTGTCAGCCGGGCTTGGACCACTGATATATGCGGGAATATTTGCTGCTACTTTGTCTTCGGCTTTAGTATCTATAGTGAGCGCGCCAAGGATTCTGCAAGTAATACAACTTTTCATCCATTCCTTTAAAACCTATTTAATATTAAAAAAGATTGATAGATAGCTTCAATAATACAAGAAGGCACTAATAATCAAAATTCTACCAAGTATTTGTATATTTTCTTATTAGTTTTGGTTAGAAAGATAAACCGATCTTTTTAAGCTGACGTTGCAAGTTTTGCCTCTACTTTTCTACTTTGAATCAGTATTGTTATTTGCTCACTGAGATATAAAGGTTTTTGAGAGGGAACAGATTCCAGAATCATTCTGCAGTATCAAAGAAATGTTTCTTAATTTCACGATTAATTTTTTTTGTATTGGCATCGAACGATGTAATTTTATTGATTGTGGTTTTCAATTCTAGAGAATAAAAATTATATTTTAGACTTAATTTAATATTTGGAATCCTTCTAAGCTTTGATAAGCATTTTCAAGCATTCTGTTTAAATGATTGCAACACCATTTATATTAACCCTTTGAGAAAGAATTTAAATGAGATCATTTCTGACCAAGGCCCCGTTAGTTCCTCAAATGTTATGTTGAGTACATTCTTTGGCATTAGGCTACCAAAGTCGAGCCAAACTCAGTCTATGAGTTCTAGGAATTTATATACTACCTAAAAGGATTGGCTGGGCAAACACCGATCAACTGAAATCTACTAAAACATCAAAATTTCTTTCGGGTGGGATTCAAGCGTCTATTTCTAATCACGTTTTAGCTTTAATCTTTAGCTTACGGGGCCCATTTTTCCGATTCCCTCTTTAGACCGGGAAATTTCATACCCCATTGCAAGAACAGCCATTAAGGAGGTTGTATATATATATATATATATATATATATATATATATATATATATATATATATATATATATATATATATATATATATATATATATATATATATATATATATATATATATGTACATACATACATATATATATATATTCATTCATTCCTGGGCCGTATTCTTGGGATACATGCTATCCCATCCCGTAAGGAAAAGGTTAAAGTACCCAGTTTTATTAGCACCCAGGTGCTACTGTTATCACTATGGGAGATTTGCGTGTCTGCCTGTTTCAAGTTGCCAAACTTTCCAATAAGACAAGTAACACAGCAATGCCTCGGCGACGTTTAACAGAAGAAGAAAAAAAATAAGGAATTTAATCAGTAACACTTGGGTCGTATTTAAAATCTCGAATTGAGTTTTTTTATAGTTTATTTTCAAAAATATTTTAAAAATAATTTTTTTTTTACAAAGCGTACATTTTAAAGAGTTTACATGACTTCTTACACTCCATGTAGATTTAGTTAATTAGTATTACTTTGAATCAAACTCAAATTTTTTGATATGAAAATTAGGAAATTATTTACAGTGTTTCATACTTATTGAAATATTCTCAACCGTTACTTGTCTGAATAGTTTCATTTCTCTCTACTCTGAAAATAATATTTTGAGCTTATAAAATTTAATTGTAATTCTTGGAGTAATTATTGTCGAGAGATACTTTTTATACACTTTCAAACTTTTGTGGAAGTGAAGTCTGCAGAGCTTGCTTACTGGTGAGTCGAAAATTTTATTTTTACAAGAAGCGAAGTCATGCAATAAGGACTTTTATATCAGCCGTAAAGGAAAAAATTATCATAAATGCAAATTTTATTCACAAAATTTCAAAATTATAACATAACAAAATGATTTAAGATTTTTAATCTTTGAGTAAAAAAAAAACCCTACAGCAATGACGAAAATAGGTATATTATTATTCCCCCCCCCCCCCACAATATACGCGGCATTCGATATAAAAATCAAAAGTATTATCTATATACTTGTATATAAAACAGTTCCGTAACTGACTGACTCACTGACTGACATACAACGCACAGACCAAACCGCTGGACCTAAAGTGCTGAAATTTTGCATGGCGATTCTTCTTATAGTGTAAGGGTGCACTAAGAAAGATTTTTGAAAATTTCTTAAGCTGTTTTAGTAACTTTTTTTAAGTTTGCATTTAAAATAATTATTTGAGGGTTATAAAATTTATAACACGAGAAAGATCATAAAAATTCCTTTAAAATGAAATGTTTTTCGAATCTTTATCTCTATTTTCTGATTTTTGGTGAATTGTTAAAGATTAATTTTTTTAATTTAATTTATTAAATGCTGATCACGTGATTTCTTTATCTGGTACTTTAAATAAATTTATCGTCACGTGCATAACAACTAAATAGACAAAAAAAAAATATTTTTCTTTTCTTGCTATTGTGGCAGACGATTGGACATTATCCAAAAAAATATTAAAATACAGTAAAAGATATGTTTCTCAAATTGTACTATATTAACTGTACTATATTCTTTAGTATGTCCTATTAGATTTAATTTGAACATTTTCTTCTACATTATTTTGTCTATAAAAATATCCGTTACGATTTTTTTATAAATATATTTTTTCGTTTTTCTTTTACATCAATTGCATACATTGATCGTTGTATTTATTATAAATATAGTTATACATATTTTTGGCATTAATTGCATACGTTGACCGTTGTACTTAATTTGAATGTACTCCGTAGCGAAGTACGGGTTTTCAGCTAGTTGTGCATATATAGCGGCATCGTCTCCAAAGTGTTGACAAAGTCAGTTCCAGCCTCTAAATAGTGTTTACATACGACTGCAGCGTTATATATACTATATGAGAGAGTCCCTGTGTTAAGATATTCTTCCCGGTTGGATAAGTTTCTTGCAGTTTTTAGCATGTATTATTAAAAAAAAAAATCTATGTATGTATAAGGTGAATTAGATTTTTCCATGCAGGGAATTTTTTAGTATGGCTGGGGAAACACTTCATATTCACGATTTTTATTCGTGTCTGTTGTTGTTTCTAATGCTCCATGGCCGGACGTATTCCAGACCAGGTGTTCAGTCTTCATAAAAGACTTACTATTTTTTATTTTTATTTTTAAATAATCCATTATAATAATTGTTTCATTTTATTCCTCATATTGTTTGTAATTTGTATTCAAATTGTGTTTCTGCTCAATAGATAGCATCACCATGTAAATTTTTTTTTTAACTTCAAGCTAAAATGTTTTTTATTCTGTTGTTATTACATATTCGATTCAAAGTAATGGCAAGAAAATGGCTAAGAAATGTTTAATCTGTTGTGCTGTATATTCTATTCTAAGCAATGGCATGGAAGAATTCAAAAATCGCTATGTTGGATGCGATTCCGTTCTTCTTTTTTTGTTAAAGATTCTGCGTAGATTATTGTTCAAGCTGTTGACATTTTGCAGTCAATTATTCATTCTGTAGAACCTAATTCCGAAGGGTTATTCAATGGGTCACGAATTCAACAGTTATGTGTTAAAAGGAAGTTAATTATTAAAAGCATTTTAAGGATACATGCACGGAACTAAATTTTTTTAGTGTTGACTTATTATTTAAGTATTATTCAGAAGATGTTAAAGGTAAGCCATTCCAGTATTACCTTTATTAAAGGAAGTAAGAAGATTGATTAGTAGCACTTAAACAAGAACATTGAATATTTTTGTTAATGGATTTTTATACAGTCCGTTAAGATATAAAGTTATATTAATAAAATAACTGACCTCATACCAGGTCCATATAGACATTGGTCTGAGAGGTGCGGCACCGGTTTATATTGGCACCACAAGGATCGGAATCCGATTTAGCCAGGTGCCACCTCAATTTTGACCGAGCGATCCCAAGGACGACATCTGGGGGATCGGACCCTCTCCCTTCCTCTCTGACCTCATAGAGGGACTTTTTGGTCAAGGGATTTAACTTGCCCATATCCGGCCTAGATACGGAGGCATTTAATGGCGCTTTTCGGGATTCGATCCGAGCACCCCTCGGGGCCCCTATTTTCGTGTCTGCTAGGAAGTATTAATTTTTTCCGTGTGTAACGGAGGGAAGAAATCCGACAGTAGAGGGAAAATGTAAGATATGAAAACATAAAGGAGAACTATTCTGAAAAGGACAAAATCATGTACAAAAATTTATCTAACAACAAAGTAAATTGCAAAAAAATTAATTTAAACCATATGGATTTACCAGCTGAATACCCGTTCTTCGCTACGGAGTACATTCAAATTAAATATAAAGATTAATGTATACAATTAATTTAAAAAAAAAAAAGTATATTTATAAAAAAATAGTAACGGATATTTTTATAGACAAAATAATGTAGAAGAAAATATTCAAATTAAATCTAATAGAACACACTAAAGAATATAGTGCAGTTAAATATAGTACAGTTTGAGGAACATTTCTTTTACTGTATTTTAATATTTTTTTGGATAATGTCCAATCATCTGCCGCATTAGAAAGAAAAATTTTTTGTCGATTTATCTCGTTGTTATGCACGTGACGCAAAATTAATTTAAAATATCACAAAGAAACCACGTGATCAGAATTTAATAGATTAAATTCTAAAAATTCATCTTTAAAAATTCACCAAAAATCAGAAAATGGCGGCGAAGATTCGAAAAAGATTTCATTTTAAAGGAATTTTTATGATCTTTCTCGTGATATAAATTTTATAACCCTCAGATTATTATTTTAAATGCAAACTTTAAAGAATGTTACAAAACAGCGAAAAAATTTAATTTAAAAAAATTTAAGAAGAATTTTTCAAAAATCATTCTTAATGCACTCCTACACTATAAGAAGAATCACCATGGTAAATTCCAGCTCTTTTGGTCCAGCGGTTTGGTCTGTGCGTTATCTGTTAGTCACTCAGTCAATCAATCAGTTACGGAACTATTTTATATATATATAAATAAGCATACTGTCTGCACATTATTTAATATTGTGCACATATTTTTATTACATGAAATACAATGACAATATTCTTTTCACAAAACTTAGAGGTGAAAATTTGCTTGTAGTTCCTCATTGATAAAAAAACTTCCAACTATTATTCTTTATTTGTTTTCAATGTGTTAATTCAATCGAAAAATATCTCTTATAGCTTTGATAGTAGAAGAATACATTAATAATTAATTTTCTATTAAGGCTTTGTATCTGGATTCATTTACTAGTTTGGGTTCGAAAAAATAAACCGATTTTTTTTAAGCTGACGTTGCACGTTTTACTTCTACCTTTCTTTGTCAAGTTTTTTACCTACTCACTGCGATATGGAAATTTTGAGAGGGAACGGGTTCCAGAATCGCTCTGCAAAACCAAAGAAAACAGTGAAATGTTTTCTCAATTTGACGATTCCTTCTTTTTCCATCATCGGACGATGTAATTTTTTTTTCTCGAAGTAAGATGTTAGAATAATTATTTTATTTTTCAGGCCTTGTGCGTGGACGGCGTTATCCCTTGGCTGAACTGGTTTGGTAAAGGATACGGTAAGGACAATGATCCAAGGCGGGCCCTTGCTTTGACATTCATCATAGCTGTATTGTTTACTCTGATTGGTAAGTTCGAGGCATTGTTTAGTGGTGTTAGAGATTTTTGATGAAGCGCCATTGGCTGAAAGTGTTCTATTCCCCGATCAGAGATTTCTGTTGGGTGATATATGCATGAATGCATGAAAAAAAAAATATCTTTTACATACCTAGAGAAAGCACAAACTTCAAGTGCAGAAACATCTTTGATAAGATTTAAAATAATTCTCTGAACTGACAGTTATCGGAAGATGGATTATCCGTGCATTACAATAGAGCTAAGTTAGATTTAACCTTTAGCTTACGGGGCCCATTTTTCCGATTCCCTCTTTATAACAAGAAATTTCATACTCCCTTTGCAAGCACGAACATTAAGAGGAACATTATATATATATATATATATATATATATATATATATATATATATATATATATATATATATATATATATATATATATATATATATATATATATTTATATATATATTTTTATATATACATACATACATACATATATATACATACATACATACATATATATATATACATATACATATATATATATATATATATACATACATATATACATATATATATACATACATATATATATATATATATATATATATATATATATATATATATATATATATATATATATATATATATATTCTTCGGCTCGTACCCTTAGGATACATGCCTATCCCATAAGGAAAATGTTAAAATACAAATTTCCCAAAAGAATACCAACAGAGCTACTAAGAAAGAACTATAACAGACTTTTTTAGTAGAAAAAACGAAAAACAATTTAATTTTTATTCTTATTTTAAATAAAACCTATTTAAATCTCTCTATGCAATTCATATAGAAACACTAAATATACTTCCCCTATTATACAGTGATATTTTTTTGATTATCGGTGTTTCTGGATGGGTGTTTCGCGCACATCCACCTATTAACATGAAAAATCTGGAGTTCAGTATATTCAATAAATGCTGCACAGTAGTTGTCGCAGATATTTTGTCCCTATGACATGGGGAATTTTACTGTCCACATTTCTGTGGTCGCTAATTAGCCAGAGCCTATTTCAGAATTCTGTGTTTTCATTTCAAAAATAGGTCTTTAAACGCAACGCGAATGATTTCTGAAAATCTTTCATTTTAATTTAATCACTTCATTAAGCCTTTTTAATTTTGTAGTAATAGACGTCACTAATTTAATGCTTTGTAAAAAATTAATTTTAGAAAAAATATTGAAAACTATGAGCTGTTTCTTTCGACGTCTACTTTCAGACACAAAAAAAACAGGATTTAATATATGAATTTGCGAATCTGAGAGTAGGAAAATATTGAGATTCAAATTCCACATAGCTTTTAACATAAAGACTGAGGATCTGCTCTGAAAACTGCTTCACTGCCTTAAACTACTCAAAACTCGTGCCCGATATTTCTTTCTATCTCATTTTCTAATATTTAACTATAAAAGCCAAAACTACTTTTCAAATCTTACTTTTTTAACGTCATATATCTTCAAACGCTCATAGAATGAAAAGAAAAATTGTATCTCTATTCGTACCTTTTTTCCCTTAAAAAGACTATTTTTAGAAACTGTGTTTCTTTTTCCACAAATGCCCTCTTGTTTCACATTTAATAAAAAAATATACATTAGAAATAATGTCTGGGACTTTGATAATTCTTAGTTATTAAATGTGTCTCCTTGGCAACTTAAAACATAAAAAGCATTTTCAGATGGGATATAGGCTAGAACATGAAATTGGCAGACTTCTTTGACTTAGGTTGAAGTCAGAGCTTTGTAAAGAGATTATTTTTAATAAAAAGTATTTTAGTATCGATCTTAATTTTTTTTTCAAAAACCCACGAAAAAGGAGATGACTCCCCCCCCCTTTTCCCCACATACATTATACAGACATTTGTAATATAAAATTGTTGTCTGATTATTCCTATATTGAATGCCATAGAAAATAAAGTTAATGGCTAAAAAAATAAAACACTTCTTAGCAAGAAAAGATTTTTTTTCGATGAATCTTAGCGGATGACGAATCAAACATTTGCATCAGTCATTTTTACTGCTAAGTTTGTTAAGTATAAAGATACTGGTGAGAAACACGAACATAAAATGAAGCAAACATATAATTTTCAAATTTGCAGGATTATAAATGAAGATCATCACATGTTTTTGTAATGTAGTAGTCAGAATCTTTTTCTGGAAAGCAGGAAGTTCCAGATTTCCTATTATCGGAATCCAGGATCTGGGATCCAAGAATCGATCCGAGATCCAGGATACAACCCTCCTTCATCCTCCCTATCTATCGTCGTCCTGGATCGATATTCCAACCTCTCAACAACCAACCTATGCCGTTGATCAGCCTCGAACCCAAAGCACCTGATTTCATTCTGTCACACTGCAACATGCGCATTCCTCATATCGCAATCTTTTAAATTTTTCTCTCGTTAAATGAGAATTATGTCTGGTGGAGGAGTCTGGTGGCCAGTAGTGCTCAGTGGCACCATAGTAGTCGGAACTCCATTAGTGTAGCGTCCCTTTGTGGTAGCACTGTATAACCTTTACTAGATTCCAAGATGTGTTGTAAAAGAAGACTAGTGCAACAACAGTGCAATGATGCTGTAAGAAATCCCTAGAGGTCTGTGGTCCTGACTGTATATACGTTGCCAAGTCTTTTTAAACTATCAATTTTTATTTCCATTTTTTACGACAGAAAATGCTTCTTCTTTTTTGTGTGTCTCTCTTTCTCTCTTTTTATCAATATGGGCTTCTAGGTCGTCGGCGGTCTCATGTAGCTTTGAGGACCTTAAGGTATACCTTTAAGAAACCTTACACCAGACTCTGAGGTGACTAACTATTTCTAGAACTCAAATCCATAATCTTCAGTATGCCGGGTCGAGATTCTAAAAGCAGACCTACCATGTCATATCACTGATACCAGTTTAACTATCCAGTATAGTTATTAAGCATCCAAGGAGTTGCAATAGATTTTTCCAGATTCAACGTTTTTTAAAAAGTGTGTTTCAAAACCACTGCTGACAACTTACAATATACCTATGTCTTTTTTAAAATTAATTAGACGAGTTCGAATAAAAGAATAAACAGTGAATAGCATTTGAGTATTTTTTTAATTGAAATAAGTATCGTAAAATAAACACATCTAGATTTCTTATTTATCTGAAATTTATGAGAAAAATGCAGTTAAAAGTAAGTCTAAATGACATATTTTAGGTTTTTTTATCATTGCGTAGTACAAGATTCCAAAGTACGATTACAGTATCTAAAAATAAATTAAACATTTTCCAATAACCAAGGATATAATTCGCCAAATGCTTTGAAACGCAGAATTCCTTCATGGATTTTTAACTGCCAGAAATCAATATTTTTTTTTCAGTAGAACCAAGTCTGATAGACTTGGTCCGACCAATTCGAAAAATAATGTTAAGGTTTCTGGGTATACTATAAAAATTAAGACTAAAAGCTTAACTTCGTTGGAACTAAATTATATATTTCAGGGACATTAATAAAGTCTGATAGTTTTTATTTGATTAAATCTACTGAATATTTTAATAAAAATCCTTACTTTTTATTGTTTAATAGTTTGAAAAAAAGCCATTATTGGGATGAATTTGAAATTTTTTTCAACAAAAATTTTCGGTCAGAATACGTCAAATATTATGACATACACTATGCTTTTATATAAATGAATTTCCTTTCTTTAAAACGTGGTATGGTAATTGTGTGAAACTAACAAAAATACATGCTAAGACTTACTTAAGCAATTGCTTATGTTTCTTGAACAGTTGTTAGGACTGAAAACATTATACGTTGCTTTTGTGTTTGTGATCTTCTACAATTATTTATTTCCCAATATAACTCCAAATCTAGGTGTGCGCTTTTACTAGATTATTGTGTGCTATTAAAAAGTTTTATAATCATCAACTTAATATTTTTTCCATTCCTGTAGGAGATCTGAATGCAGTTGCTCCCATAATATCTAATTTCTTTATGGCTGCAAACGGGTTGATCAATTTTTCTTGCTTCCATGCGAGTTATGTTAAAACCCCAGGTAAGTGGAATTAATATAGTTTATGGATAATAGATTGGAATCTCAAATAAAACATCTTATTCTTCAGTGCATTTTGACTGATATGTGAAAATAAACTAATTCTAACTCTAGAAATAACTAATAGTGAGTCTTTCCTACATTCGTTTTCAAAATGTTTGGAAAACAAATAAAAAAATCTTTAAAATTAATCAATTTGGATTGAGTACGTTGATGTAATCGCGTATAAATTCTTCATAATAAATAAATTTGTCGATTTATATAGTGCAAAGTTTTTATCATGTCGCACTTCTGCTAGAAAAGTGTTACATTCTAAAATAGCCATATTTTCAGGAAGAGCCATTTCATTTCTTCTTTAGCTCTTCCTGAAAATATGGCTATTTTGAGATGAATTTTCTGAAGTGAATCCCCCCCCCCCAAAAAATAGTTGCATAGATTCAGTACATTACAATACTATAGTCTCATTGATAACTCAAGATCAGAGTTAATATTCAGTATTAGGTAAAAATGGTCGATTGTATTCAAGAAATAGGGTAGAAAGCAACTTTGCAATCAAAGAAAATCTGGTATTACTAATAGTACTATATTACTAATATTGGTAATTATTTTTTTAATTAATTTTAAAATACGTATATGGAAGACAAACAAAGTTGAAGGATTTAAAAGTGTTCGATTTAGATAGGTAACATTAAAATACAAGTGTGAAAATTTTATATAAGAGAAAACTTGACTGATTTCTATTTGTTCTTGTAAAAAATTTCCTGTGTATTTTCTAAAATTTATCTTCATACGCTAGATGCTTTGATTTGGTGCGTTACATTACTAGAGTACTGATCATTCAAGATTAGTGTAAATACCCGGTATTAGTGGAAACGTTTGATTTTGTCATAAGAAAACCATAGACAGAGCTACATGGCGTCTAGTTAAAGACGTTATCTACAGTAAATTTGAAATTGCCTTGAGTATTTTCTTTTGCAATGAATGGACGCAGTCATTTTCGGAAAATCATGATATGGTAGGTGCTATAGCGTTTAATAATTCTATAAATTAAAGATTTTAAATAGTCATCCCGTTATAAGTCAAATATTCAAGGTTAATACCGATATAAAAGCATTTTCTTCACTTTGTGGTTCAGATTTATTTCCATTAACAATAAAAGCATCAGAGAAACCATATAGCTATAAACATAACTAAATAACTTTTTAACAATTAAGAGCACAATATTTTTATCGGTGTTTGTAAAGATTTTGTATTATAACAATTATGCGGAAATATGCGTGAAAAGGTTTGTAGTAGCATGCAAAATTAATCAGAGCAATAAACAAAACCTTTCACGATGGTAATTTTTATGCGGTCGACCATTCGTCTTACGATCTTGGTTTTTCCCTCATGTTGGGATCATACGTCTTGAATTGTTAAGGGTTGCTAAATCTTAACTATAGGAAACTGGTCTGAGTGGTTTTAGTCAAGGGAAAATCCCATCGGGTTCAGTTCGGGTACGCTAGAAAAACTCACATGAACTGGTTAGTTTTTGTTCTTCAAAGGATAAGTTTTGTATTTGTGATAGTGAAAGGGAATACCTCTCCAATAAAGAAGTCAAAAGTTATTTAGCTTAAAAATCACACCCCTATGAATGACAGCGAAACTATTTTTTTGATGTCCGTTTAAAAAAATCTAGTGATTCCCCACCTTTTGAGGCAAATAAAATATTTGAATTGTTGTTACATGAAAGAAAACAACGTGAACGAATACGAAACATTATTAAAAAAAATAAATAAAATATATAAGCAAGAAGCTTTTTTGTTTTGTATCTGTTATTTAGCACACTGTTGCACGTGTTATATGAATTAAATTTTATTAAAAACAATGCTAATCAGAATTTTTTTTAACCAATATTAATTGAATACATATATGCTTTATATCAGTGGTATGCAAACTTTTTTTTGACTGCGACCCACTTTCAAAAAATTAAAAAAAGCACCATTTAACCCCCCCCCCCCCCCAATGAAATTTCTTTGGCAGAAACACAATTTTTTTTTTAAATTATGAAAATGTTAAAAAAAAATAGAAAAAATAAAGGAAACTGTATATTTTTGGTACATATTTATTTTGCATAATAGCAATAAAAAAGTACTTATTTTTTGTAAATCTATTTGTCACCTTATATATCATATCATTTTTCAAGATTAAAAAAATTAAATAAAAATATTTTAAATATGTAATTATGGAAAATTGAAAGCATTTTTTAATTAAATAATTTAATATTTCATAAATTTACTTTAAACTATCTGCGACCCTTCCAAATTTTTTCACGCCCCCCCCCCAGTGGGTCGCGACCCACAGTTTGCACCTCACTGCGTTATATAAATTGCATCCGAGTGTTGGATAGTTATCTAATTTTTGTATGATTAAAAAAACTAGTTGCATGTACATAGACTTAATGATATTAAAATACGGCATCTGGTTTTCCTAATTGGCTTTTCCTCTGATAAAGAAACCATCACAAAATTAACACAACTTAAAGAGATTTCTTTCGGTTTTCTTTTACTCTAGTTACTGCTTCATTCATACCTTAGTAAGTATCATATTCAACCCTGTAATTTATGTTGAAATATTCCCCAACTATCTTATATTACATTATGAATAACTTCATTAGTTAACTTAACATGCCTCTTCCCTAACAAATTAGACTATTATAAATTTACTTTACGTTGTTTTAGACTTTTAACCCTGTCTAGTTTAACATCCTTTTTTTTTTTTAATCGAATTATAAATTACACGTGTTTTGTAATCTGCTATAGATGTACGCTATTCACCTCTAGTTTACGTATAGCGTGTGATTTTGTATAAAGTTTTTAACATGTTTTTATCATATTCCCTGGATGTTGTGGAGCTAATTACGAAAGTCTAGACGGCTATAATTGCAGTTTGTAATAATACATCATACGTGAAATACTCCCCTTTATTGCAGCCAATAATTAGCCGTTATAGTAATTAGCTCCGAAGCCAATTTAATTTAATGTACTTTCAGGTTTTCGACCTGGATTCCGCTATTATAATCTATGGCTGAGTCTTTTTGGTGCACTCCTCTGTGTAGTCATTATGTTTGTCATGAGCTGGATCACTGCGTTAATTACTGACATTGTTGTCGTTGCTATCTATGTCTACATAGCAAAGACGTGCCCTGGTAATATTCCAACAACGCAAAATTTTCTATATTTTAATTATCTTGCTTGCGGAGAACTCCTAAATACGATTACTGAAACTTTTAATTTTGAAATTGTGCTGTAATTTGATTGTATTTGAGTGCTTTAAATTATGTTGCGCGAAAAATCCTTCGTTCATTGTCTTGTGCATTATTGAATTCTTATACACTGTCATTTTAATCATGTTGATTTGTATTACAAGTAAAATTTCCAAGTATATGACTAAATTGTATTCAGCTTATAAGTTTTGTAATTTTTGAATTTTTTTTGAGGATTTTAAATTTAATACAAGTTTTTACTTTTAAATTTTTATTGATGATATTACTTTTTGAAATGTGTGAAATTAAACCCTAGCTTTTGGTCTGTTCATAAAATTTCGTTATTTTTAAACTCCTATTCACGTTATTACTTTTTGATACAAGTTGGTTGGTTTTTTAGAGCGCCATGTTAATCTTATGAAACACCAAAATAGATCGCCAATAGATCGCTAAATTGATGGCCTTTCTGATAAAAGTAAAACTCCGAAAATACATAATTAGGGCACTTTACACGTACGCTCTTTCCCGCGTGATAGAGTGCACGTGTAAAGGTGTCGGAGAGGAAGGGAAAGGTGCTTTGGAGCGTAAAGGATTGCGCGCGGGAAAACTTGCAGACGCAATCACGCGTGCTTACGTTTCCTCCTCATGTTGCGAGTTTTTCAAACGCTCGTTCTTTCGCGCGCGAATGCTCGTGTCTGGAACATACAAGTTTACAAGCTAAATAAAACAGAGAAACTTATAAAAATATTTCAATACCAACGGAGTGGCAAGCTCGTATGGTTGCGATGGGGAGAGCTTAGATTAAGAATTAGTGTATTTAGTTACTATGTTATTAGTGTTCACATGTAACTGTAATATGCAGTTGTAAATAAATGTAAAATAATTCAACCTACGACTTTTTGTCGTTGCCCAGTTTCACCACCCTCCATCACGCCTTGTTCATTTGTCAAAATAGCAGTTTGGTCAGTTTCGTCAACTTTTAAGCTTCCATCCTATGGTTCACCATCATTAGTAAAACTACTAGTAGGCAGTTCCTGGTCTTTTGTAAACAGCAAATTATTGTAGTACCACAGGGAAGATGTGTAGACGTTGTCTGCTGCTCTTCCACCACGCTGACTGTCACTGACTTTCTTCAGTTCCTTCCGGAAAGAGCCTCTTAGACTTTGTATTTTTTATTTTTTTTACTACGAAGTCTTGATTGGCTTCAGAAATGGTTCTACTTCTTAAAAGTCCATTTCTATAACACAAAATTACTAAAACATTAATGAATTAACTGAACACTCCAGTAAAACTGTGTGTTTTTTACACGCGCCAGTTTCACGCGGTCAATCGCGCGCGAATCCTTTTACATGGACGTTCTTTCCCCTTTCCTTTAAAATGACACGAGTATTCGCGCGTGAAAGGACGAGCGTCCGAAAAACTCGCAACACGAGGAGAAAACGCAAGCACGCGTGATTGCGTCTGCAAGTTTTCCCGCGCGCCAAGCACCCGCGAAAGAGCGTACGTGTAAAGGGCCCTGTTGACAATCATTTAGAATATAAATTTATATTATTTTAATGATCTTAGTGACGATTTTACTCTTTAACGTAAGGCATATCCTTAAAGTGAATAACTAACTTTCATCTAATTAAAGTTTCATAAACAACGAAAAAATACGTTATCTGGCCTATTTATTCTTAAGTTATTTAAAAAGTCCTCTACATAATACATCCTAACTTTGATATATTGGCTTTTTCTGTTTTACAAACAATTTTTTTTTTCATTCAGCCCAATCAGGTATAGAAATTAGATTTTGTGGAAAGCAGTACTTTGGAGGTGGGGACATAACTTCATTTTTCTCAATCATATTAAAACCAATGATTTATATACACTAGGTTTACTGTGTGTAAGCACTGCGTAGACAACGTGTATATTTTCTCTGAAAATGATAGAAGAATGCTTGTACTCTGTTCCGAATATCCGAATATCGGGAGCGTAAACTTCAGTATAAATCTTAGCCTAAAATATGCGAAACAAATGAGTTTTTCAAGAGTGTCAAACTTTGCCACTGTCCCATTTTTCTAAACAGTTTTGAGATTTGGGGAAGAAGTAGCTTTTGATAAATCTTGAAGTGAAGTATTAATTAAACAAAATCACTTTTATCAAATGAATAAAAGAGATAAAATATATCTTACTATTGCATTTACAAGAGTTACAATAGTGTATTATAAAAAAGTTAGGAAGAATAAAATCATAAAATTTTAAATTGCACAACAAAAAACTCTCTGGAAAAAGGCTGGTCCTTATGCACGTCGTAATAAAGTGTCTACAGTAGCCTTATAAAAAGTTAGGAAGGATAAAATCATAAAATTTTAAATTGCACAACAAAAACCTCTCAGGAAAAAGGCTGGTCCTTATGCACGTCGTATTAAAGTGTCTACAGTAGCCTTATAAAAAGTTAGGAAGGATAAAATCATAAAATTTTAAATTGCACAACAAAAACCTCTCAGGAAAAAGGCTGGTCCTTATGCACGTCGTATTAAAGTGTCTACAGTAGCCTTATAAAAAGTTAGGAAGGATAAAATCATAAAATTTTAAATTGCACAACAAAAACCTCTCAGGAAAAAGGCTGGTCCCTATGCACGTCGTATTAAAGTGTCTACAGTAGCCTTATAAAAAGTTAGGAAGGATAAAATCATAAAATTTTAAATGGCACAACAAAAACCTGTCAGGAAAAAGGCTGGTCCTTATGCACGTCGTATTAAAAGATAACGAAAGAATGAATAGAGAATGAATTTTAGTTTTTAGTCCACATCAATGTAATATGTTATGAGTTTTTACTATTTGTAATGTATAATTATGTTCATAAGCATGGTGCTAGTATCTTCTTCCATCAACCAGATATCAACTGGGGTTCCTCATTCCAAGGCTATTCCTACAGAAACGCTCTGTACTACTTAAACAAACTTTCCAGAGTTGAAGATCATGTGAAAAACTATAGGTAACTGTGTTGAATTTCATCTTATTTCATTCTTTTCCTTTCCTTGATATTCTTACCTTTCTAATAATTAACCGTGAAGTTGGTTTTCTCAGGCCCTCTATCCTTGTGCTCTCTGGTCACGTGAGCAGTAGGCCACAGCTTGTAGACTTGGCTGGACATCTGACCAAAAACCATGCTCTTCAGATATGTGCGGACATATCAAAGGTAAAGAAAATAGATAAAAATATGACTTTTTGTATTTGCCCCTAGATCAGTTATATGTAACGCACTATCTTTTTTACTCATTAGTGCGCCGATACCTGAAAAACAACAGGACGGATGAATCAGTTTAACAATGTTTTATTTGTTACGAAAATATATGCAAAGTGTTGCGAATTGAACTAGGGAGGTTTTTAACTAAAATTCTCATTGCTTTATGTACTCAAAAAGACAAAACATTGTTGACAAGTGACTGACAATATAACATGCACGCATAATGTATACTTTTGAAACTGTGAGATATAAAGTTTTTCTCTAAAATTAAGGAAAAGCAATACTGCTTGATCAGAATATATACATAAAATCTGGGTGTTGGTCCGCACATAAATTATTTTTATGAACAGATGGATTTGTTTTCCCCAGTCGATTTCAAAAGGTGTCGAAATTGATGACTCGTTTTTATAAAGCTTCCTCTGTATTATATTTTAGACAAAATATGAAGCATTAGGCTTATGATCCTCAGGCTGTGGTAAGTGCATCAGTTATAGTGAATAATCGATGGGATCTCAAGAGAAAAATTAGCAAAATGGTAAGAGAACCAAATGTGACAAGGAAAACCTTTCCTTTCATAACCTGAAAGTCTTGATAAACTGTTATTTTTCCCATGAAGCATACTTGGTTATAAAAGTTTCATCATATTAGAACTTGTTCTCTTATTATTTTAAGGTTACAAAATGTAGTCTAAACAATTAATTTTTATCTGTTGTTAACAAACTAGCCACAATGGTTTAAGGTCACAACATCGCTTTCTTTTTCTCCTGATTAGTTACAATAGCAGATTAGTTACAAAAGTACCCCTTGGCCTAAAATTGACATCTGACTTCTTCTTGAAAGTTTAAGATGGACCCTCAGTCAGCGGAAAGTTTTATCAATCCATGCTGGCTCATTGGTCTGACAAATTATACATAATAATATATAATTTATCAACTCCAGGATTCAGACTCAAAATTTAATTAGAAACTTTTGTTTTGGGGTTACATTCTGCTATAAAATTGCTTTTATCATATCTTTAAATGGTTATAACAACTCCAAAGAGGAGATAAAATTAAGGCAGATAAATTAGGACTCTTTCAACATCTTCTATATTTTTATGCTACGGTTTTTTTATACTACAGATGTTTTCCAGTGTATTGAAAATTGCTTTTATAAGATGTGGCCTAGGAACCATTAAGGTTCTGTTTAAAAGTGTGGTGTGGAATGATTTCCTCTTGTGCATATACATTACATATGTAGTTATGTACAATCTAAAAAACGTTTTTGAACCCTCTGCACTAGATTATGCCTCATCAGCTTTTTATGATTAAAGAGAAGACTTATGGTAATTGAAAAATCCAATATTACTAGAAAAAATGTTGAGAATCACTGCACTAGGGCATCTATCACTTCCGTCATGAGTAAAAGTTAGAGTGGAAATTCAAAATTCAAAATTGTATAATATGCTTTGAATCAGTGTGCACTGGCTCACTTTTTCCACAGATAGCTGTATTTTAATATCATTTATACACAACAATAAGTATACCTAATGTTTACAATGACTCTCTACCATTATTGCTTAAGCCTATTTGTATTATTTATCTTCTCAGTGGTCCAAGAAAATGTTTTATGATTATTATCTGATTATCCGTTTGTCGTGCGTGGTTTTAAAAACTGCTAAACGGATTCAACATGAACAAATGAAAGCTACACATAATGTATATTTTCATTGTGAATATAACGTTTATTATTATTATTTACTTAATCAGGGAAAAACATTCACTAGAAGAATTCGAGGAATTAATGCTACAGTTATGTGCGGAAAAAAGTTTGAGACCTGTCACATATTGCATGGTGCAAATTACCAAAAGGCTATTTAGTGTATTTTTTTAATATTTATGTCTTACGCGGTTTTAGTACAGCTAATTACTTTATTAGGAACCCAAGACATGGCATTCAAGAAGACTTCTCAATGACTTGAATATGAAATGGTTGATTGATCGAAAAGTCAAAGCCTTTTATTGCTTAGTAGAAGCAGATTCAATGGTGGATGGCGTCTGTAATCTAGCACAGGTAAGTTCTCTTCAGATTTTTAATTCCAGAATCTTCTAGATTTGTAGAGCAAGCTGTCTCTTTTGTTAAAAAATCTAATTTAATTTTTTGGATTTGGTATAAATAATTCATGCTCGAATAATTAAGCTGTCATACAATACGAAAATTTGCTTTGATTTGGTAGCATATATTTAACCAAAAATCATTCTCTATGCAAATGCGGGAGGTGCATTATTTCCTTGTTCCGACTATGACCAACATGCGACATTCTTTTAACTGAGACAATCCAACCATTTTCCGTTTTTCTAAATGACATGCTATAAATAGATTCTTATACTTTCGAAACGTATTTGAAATGTTTTTATGTCTTTTATCTGTCTACACTCAGATTCTAATATAACATTTTATTGAATCTGATTTTATTTCATTATCTAATGAGGGATCAGATAACAACCTCACAAACTGACAAATATTAAATGCGTAAACATTTATCAACAATCTGGGAAAGTTTCGAATAATAATGAATCTTATACTGCCAGTCCCATTCTGGTTTTTATTCGTGTTTAGAGAAAGAAAATATTCTCTAAATGATTAAAATAACATGTACACCTCGTCGCCAGGATGATTTGCTTAACTGTGCGCATTCATTTACTTGATGTGTGTCTGAAATAGAAAATACTTTTTTTATGTTTAACTCAAGAATAAAGCATTTTATCTTATTTTTTTTTTCAGAGAGTAAAAATTGGTTTATTTACTTACCATTCTCAGAGTATTTAATCATACTTACAGGTAAACATGTATACTTCATACAATGCCTAGCCAGAAGAGATCTGTTTCTCGTTTCAACTTAGTTTACTTGAGATTTAATTTATAAAAAATAATTCATATGTCATGATTCATTCACGATTCTTCTTTTCTCTATTTATTGCTGCGACAGTTTGTGCTTATAACTTTTTGATACCTTATCGGATAATTTTTAAAGACGAACTAACGCACGCTGGTCATTACAGATACAACATTTTAAGATCGAAATCACTGTATATTACGGTAAAATCGCTATTTTTCACCATTAAAATAATTAGGTTTTAGCTTAGAATTTAATTTTTTTAAAAAGAATTCATATGTTATGATTTTTTCGCGATTTTTCTTTTCTCTGTTCATCGCTGCAACTGTTTGTGATTATAACTTTTTAATAGATTATTGGATACCTTCCAAAGAGGAACTAACTCACCCGATGCTCATCGCAAATGCATCATTTCAAGATCCAAATCACTATATTACGGTAAAATCGCCATTTTCCAGCATGAAAAGAATTAGGTTTTAGGTTAGGATTTAAGTTTTAAAAAATGATTCATATATTATGATTTATTCACAAATTTTCTTTTCTCTTACACTGTCAGTCTCTATTCATCGCTGCAACTGTTTGTGATTATAACTTTTTGATAGATTATTGGATACCTTTCAAAGAGGAACTAACGCACCCGATGCTCATTGCAAGTGCAACATTTCAAGATCATAGTCATTGTATGTTACGGCAAAATCGTCGTTTTCCTGCATTAAAAAAAATCAGGTTCTCAACACTCTGATGCTACAAAGAAATAAAGTAATACATAAATGAAAAGAAATCATGATTATTGAGCTTATTTATTAAGGATACTATGAGCTTTTCCAATATTTTTTCAAAGCATTTTCCAGATATCACTGTCATAAAACTGCAAAAGCCACCTAAGAATGATGTAAGAAAGTCCATTTACATGTTGTTTCACAACCACATTGCCTGTATTTAATGTCGAGATTTAATTTATATCTTTTCAAAAATAAGAGAACCCAATAAAAGTGTACTTAATCTGCTAAAGCGAAATATGAGGATTTCTGGACCCTAGAGGACTATTTACAACCCAGTAATTTAGTCCATTTCGAGGTAACATTCAATACACGTGTTACGTGTTACGCATATGAAATGGGTATTTATCCAAAAACGGTTTATTTGAATAAAGCTTACGATTAAGGGATAAAGTAGGCTTAAATAAATTAAATAGATTCTTTCATTTATTGTCTAAAACATCACTGTTCGAGAGAAAACTTGTATTGGAAGAAATAGTTGAATTTTTGATCGCCAATAGATGGCGCTGGAATGGTCAACCAATTGTGCGATGTGTATCAATGGGAAAGTGAATTGAGTATATTTTATTTTTATATATATTTATCGACTTTGCGTGTAACTACAAATTACTTTGCGTGCCATAGTTTACTGACCTCTAATTCAGAATATCAAATAACATTTTTATCTTTAAACATAAAATAAAAATATGGCAACAATCCTTTTTGGACTTATTCTGAAATTCATACCACTCTTCCGATTCACTTTCTTTCTCCTTCGTCTAAGAATTTTTTTATTGCTCTGTATTGACTGCCGAGAATCGTTCAAAGATGAAAGAAATCAACCTCAATGATTATGTGTCTTGTACTTAGCAGTAACAACTACATGACCTATTTTACCACACGAAGTTCTCGTGTTTATTTCCAATTTCTGGTCTTATCGCTTTCTTACTTTTCGCTATCTCTTACCCGCAGATTTTTACTGTTTTTAATGAGTTATATCATTTTCGAATCTGTCTAGTTCATCATTTATTTTTATGCCGTTTTAAAATTGCATTAGATGATACCTTTTGTTTTTGCTTCACACAATTTATTTTTTATTCTGTAAAGTAAATTGACGCTGATACTTGTACTTCATTTCAAGTGCTATGCTTTATCCGTAATACAAGTACATTCAGCATCAGTACGGGAACATGGATGGATACAGCTCACGAAATACTTCATCCTATTTTTAGCAAGGGGTATGATCTTTTTTAACCTTATTTTCCTCTATTTAATACGGTCATACAATGGATGGAGACAACGTGACCATAACTCGAGTTCGTGATTTTTAACATCGTTTCAATACATGCCTATGAACTGGGCTTCCAGACCTGGTTTTTTAAAACCCTGAACTGGGTTTTCCAATAACCATATGGGATTAAGGCTTTTTTTTCCCCCAAAAAATATCTCAAAATCTAGGCTCCCACTAAATTTCCAAAAATATCTCAATTTTCACTTGTATTTCTTTAAGTTGTATTTCCTTAAGCGTGTATTTCCCTAAGTTGAAAAAATAGCAAATTAATGTTTATTTCTCATCATAAGTATAATTTTTGTCACGTAGAAGTGTGAGATATACCGCATAAATCAACACGCTGTTACGGTCAAAGAAATTTATTAGCAGGATGCGAGCATGAAGCAATTACACTAATGAACTGCCCTCAGCCTGAGGAAAGTCTCTTATATACAACTTAAGAACTTTCTAGAAATACGGTAAATTAGCATAAAAAATTAACACAAACAAGAACTTTCTCGAAATTTTGAGAAAGGTTACATAAATTAGAATGAAAGTAAAACCAGAAGTTGCTGATTGGATTCGAACCGACGATCTGGCGGTCAGCAGTATATTACTTTGACCATTTGGCCATGCTGCTACTTACAGTGACCTTTGGAATGTGGCAATATAATTATGTAGATTAAGGAATGTAAAATGATACAAATGGAGACCATTTCGATTGAATCGGGATATATCACCGTACTACAAATTTTGTATTTGTTACGTGATATCAAAGATGAGTTCAATCATAATCCGAAATATGAAATCTCATCAAATTTCATGACCCATTTAAACTATTTTGTCTCACCCTTCTGAGTACGCAGAGAGAGTTTTCCCCAAGTTCATAATAAATAAATCCCAACAAAAGACACAAATCCTCTTAAAGCCGAAACCGTAAAGGCCAGTTGATGGCCGAATGGCTAGAGTGCTGGCATTCGGTTCAGATCCTGTGGGTTCGAGTCCCACTGTTGGCATGGATGTTTGTAGCCGTTCGGAATCGGCTTTAAACTGTAGATCCCTGTCTAATTAGCCCTCGTGTAGCAAAAAGTTGACCGTAACGCTCCAAACCATACCGAAACCGTTAACGATCGTATGATGGCAAAATAAACAGGTAGATATCATCAAAACTGTCATACCTGGTTACCTAAAACAGGTCTGGAAAAAGACGTAATAGGAGGAGAATGTTATAAACAATAAGAAACACACACAAAAAGAAAAATCTTCAGAAAATAAATTTGGAGGTGATTGATGAAAAAGTAAAAATTTGGCAAATTAAATAAAAAAGCTTTAATTTAAATTCAAGTAATTTTAGATATTGGGGCGTGTATTTCCTTAAATGCATTTTTAAAATTTATTTATTAAAAAATGTGTTTATTAAAAACCTGGGTGTTTTTACTACAATCTGGGTTTATTACTGGAGAGCCCTGCTGGGAGGCCCTGCGCATGAATCTCACGTCAATATAATGACGCATGTAATGACGATAATAGCGTTTTTTCTCTCTCTCTGCGTGAGTGGGAGGGAACTCCTATTACTGTGCAAGCACGTCAGTGCTCACACATATCTATGTATACACCTATACATGCATACATCACATATCTATATATACATGCAGTATAAATATATGTATCGAAAGAAAAAACAACTTAAATACTTAACAAGAGAAAGTCAGAGGAAAACCATTAAGGATGAAGAATAGATCTGTTATCAGTTTTATTGTCATTCGGCGCCAATCACAACGAAAAGTGACAAAATGGCGTGTTGCTTTTAATTAGTTTTGTGTTAAACATGAATAAACCAAAGCTGTTGACTGGATGCATATTTTTCGATGAGTTGTCAGTGCTGGCTAAATATTAAGGGAGTTGGATGCATTACAGTACTGTAAAACACCGAGTATTGTTTGAAAATTAATTTTAGAGAAATACTGGAGTATGATGGGAAAATTACGAAGAAAGAGAAACATTGATGAAATTTTTGTGGATTATTAGAATTAAAAAAAAATCAAAAAAAAATCTATTTATTTTATTTTATTGGATATCTGTTCGCGTAATTTCGTCTTTTTCTACGATGCAAGATTTCATTCCGAGAGGGCTTTTCCTAAACGGATTTGGAATTGTTTCTGTTTTAACGATCTTGGTTATCTATCTAGACAATTCTCTTACATAAAAGAAAAAGTTTTGGTCTATTAGTATTTTTATCGTTACTGATGAAACAACAATTGTACTATATTAGTTATTTGTAGCGCTCTTTCATCTTAAATGTTTTTATTTTATTCTAACCTAAGTTTTTTTGCGGAGTTTATAGCTGCGCTATGCATCTAATTTTGGAAATATTTTAAATTTTAATTTCCCATTATATATAATCTTTTCCTTCGGTATAATTCGCTTTGATTTCTGTTTTATTTTTAAATGCCTCCTTACACTGATAAACACCTACTCACTCACCCACACACACACATAATATAGAAATAGATATTTCTCATTTATATAAATAATGCGCACCTTTATTACGCACTTTTTTATCTCCACCCAGGATTCTGATTTTAAAGTAATTTTATGGAATATATGATTCTTTTTACAAGTTCACGAATTTATCCTTCAAAATTCGGGAAAAAAATTATCCGAATTCATTTCACCCCAAATAAGTCCAAACGACTTTCTGCGTAATTTTTCAGCAGTAAAAACTGCAGATAACCTATAATTGCCAATATATTACTCCAAAAAGTCACTTCATTTTTATAGTTGACACCAGTGATGTGCAAACTGGGGGTCGCTAAAAAAATTGGAGGGATCGCGGACAATCTGAAGGAAATTTATACCCTATACTAGGGGGCCCATGCGACCCTTTCGCATGCGATTAAAATACGATAAATTATATAGCGAGGTTGGTGGTATATAAGAACCGGTTCATTTGTAGCAATTGTTCATTAGTCAAATAACAATGGTGAGTAAGGATAATACAAAACCAATTACAAAACGCATGCTTTTAGCCACAAAATTGGAGGTGAAGCATAAGACAAAACAGGAGAACATGAGATATGTACACGTCAATACACCTTTGTAGACATTATTAAAAGTTAAATATGACACAAACTCGTGGAAAATGTGATATTTACATTACAAAACCTCTTTGTGCACACTATTTGACCGTGCCGTTTCGACGCATCCTGAGAAAGAACTTTAGGGCCCAAAGTCAATTTTTCACTTAGATTTTTAAGCAGACAATACAATGTGTCATTCTGAATTAACAATTCGTAAGAAGCGGAGAACTTAATCTTTAAAATGGTACCTCATTTATCGATTTTGGTTAAGTATGAAGGGAGATAAAGGGATCGTCACAAAAAAATCGCCTTCTAGAAATAATATATATGTTTTTTTTCATGCAAAAAGAATAATGTACACATACGTCGATGTTGCCAATACAGAAACTCCTTACTGAAATCCCAGAATGATAATGAAAGCAAACGATTTTTAAATTTAAAAGTTCAGTGCCATTGATAATGGTAAAATAAAAATAAGCTAGCGCGCTCGCTATCTAGGGGAAGAAAAATTGTTTATAATGTTTATACTTCGATTTTTTAAACAAACAATAAGATGTGTAATTCTAAATTAACAATTCGCAAGAAGGGAGATCTTAATCTTTAAAATGGTACCCCATTTATCGAATTTGGTTAAGTATGAAGGAAGAATAAAACAAAAAAAAAACACCTTTTAGAAATAATATACACAGATGGAATTATTTAATTAAAAAATATGCTTTAAATTTTCGATAATCACTTATTTTTAATATTTTTCATTATATTTTAGTACGTTAAAAAAATGTGATATTGTTAAATAATGTGTCAAAAAGTCTTACGATAAAAACTCTTTCAGCAAAAGACTAGACACATTACTTCTATTTGTTTCTGCCTATCTGTGTGAGACTGGGTTTTCAAATCTGGATTTTTAAAATAGTTTGTCAAAATTTGCCTTTATGTTTTTTTTTTCCAACGTTTTCCCAATTTTTTATACCTGGAAAATGTGCTTCTACCCAGCATTTTTCGTTGGGTTCATATGATTTTTTATTTAAGGGGATGGTGGACTTTCAAATTACCAAAAATCGAGCAAAAAATTGGAATTTTTTTGAGGAGGGGTTATTAATATTTTAAAAACATGTAAATATTGGAATGAAATGCATTTAAAATGTGTAGTGAAAAGTAAAATGAAAACTTGATGGCTTTAGAAAAGTAAATATTAAAGGTAGGCGAAAAAAATTCTTTTAAATGGCTTTTTCTCAAAATGAGAAATTTCCAGATTGGCAAGTCTTTAAACTGCTCCTCGCGTCATAATTTTAGACGAAATTTTATGAAATTTATAATAAAGACTCCTGTAATACATGAAAATAAAGTTATGTATCCATTTTAGGATTCGAGGTCATTCAGGTTATCAAAGTTTAACTTAAGTGCATAAAAGTACAAAAATTTCATGAAAATTCAGAGTACAAGAATAAAAATATTTTCTAAAAATTAACTATTCAACGAAAGTACAAAAAAGCACATAACTTTGTTAAAAATGTATTTATAAGAAATATAAATTAAAAATTAAGGGGGAAAGTTAAAAATTGATTCGCAAGGAGCATTTTAAAAAAAGCAAATTTAATTTTAACTTTTTAATTATAAATTTTTAAAAAAAATATTTATAAAATTTTATAAGGGTAATATAGTTATACTTTAATGAATATATATGCAAAATTTCATATCTCTGAGGTAAAAATTTCAAAAATTGCTTTTAAAGGTCCACCATCCCCTTAAAGAAAGTGGGTTACGTTAGAAAAAAGTTTGCTTAGTACTGGTTTAAATAATACGCCAGGCATTGGGTAAGAAAAGAGAGATGTAAACTCAGTACAACTGAAAATACTGCTCTTTAACAGGCCTCATTGCCCCCAAAATCATTACGTATAAAAAAGGGCCGAAAGGAGAAAAAATAAATTTCTTTGAGCCAGTCTCAAAATCAAACACCTTAGAGACATAAATTTCTCTGATTTTTAAGTGATGAACTAAATTTATACCTTTGTGTTTAAGTAATTTTTTTTATTCCCATAAAACAGTCTGTTGGAGTTGGTAAAATGAAGCCAAACATTTTACTAATGGGATTTAAACAGAACTGGGCTATTTGCGAATCCAAGGAAATGGTGGACTACTTTCATGTAATTCAGTAAGTATTTTGAATTCAAGAGGTTTTTAGTTTATCATTAATTTAGTCATGTATCATAAAGAGCCGAAACTGCAATTTAGATTGATGTTATGGTGCATATTAGGATTTTTATAGTTAGATTTTCATAGTTATTTTCTGAATATTATCATAGAGAATTCCTAACCACGTGGCTAAAAGTTTATTATCCTGTAATTTTATATCGATATATAAATACAGTAAAAACCTCGTTTATCCGGATCTCCAGATAATCCGGATCAGATTTGTAGGATTTTTTTTAATGTTCACATTAGATAATAATATTTAACTATGATAGCAAGAACGTAACTATAAGTCCGTCAAATATTCGCTTTTTAGTTTGATTCAATGTACAGTTCCTGCATAGATTGTACAATAAATTATGGTAATAAAATGCTTTTTGTTGAGAGTGGTTGAATTTGTTGCTTTTGTTGAATTTTTATTACAAAACAAAGTTTTTATCGTAATAAACGGTAAGTCTGTTTAGTTAAGGATTTTGTTTTGCTTATTAGCCATATTTCCCGGATTATCCAGATTGACTACGGTCCCAGTTAGTCCGGATAAACGAGGTTTTACTGTAGACGAGAGGAAAAAATAGTGAAAAGGCCTAGTTTCCATTTTAAACATATGCCTTTTGTAACCTTATTTTAATAAATATAATTCTGTGTTACGCACTTTCAAGCTCCTAGAGAGTAATTCGTAAATCATGCCGACCACTGCGAATGCATAAACGGCAAGGTTATGTATATAAGTCATATTAACTAAACAAAACAACTTAAGTTCAAAAATAACATAGTTATTGCCTAGCCATATCCGTGGCAACAGACTCTCTACTTGGAGGTCTAAAACAAATTAAATTTTAGATCTGGCCGTTTCCGGTTCCAGTCGACTTTTTCCTTTCTGTATTTATTTCTGATTACAAGCAAAGTTAAATTACAATACATTTCTTCTTCTTTTTCTTTTCTTTTTGATTTCTATGTGTAACAGTAGACAAGTGGTATTACAACTCATACTACTCAAAAATACATCATGTAAAATTATTATCACAGACAATACATTAATAAATTCCCTCGGCACCTGTTTTGTACACACTGCCAACTTACATAATAACAACTAACTGTGTGTAATCTTTGCATACCTTTAAATTATATTTAGTTATCCAACATTATATATATATATTTTTCATTTACTAATTTTATTACTGTTCTTTTATCTATTTTTTATCATTATTTAATTGATAATTACTTATTTATTCAATTTTTCTTTTCTTCAATTTATTCATTCTTCTTTTTCATCTCATAACGCAAATTGCCCTGAGTCAGGCCCGAACTCACTACCTTCTACGCTGAAGTCCAGAGCCTTAGCTCTGAGCCACTGATCTACTCTGGTGATCTTTTTAATTCCCTTCAGTAACTTTCTCTCTCCAACCTTATTATGCAAAACACTAATATTATTTAATCATTCTTTGATCTAGTTGTTTCCCTCTAAATGCACATTTATTTTCTTCTCTTCTAATTCTTTCTTTCACTGAATCTTTTCTATCTCAAATTAGGTTATAAAAAGAGAGTAAACCTTAGCACCTAGAAAGATAAACCTGAATTGAAACATAGTACTATTTTAAATTTCTTGATAATTTTCCATCGCAAAATCGATTCGCAAGGAGCTAGGAAGGAGTAAAAAGTGGCGTTTAAAAGCTACAAACTAATGAAAGAAGCGAAAGATCCCAGAATCTTCTTAAGTCCATAGGCTTTACTGAATGAAAGACACCGACATAAATCAAACGATGCATTCTTCAGTAAGTTATCCTAATCTTATCTATTCCTCTTAAAACTATCTCAGATATTATTCAACTGAAGAGAACTGATTATTTCTAAAGAACTCCTTTTCTAACATCTCGCACTGGAGATTTTATTTTTCACCGAGTGTTGGTAGAGTAAGGCCAGAATAAAAGAAGTACATGAAGCAGAAAAATTATATAATTTCCTGCAGTAATATCGTACGGATAGATCTTGCAAATGCTAATAGGATGTTACATTGATATAGAAAGCAAATTTTGCTGTATACAGGCTTACAAACGATGCCCACAAACATTGTTCACAAACAATGTATCTGAGCTTTGTGTGCAAAACATTTCGCAGGCATCTCAGATGGAAAAAATAATATGGATCGATATATTTTTTATATGTATGAATTATAATAGTGTTTAGTATTTTGAACAGGTCTGAAATTTAAAGTAAAGTTATGATAAAAAAATCTTGTTTTTTTATTGATATAAATTATTTAGATCATTCCCTTTAAAATGGATCGTAATTTTGAAAATCCAAGCAGTAATGGTAAATTTCATTTTGCTTTTCCGTAAACATCTGTCCTTCGGTAAACATCGTCCTGAAATATTATGTGCATTTAAGCTTTCAGGTCATATTTCTAAAATCTGCATACTTTAAAAGAATAGGAACATTTAAAAAAAATTCGTCCAGTTTTAGCTATGAAGGTTTAAAAAACTGGAAATATTTCACTATGTAAGGTTTAACAAAAGACATTTTTTCTACGATGGGTAGAAAACACATTTCAGTTTTATTTAGAGAACTTAATGTTTATTAAAATAACAATCGGTGTACATATTTAAAAATTTATGAAAAAAAAATTGTTATGCTCAACAAATATTAGATGTGTCGAAGAAAGTATACGTAACCTGAATAATAAGTACTTCAAATTTTAAGCAATTTTGGTAAGTCAGCATTTCAAGAAAAGTTCCTTTTTATAAGTGGCATTTCAACTTACGTGACATACAACCTTTTAAACACAACGAAAACGCATTTATAGGAGGGATATTTTTGGTATTTAAAGTTTTCCTTTCGTAGTTTAATGACATTTAAGCAACTGAAAATTATTTCAAGCATGCAATTAGTATGCAAACACAGCAATCTGATCCCTGTATTGCTCCTATATATACCTACATATGCCTTATGCCATAAGTATCATGACTCTTGAGAAAATAATGAGTCTAGACGTAAAAAATTCCCTAATTAACATATTTACTCACGAACTTACGTTCGTCTGTGCCATTTGAACACAAAATTTTCAACTTTGTGGTACAATTTTTAAATAAAGTACTAGTGTATTTTCAGGATAAAATGGTTGTAGAAAGTTCGAAAGTCAAAACGAGATGACATTATAAGATATACGTTTAACTCAGTAAAAAAAATATTTCAGGTAGTCTCTTCTAACTAAACTACCGCGGGTTATTGATGTAGGATTACTTATCGTCACTTACCTCTTTCTTTTTGACGCATTTTGGTACTTTTCTGTTTAACTGTTTACTGCTACTGGGTTTGGTGAGCTGCCAAAATTATTACTCGCGACGACTCTGAAATTTTGCTTTCCGGAGAACCGTTGTTGAGGACCGTAATCCTACGTTAAAACCATTGTTTATCCGTTTAATCATTGAGATGATCCATCTGACGATTCCTCACTAGGTGTCAGACCGTAAATCTTACGTACGTAGAATATATTAATTTTATCGTGTAGTTAAATGACGTAATGATCTCCTTTGTAAAATCTATATTAATAAAGAGACAAGGGGATGTCGAGATCATCACGTGACCGTAACTCATCCGGGCGGACCAATCCTCGAAAAAAAATGGTCGACAAATATACAGGAAACGGTGTAATTTTTTTTCTCATGAAAGTACATAAATGTTACATATTTGGAAAGAGCTTCGAAAACTGATAATTTTTTCTGCGTACACTTATTCTGTTAATTCAATAGTTTTAGAGATATTTTCATTCTAAAATCACTCACTGCTGAGAAACCAAATCATCTGGTGCAGTGGTGCTGCCATCTGTCGGCAGCGACGGGAATGAAAATTGAAAGGAATTTGTTCACTTGAATTTAATACATTTGTAGACTTTTTTTTTCTTTTGTGGGGCCCGAAGTACATAATTTACAATACATTGGTTTCATTTTAGAGAGATTAACCCAGGGCTATTGCTATCACGAGCGGTTTTTTTTTATCTAAGATATTTGTCACCAACTTATGTATAGTTTTTCGTAGGAGCTTTATTCGATTTAGCATTACGGAAAATTTTAAAGCCTGCTGTCAACTTACTTATAGATTGCAGTATCTGTCTGATTCTTTAGCGAGACTCTTGTTGCATCTTTAGTGCAATATACTGTCGATTGAGAATCTATTTTCAATTTAATCCACGCGATGTTGCTTTCATCTTCAGTGAAACTTTAGATGCCCACTTCTCTTTGGCGATATTGAGAATGCCGGGAGGAACAGATTATGCGAAGTACTTTGAAACGGAAGAGGGGCTTCCCCTAGTCGTCAGTCACGATAAGAAAGGAAAAACTCCAAAGCTTAAAATTCCAGGTAAGCATTGTTAAAGGAAACAATCTATTTTCTGTATATCTATTAAGTATATTTTGTCTGTACTACAGGAAGATGTGCTTTCATTCTCCTCCTTAAATGATATATTACACAGTGAAGCGGTTGGCTCGATTTTTATTTCTTATTTTATAGTTAGTTACTTAGTCCCTTTAGAATCAGTCGTCAAGTTAGGAGGTTGTGCTGCCTACCAAATATGATAGACACGAAAGAACTAGAACTTGTTTGTTTAACTCTTGGAGACTATGCCTTTTACTTGTTAAAGCTTCCCCACTGAAACCGTTATCTTAAATTTAAATTGGAATACTAACCATAGATAAATGTTATTCCCCCAGAGCAGCATTTGCTAGAAAAATTATTCCATGTCAATTCAATTTGTATCTATTTTAAAGAAAGTGTGGGTAAAATAAAGGGTTTAATAAATTTTATTCATGATTAACATGGATGATTATAAAAGAAGACTAGTGTTCGATGGTTAAGGGTGTGTGGGTTGTCTTAGATAAATAACATTTAGGGCCTGTTCACATAGGAGTCCGTTGCATTGCGTTAAGGAAAAGATGACGTTGAGACGAAAATAAACCAATCATAGGCCTCCAAACGATTAGCAATGAAATTTTTAACGCCTATGATTGGTTTATTTTCGTCTCAACGTCATCTTTTCCTTAACGCTACGCAACGGACTCCTATGTGAACAGGCCCTTACTCTTAGTATTTCTTATTATATCTGCCTTTATGTAGACTTCTGCTCTTTCAAATTTCAGGCACACCCCCGTTAAATAGAGTTTAACATTCAACTCCGTGGTTTTATTTTAATAAGTTTTATTTAGCGTTGACTCTTCAGCTAATTGTTTTCACGAGGACACCTAATTAATTTCTCATATAAGCTGATTATTACCATTGTGTTTATTACGTAGCCTGTGCTTCTTAAATTATTATCAGTTTTGTGGTGGACAATAAAATCGTATATAGAAACTCCTTTAATCCCTAATAAAGCATTTAAATGACACTTGGTTTCGGACTAACTGATACTGTTACTGTTAAGGTCTGTTCACAATGAATCCGGAGAGTTGCGTTACATTACTACGTTTTATTTTCATTTGATTTAACTATCTGTTTCAATGGGGATCTCGAGTCCTTGGGATGTCTTTTGGTTAGATCTGCATCCTATTCAGAAAGTTCTGCCTTGAGGTAACTGATTTGGTTAGGCCTCCTGATGACGAGACCAATCGACTGCCTCTATATATGGTTTAGTTCCTTTACTGCTACAGAATCTTGCATTATGGTGCGTTAAGCCCTAAGTGAGTGATTTCTGTTTAATTTTTGTCTGTATTCTTCCTGCTAATAATTATCTTGCTTTGTTGAATTTTTTTACTTTTAGTTATATTTGTCTGTTTTCATTATGAAGATTTGTTGCAACTGCGAAATCCTTTATTGAAAAGCTATAATTTTCAAAGCTAGGGTAGGTTTTCTGTTAATTTGTTCAGAAGTCTGTGCCCTCTTTATACGTATCATTTCGTGTTGAATTATTTACATTATTTGTGTTATTACTACGTTGGCTTAGAGATTGTTGACATGGCCTGTGATTGGTTTGACGTGTCACGTAGTCAATGAATTGATCTATGTGATTGGTTACAATTTTTAACGTCGAAGGTACGTAACTCTCCGGATTCTGTGTGAACAGGCCGTTAGGGCCTGTTCACATAGGAGTCCGTTGCGTTGCGTTAAGGAAAAGATGACGTTGAGACGAAAATAAACCAATCATAGGTGTTAAAAATTTCATTGCTAATCGTTTGGAGGCATATGATTGGTTTATTTTCGTCTCAACGTCATCTTTTCCTTAACCAAACGCAATGGACTCTATGTGAACAGGCCCTTATTCTTCTTGGTCTCGATCACTAGTAACTTATATGTTCAACACGTTTCTCACTTTAAAAATTCTAGTTCTTAGTTTTAAGCAGTATTCTAAAACTGTTTCAGAGATCAAGATAGTGCTTGAGACTGTACCTGAAGAATCATCGCCCACTCCCGATGGTGCTTCGGCACCACCGCCTTATCTCTCGTTTCATCACGAAGAACCGCCTGAAGATATCGAGTCTGAGCCAGACTTTGACTACAACATATCGCCAATTTCTGCTAATCCCGAACCCTCGGACGAAAAGAGATGTGAATCTCTGCCGCCAAATCTTAGTAAAATGGCAAATATCTTTCACGGAAAGCAACAGAAGGGTACAATTGATGTATGGTGGTTATACGACGATGGAGGTAAGGAAAAAATAATGATAATGGAAGAATCAGTATCAATAACAAACGAGACTAAAAAAAATATTTCAGGTAGTCTCCTCTAACGAAACTACCGCGGGTTATTAACGTAGGATTACTTATCGTTTGTTTGCCTTTTTTTTAAATAAAACAACAACCAAAAAGAACGAATTTTGGTACTTTTCTGTTTAACTGTTTACTGCTACTGGGTTTAGCGCGCTACCAAACCCATGCCAAATACTGGGTCTCGCGACACAGGACAATTTTTTTTCTCTCCGAAAGACAGTTATTGAGGAACGTAATCCTACGTTAAATTCGATTTTCCTTAAATGATGCATCATGCAATAATTTTCTGACATTAACCCTTTTTTAACGAATAAAGAAATATTGCTGCCCATGAATACTTGTAAGGAGATAATTAGTTATTTCTTTATTGTTATTATTATTATTTAGGGGGGCGGTTAAAAGTACTGTTAGCGGGTATATATTGTTTTGAGGGTGTTTTATCCGGTCATACCATAATAGTGGTTCATGCATCAAAAATAATTAAGCAAATAAAACTACTTTGTTTGTAATCTGTACTTCTAAATTTCAATGAATTTAATTTAACCCGTCGACCGGGTTTGTAACCAGTTGCGCCGTGTGCGTGGCTCCATTCAATTACATAGGTTACGACTCATCACGGACTGGTTTGTGATTCGAGTCAGTTATCAGTTTCTTTTGAGTTGCCCCGTGTGCAGACGGCCTAACTGTCTAAAAATAAATTTTAAGCTATTATTCTGACGAATACCAAAAGTGAACCTCTGGGCACCTAAAGACAAACCCGTTTATCTCTGAACTATGAGGCTATACTTAATATTATAATCGAATTGGACAACAGTTTTAGATCAAGTATGCTCACAAACAATATATAACTCATGGTACAATAGTTTGAACTGCTTTTTAGCACTGTGGACCAAGGCCTGCGGTGCCCATCTCCGCTTTTATGACCATGGGCTTGGGGTGCTATTACAGCATATGTCTCAGTCAGGTGGTCAACTTGACGCGGGGCCCCCAGAGTTAGTTCCCAAACATGCTTGGTCCTCATTTTATCGACCCACTCAAGGGATTATATATATATATATATATATATATAATATTAAAAAACTAGTAATTTCTAAAGTCAACACTCTTAATTTTTAAAAACCATTAATTCCTCACTCTACTATTCAAAATTACATGCCCCTTTTTAATCTTATTAAGTACTTAATTTTCCCTTGGGCATTCGTGTTAAATTCCATTGTTACAGTCTTTGGCAATATCATCAAAGATGGCTGACTTTTTGACGAAATTAGACGCGACGCGGCGTGGGGTCTAAAAAATTCAGATTTGCACATAAACACTAAACTTTTAACCAATCAGCTATTAAATCACGCCCTTTAGCCACGTGATGGAATGAAGTTTATATAAGTTCCAGCATACCTCGAAGAGCAGAATTTGGCGTGGCACTGTTGCCTAGTAATCCGCCGTCATCGATGTTAAGAAATGGATAATAAACGTGTTGTTTAAATGAAAAGATTCCTAAATTCTTGGTCACGACTACAGATTCGTGACATGTCGACTCCGGTCTCCGTTAACATGGGACTGTGTTGGCATGTTACACACACACACACACACACACACACACACATATATATATATATATATATATATATATATATGCTATTCGCAACTTATGAAAATAATACGATTTCGTTTGCTCTTGTCCTTAGGTCTGACTGTTTTATTACCTTACATACTAACTACTAGAAAGCGCTTCAAAGAATGCAAACTCAGAGTGTTTTCTGTGGCTCAAGATGATAGTGGAATCAGCGATGAGCAACTGAAGTAAGTTTCTTGAATTCTGTGGGTTCCACATAGTAAAATAACAGTAATTAGTGCCATAGTGGAATACATACTGCCTATTATGACAGAATATGTACATTTCATTTTTATTTTATTCAACAATTTTCTTGCGAAACCAAAACCGACAAATTTGACTCTCTCGAAATTTTACGTATTTGGAAAAGTCAGAGGTTATTTCTCTTTCTTGAAATACACCCGAAGACTATACTTATTTGGAAATACTTAGAATGCCTTTTCCCACAGAAAATTCTGCATCGAATCAGCCCTTCCCCAGGGATAAAGCCCTTAAGAGCTCTAGTTCACACGAATACAGCGGCTGTATATAGTTCAGTTTTATCTAAACCCATCATGGGCGTGTTAAGTTACAATGGTTACAAATTTTTTTTTCCGGTAATTTCGGAAGTAATCGTTTTTCCTCCGACAGCGATCGAAAACACACCCATCCTGACATCTACGAAGAAATCTAAAAATTCATGTATGCGAAATGAAAAGAGAAAATAGACCCAGGTTTATTTTTATATGAAGTGACTAGGTAGGGCAATCAAATGCGGAAAATGTAGTTTATTTTCGAGAAGTTTCCCCAGCTGAGGGAGTAGATAGCGTGTTGAGACGAATTTAGTTCACAATCAACAAACACGCGATATTCAAATAAGGTTACGTCGTTAAGTCACGCCATGGAGGAACAACGGCTTCCATTATAATGAAGTCCATTTATATTAGGGTGAGAATGAGTCGACAAAAATAAAATGCCCGACATAGCAAAATTCAAAAGCAAACGTGAAAATTTGTTTCATTCTCTCTTCTTGTGTCATATATGAATTTCCTGTACTATGTTTTGAATATTAATGAAAAGTTATAAAGATTCTGGATGTTTCCTCTTAACCTTGTGGATTCTTTTTGCAGTTTAGCAGCCTTGCTGGGAAAATTCCGCATTCCATTCAACGATCTTACAGTTTTGTCCTCCGTGGGGGAACCGCTCCATAAAGAAAGGTAAGTTTAATAATTACAAGATAAAAGAATATTTTATAAACCGTGTTTTTAAATTTTCTGTTGAATCATATAAACTTGACAATTCTAAGTATTAATAAATACTTTTTAAATTTTTTTTGATGAATTATCCCATCAACTTGAAAGAAAATGAAGTTAACTGGAAGTTAACTTGCGTTTAACTTTTCGCTCCCGTCCCGGCTGATAGATGGCCAGTCTACAAAACAAAATTAACTGAAAATGGATTCAAATCTGCTTAAAGGTGGCTAAAAGTATTAACAAATGCATTGTCATCGTGTTCTGAGCTATTCTAAAAGTTTCAAATGTCTAGCTAGTCGGGAAGTTAGTTAAAAATCGATTGCAAGATTTGTAAGGGACAAACACACACACAAACAAACAAACAAGAAAGAAAGTTAATAAAAGCATGGTAAAAACACAAAAGAAGTTAAAACTTTGCAATAAAATAGAGAATTACCTTAAATGATTAGTTTCACTATCAAATACTGATACAGGGTGTTTGGACTCCCACAATTCAAATGGTAATAAAAAAAGAACGAAACAATTTACAGAATAAAGCTTTATGTTTTCGAGGTGTATTGAGAATCTAGTTTTTTCCCCACTAGATTTTGAAAATAACGTCACACAGGTGGCGCCCGTTATTTGCGATGCATTGCCTAAGACGTTCTCTAATGCCGCATTTACACATTCGCGATCGCGCCACCCGCAAGACATTCGCGAGACATTTGTCACGTTCCTGCATCGACGCGAGTGACCGTTCTCACATTCCCGCCTCTTGGTGTGAACAAGACTTCCCGTCGCAACGGCGCCATTCGCCCCTTTGGCTCGTGCCAGAAAACCGCTCCCGAAGCGAGCGCCAGGATTGGCGAGGAGAAACGGCTAGAACACCGTTTTTTCACATTCGCCTCCGCGATTCGACTCGCCGCTATCGCGACTGTGTAAATGCAGTGTAAAGTATTCCATCACTCTGTTGGTGATCTCAGAGGAAATGTTGGCAACTTCCTAACGAATACCGGACTCATGGACTCGTTGCGCATTTTCAGGCGTTCTAATGTTCCGAGGAAGACGACTTGGTTTCCTTGGCAATGCATACACACTTGTTCTCATGTTTGAAACCCATCGCACGCTTGTTTTTCGATCAGGAACGGCATCAGTTGCATAGAGCCCAAAGCATAGAGTCCTGAATACACTCTGTGTTGTGGTTACAGAATCGTTGCTTTTAGAGAACGCCTCGCTAACGAAACCGCGATGTTCACCGGGCCAACTCATGGTGTCTACTAGCAAGCAGAGAATCCGCCTGAACTGTTGCCAACACCCGCGGCGTCCTTCCTCCATCACTCCCGTACCAGTGAACTTTAGAAATGCTGGAGTTCCATTCTGCCGCACCCTGTACCGGAGGAAAAAAAACTTTTTATCACTTTTTGTAGGAGCCAAAAATGTAATCCCTGTAATTAATACCGACACAGTTAATAGATTTTCCAAAAACCAGGTGGATTAATTTGTAGTATAATGATAATGATAAGAGTTATAGTAATATAGAAAATATAGTTATATGATAGTAATGGAAGTGATAATCAAGGAAGTTAAAACTTTGCAGTAAATTGGAGAAATTCCTTCCTAAACGACTCCGTTCTCCTAAATAATACTGATATACGAAGAAAAAATGTTTTATAACTTCTTGTAGGAATCAACAATGAAATCCGTGTAATTTATAACCTACCACTTAATCCATTTTCAGGTAAACCAGGTAATTTGTAGCATGATAGTTATGATAAGAGTTAGAGTAAAAAAAAGTTAAGTTTACGCAATAGTAATGATAAGACCTCCCTTTTTTCCCCTTTGCAATAAAAATCTCGTTCAGCGGAGTCAAACTTACAACTTTTGCACAAGAAAGCATTTATACAAGAAAGAAAGATCAAATTAATTTACATTTGCATAAAATACACTGAAAAAGGAAAACAATAAACCATGGGGAAAGCAAATGAAAAACCCCATTACTCAGATGTATGACGTCAAAAGTTGCCGTAACGCCATTGACTGTTAGGGCCTGTTCACATAGGAGTCCGTTGCGTAGCGCTAAGGGAAAGATGACGTTGAGACAAAAATAAACCAATCATAAGCGTTAAAAATTTCATTGCTAATCGTTTGGAGGTTTGACATTGGTTAAATATATTTCAATACTTTAACGCTACGCAACGGACTCCTATGTGAACAGGCCCTTAGGACGTGTTCATATAGGAGTCCGTTGCGTTGCGTTAAGGGAAAGATGACGTTGAGACGAAAATAAACCAATCATAGGCCTCCAAACGATTAGCAATGAAATTCTTAACGCCTATGATTGGTTTATTTTCTTCTCAACGTCATCTTTCCCTTAACGCAACGCAACGTACTCCTATGTGAACAGGCCCTTAGGTATCAATTGCTATGTCAGTCTAAAACGATAACGTGAATGTTGGAAAATAATGCAGGTAAACTAAGTCTTATAAAATGAAGAAAAGGTAGCCGCTTTAGGGTTCATTTTCCTAACAGTTTTGCATTCGAAAAGTGTTTTGAGCTTGAAAGAAATTGTATTGAATAAGTGTTACTAATCAACTAAATCCCATATTTTTCTTTTTATCTTACAGTGCGAAAAGGTTCGAAAACATGCTATCCAAATGGATTACATCTGATGAAACTCGTAAAGATCCGACAACTGTTACGAGAAGTGCACTGAATACTCACAAGAAAAGAGTAAGCTCTCACGCATACTTTTGGAGTTCATTAAATTAATCGAGATTGGTATGATAGCTAAAACATAACAGTTAGGGCCTGTTCACATAGGAGTCCGTTGCGTTGCGTTAAGGAAAAGATGACGTTGAGACGAAAATAAACCAATCATAGGTCTTATAACGATTAGCAATGAAATGTTTAATGCCTATGATTGGTTTATTTTTGTCTTAACGTCATCTTTTCCTTAACGCTATGCAACGGACTCCTATGTGAACAGGCCCTTATTCATTAACGACGCTGACAATTCATGCTTTAGTGTTATAATCAACTACTTACCTTATGCAAAGAATTGCAAGATAATCAATCCCATGCTATATTTTTGTTCTTTTTCTGCAAACAAAGACATAATTAATAGGGAAAAAATGCATAGATTTTTCTAAAATGAGCAGATGAACAGAAAATTTTAAAATCAAGGAAACAGGCACTTTAACATCTTCCCCGCGAATATATATTACATAGTTACACATTTTTAAAAATCAGTAGCGCCCTTGCCAGGAACAATCATATACTCTTCAAATCTACTAACAAGAAATCGATAGGAATGACACTGTCAACTCGCCCTACCAATAAATGGAATTCTGCTGTCATTTGACAACTTGCGCTGACAATATAAAGAAATGGGTGCTCGTGACAAATGCATTCAAATTAATTAACAGTAGACAAGTACGAAATATCATTTTCTAAGAAATATTTAACAGAGCGCAGGTTGGTAATACGGAGAATGCATGAATTAATGAGTAAATATTTTCAAACATTTTTAATGGGTGATATGGTGATATACAAAACTAAACAGAACAGGTGTAGAACAAGATCAAACTTATAAAATAAAATGCTGAAATCTTCTGTGCGTGGGCGTGCGTATATATATATATATATATATATATATATATATATATATATATATATATATATATATATATATATATATATATATGTGTGTGTGTGTGTGTGTGTGTGTGTGTGTGTAAGTAACTAACGCAAAATAGTTATAACCTAACGCGGATTCTAAATTCTCTTTTCTAATAAAATACGACCGCTCTTCCAAAATGCGACCTAGGAATAACTAAATTGATACTTTATAGTACCCCTTAATGCACGCGCCGAATCTCTCCTGGGAACTATAAATCTGTGCTCAGATTTCAAAATGTTATAAGTCCCTTTTCTTACAAAATTGAGCTTTTCACATTCCGGATTCTCGTTCGTTGATATTTTCCATTTACGGTAACTACTGTAAGCAATAGCCAACTATTTTTCTGAAACATTAATACTACGTTTGCTTGCGTAAAAAAAATTACTGATTTTTCATGACATCTTGAATCTTAGAATTGCTGTCACGTAAGTTAAAAATAAAAGAGACTTATAACATTTTACTATCTAAGCTCAGAAATATTCGAACCCTGCAATCAATGCTTAAAATTCTATAACATTACCATATATGGTCCGAACAGTAGGCCTCATTAAGTTTATATATAACTAGCTGAAGACCCGCACTTTGCTACGGAATACATTCAAATTAAATACAACGGTCAATGTATGCAATTAATGCCAAATATATATATATATATATATATATATATATATATAAATCGTAAGGGATATTTTTGTAGACAAACTAATGTCCAATCGTCTGCCGCATTAGCAAGAAAAAAAAATTTTTTTGTCTATTTAGTTGTTATGCACGTGACGATAAATTTATTTAAAGTACCAGAAAAAGAAATCACGTGATCGGCATTTAATAAATTAAATTCTAAAAATTAATCTTTAAAAATTCACCAAAAATCAGAAAATAGAGGTAAAGATTCGAAAAAGATTTCATTTTAAAGGAATTTTTATGATCTTTCTTGCAATATAAATTTTATAACCTTCAAATTATTATTTTAAATGCAAACTTAAAAAAAGTTACTAAAATAGCTTAAAAATTAAATTTTAAAAAAAATCTAAGAATTTTTTTTCAAAAATCTTTCTTGGTGCACCCCTACACTATAAGAAGAATAGCCCTGCAAAATTTGAGCCCTTTAGGTCCAGCGGTTTGTTCTGTGCGTTGTATATCAGTCAGTGAGTCAGTTACGGAACTGTTTTATATATAGAGATGAATAAGGCATGTTTTCAAATTCTCACTCACTTACAGAACGCATAAAAACGCGCGTGCCCCCTCTTCCCAATCTGGACTATTTCACCATAAATTGCAATCACGAGAAACACGAGGATTGTAAAACATGCGATTGATTCTAACTAATTGAATAATTCTGACCTTCGTGATAAAACAAGGAAATGTCCATTTTATATATGCTTGAACGCCTAGCTCTAACTTTGTGTTGTCCTGTGATCGCGCGTCTTTCGCCTTCCGATTTCCTGGCTAAGTTCGGTGACCAACACTGCTAATCTGTCTTCATAATACTACAACTGAATAAAGTGATACAATGATCTGGATAAACTGTGGTATCTGAACCCAACTCCTTTCTTCATTTTTCAATCTTCATTCATTGTGTGAAAATAATCACACACACACATATATATATAAGAGTGTGTGTGTATGTGTGTGTGTACCACTATACGATGTGGGCGACTCGAAACAGTAATAATGAGGAAAAGAAAGTATAATGAAGCACAAAAAGCGTTTTCCCAAAAATCGATGCACTTTTCAAGTTGAGATCGTTATTAAGCAAAAAAATTTAATTTCTTTTGCCATATTTTAAACACTCTCTTTTATATATTTCTTCAAATAATTATATAGTTGTCCATACTGTAAAATGCAACTCTGTTTTTTATATTTATATTCTTGAAACGCAACATTTCCTTTTTATATTCACTGACATTTATATCTTTCAGACAAATCAGTTTTTGAGGCTTCGAGAGTTGTTGGAAAAGCATTCGAAAAATTCTAACATGGTCGTAATGTAAGTTCATATTTAAATTTTTTTTATCTCATATGCTTCATCCTCTACGATACTGAAATGAGAGATGGTAAACCTAAAATATATGTTAAAACCTTGTTTTTTGCTGTTTTCAGCACAGAGTTCTTTAAGTCTTTTAGATATTGCATTAAATCTTATATTATTTCATTAACATTAAGATTTTTAAAATTTGTAAAATACAATATTGGATTTTGCGTTGCCTTCCTTGTTCCGTGGAAATTTAATAACTATTACTGTAGATAACTAAATAGTTGATATGAGGCCTATTAAAAGGTTTTTGGCCCTGACTATGAAACAGCCGGTTTCGTACCATGATACTTACCATGGATGTTAGGCCCTCTCTACATAGTTCCCCTGCAAAGCTAAACACTTTTCCCAGCGATACACCCCGTTCTTCAGGCCATTATTGTATTAGCCCTCGTTATGACTTGAAAAGCAATTTCTCACAGTAGAAGCTACTTAGTATCCGAAGAGAAACACTTCCCACGTAGAGGTTACTTCATTCTGAGAAAGAGGAAGCCGTCTGAAAACAAGATGTCTGGTTAACAAGGTGGATTTGGAAGCATGATGCAGCAATACTTCCTTGCAATTTAAAGAATTTGAGTTGCCTTGTGACTGCAAAATTGTCAGAGAAGCAATCCTTTGGACAGTCAACCGCATCTCTTCTGCTTCACTGACTCACGTAGCTGTAGCAGGATATTCCTATAACACTCCTGAGTAATGCTATGCTCATAGGTTAGGTAATCAGTCAGGATAATTTCTCTGAACTCCAAAAAACTGACAGCACCACCTTCTTGGAGGATGGGGATAAAAGATGATTCCACTCTTTGCTCATGATTCTTTTACTTGAGTATCATAATGATGGACCCAACATACGTCCACAGTTAATAATCTTTCAAAAAAGTCCTCCTTGTCTCATTGACTCATCACCAACATGATGCTTGAATGTACCTCTCTTTGTTTCTTCCTAAAAGGAGACAGCGAAAAAGGTTTCCATCCGGGAGATAACTTTAACAACTGCAGTGATTCTGTAGCATGGTTGAAACCGGTTCACAACTTGTGCAAGCCTCACCGATTAAACAATTGATGGTAATCCTCTTACCTGAGAGCACCAGCTGACTCCCTTTCTCAACCATATCGTCATCAGTGGCTGAACAGTGTCTTCAATTGGCTCATCTTCAACGCTTTGTTCATAACCCATAAGAAATGTATTTTCCAGATTTTCACACTGCTATAAGATGGAATTCTATCACCATACACAGCTTTCATTTCTTTTGTAGATTGTCGTAGCTGTTTTTTCCTGTAAATTCAGGATCCCAATCTTGTACACGATTTTAAGCGGATGTACTTTGAGTCATTTTCCTCTTTATATCGTAGGTAACAAATACACCTAACACAAAATAAATTTATTAGTAAGTCGTATACTATGGCGCATGGCAAATATTATGATTCTCGACTTTTTCATAGTCATGTCAAAAGCTTATTGATACACTTACGTATCTTCGGAAGACTTTTTCGTAAGTGTAAATACTATTAGAATGCTGTGCAGTGCAAATTTTTCAGATTTAGAACATTTTCAACAACTATAGTAAACGCAGAAAACGAAGCTTAGGAGTTTGTTAGCCACTAAAATTGTAAAGAGGGGAGGAAAATTCCCTTCTACATAGTTTAAGGTTATTAACTCGGATCTTTGTTAACAGAGTTTTTTTTTTCCTCTCCCAATGTGGCAGACACTTGTCTTGAGGACATTCACCTATACACACCGATAATTTTGTTGGTTACTTTTACGGGAGCACTATATAGGAGAACAAACATTGTTCCCTATCAGGGGACAGCAAAGGAACATCCATGCCTTAACCGGGGTTCAAGCCCCAGCTCACGCGTTGGGCGCAGTGTAAACATAGTCTTAATCAACTTTTGAAATTTTCAACTTTCTGTTTGCGTGGGATACAACTAAGATAAAAAATTGTTAATGTTTTATTGATATTTTCCCTTAATAATATTATTCTTTCTACTGTTTGGCTACTGGTTTAAAAGCATTCATAATCTTATATTTTCTAAGAGTGTGTTTGAAATATTTGTTTAACCGGAGGATTAGTTTATTTATAATATTGGTACAACATTACTTTTCCATTTAAAAACAATCTGAATTGACTACTTTCCTGTAATTCTTCTATAGGACCTTGCCATTACCTCGAAAAGAAGGATGTCCTGCACCGTTGTACATGGCCTGGTTGGACATACTCACAAACGACATGCCTCCGTTCCTATTTGTTAGAGGCAATCAGAACTCTGTCCTTACATTTTATTCATGAGAAATTAGTAGGGAGAATTATTTTTATAATCATCGGACAGAATCATTAGGTTAGTGTAATGCAAGAATGTAAAATATTGATTATGTTTAGATAAATATATAAGAACGATAAATAAAGTCATTTTTCATTTATATTTTGCAGTGTAAATTTTTATGGTGTTGTCAAAAGTCTTTGATTGGATTGATTTAGTTAGTTTAATTTTATGTACATTGTTTGTAATTATAATTAGACTAACGGAAACAAATTCTGAACTATAAAAAGAAAGCTTTTTTTTAAATTTTTAATGTGGCAGGCACTTGTCTTCTGACAGTAGGTACTTCTTATTGACATTGGCCCATGAAGATCCGCGAAGATTTGCTGCCTACTTTATTATGGAAACTTCGCCTAGCTACGCTCAAGCCATCCGTGTAACATATTTATGTACTTCGGGCCCCACAAAAGAAAAAAAAAGCCTACAAATGTATTAAATTCAAGTCAATAAATTCCTTTCAATTTTCATTCCCGTCGCTGCCGACAGATGGCAGCACCACTGTACCAGATGATTTGGTTTCTCAGCAGTGAGTGATTTTAGAATGAAAATATCTCTAAAACTATTCAATTAACAGAATAAGTGTACGCAGAAAAAATTATCAGTTTTCGAAGCTCTTTCCAAATATGTAACATTTATGTACTTTCATGAGAAAAAAAATACACCGTTTCCTGTATATTTGTCGGCCATTTTTTTTTTTCGAGGAGTGGCCCACCCGGATGAGTTCCGGTCACGTGATCTCTCGACTTCCACTTGTCCCTTTATTAGTATAGATACCATATAGGTGAACCAGCATTGCTCACTATGAGGAGGACGACACTGAAACGTCCAAGCCTATAAAACGAAAGCTACTTATGGATGGATCATTCTGCAGGAAATTTAAATTTGAAATTGCATACTTAAAAACATTTGCCTGGAGAATCAAGAAAAATGTCCCCTTCCCCTCAGATCAAATATATAGATAGGTAATTGTTTTCAGCCTTATCCATGGTTCTTCCCTTATTTGATTCAAGTTCATATAAACAAACACTTTCACGAATATGTATAAATGATGTAAAGGAGTTAAGGTAAATGCTTCTTATGACGTGTACTACATTTAAAACGAAGAACATTTGAAGACCCTAAAAAAAAGGTTTTCAGGTATTCTTTAGATAGACTGTATAATAATATAGTTAAATAGTTTTTAACTGGCATTTTGTAAGTTTTCAGTGTGATCAAGTATAAACAAACCAAGCAATGATTTACAATGTACTTCAAATTTTGCACATAGCAATATAACTTTTTCCAGTAGATCAAATAAAGTTTTAATGTACAGATGAATTATGAAGATTCGACTGTAAGAAGCTCAAAAAGAATTCGAAAATATTAGTTGTTTTATACATATATTTATATTCTCAAAACATAACTGTGCGTACACATGCACAAAAACATATAGGTACAAGTACATAAAAATGTATATTATGTACTATTTATTTCAATACACACGAATACGAACATGGAAATATACGAAATTGGAAATATATATATGTATAATAATATATAATAATATGGAATAATATGTCTGAAATCTACAGTAATACAGAAACACTGATGTAAGAAGTGGATTTTAAATTTATACACTTTAATTGTAAGGAGTGAAAGGCTTCACTTTCCTATGTAAGTGGGATAAAGCGTGAAAGTTAAAACTGAAAACTAACACAGAAAACCATGTAAAGAATACTAGTAAGTAAAGTTCAATAATAACTTTTCTTTATCAACAGTGGTAATAGGCAAGATAAGCATTAAACAAAGGACTGTCTGTAAAAGATGAGATCTTTAAGACTGATACACCTTGATACTGGGCAAACCCCCTATATTACAGAGGATGCTACGTGTACGCAGCTCGCCATATTACCTGACACGAGAGGTGAAGTTGAATTCGTACAATCTCCCAAAATCGACGAAGCATGGTCCATAATATCAGACAATACATGCATACCTACTCTTATACATTCATGCATATATATATTTGTATGTCTCTTCCTCTCTCTCTCTCTCTCTCTCTTTCATATATATATATATATATATATATATATATATATATATATATATATATATATATATATATATATATATATATACAGTCGAACCTCCATATATCGAACTTCCACATATCGAAATCTTTTATATATCGAACTCTTAGCAAATCTCCATGTTCATTACATAGAAAAATTGTTTCTATATATCGAAAAAATCTCTATATATCGAAATTTTTTTCAAGAAAAATTGGGAGATTTTATTCCACTTTAGAATAAAATCTCCCAATTTTTAGCATTTGAAACAATATGTCGTGGACTTCAATTCGCGGAAAATGTTCCTGATTAAGTTTTTAGTGGACTGAACAAATACGAACATTTCTTTGAACTTTCCGCAAAACTGGCTGTTCAGCAAGATATTCGTAGTTTTTTTTTTAAAGAATGTGTGATCATTGTAACCACTGTCTGGATTATTGTTTTTTAAAGGTATATAGTACTCAATAAATATTTCATATTAATTCATTTTTTAGTTATTAACTTTCATTTAATGGGATTAGCATATAAATTAGAAATGAAGTTTCGTATACGAAAATTAGCTTTAATTTTTTTTTAGGAGAATTATGATAAAACTAAGCTCAATTCTATATATCGAAATTTCTATATATCGAATTTTTTTCCGGCAATTTGCTACTTCGATATATGGAGGTTCGACTGTATATATATATATATATATATATATATATATATATATATATATATATATACAGTCGAACCTCCAATATATATATATATATATATATATATATATATATAAATAGAGAGATATTAATTCTTTTGCAGGAGGGAATAGCCTCACAGTAATCTCTAAGTTCTGTTCCATTCCATTGATATCACGGACATTCCCATATTGAAAGAATTAATTATTCATCCCGACCGCATTAAAAAATAATGTACAAACAACTATCATTCCGCGAATTTTCTTCTTAACTCTTCCTCGGGAATTGGCTGCGCGTGATTTGGGAAATGAACACTCCGTCCGGTCACTAAGGTAACCGCAACGTGCTTGACCGCCCATTCCTACCGGCTAATCAATACAGCCCACCAAAAACACATTCTCAGAGCCGAACCGGCTAAGTGTCCGTTTACTTCCCGGTAAGAGCAAGTGCGCGGCTGATTCACTCGCCTAAAAATATGGGACACGAATAGAAGATGGAGAGTAAGTACGCAACACTGCTTGATATCGCTCTTATCTGTTCAAACTAAATCCAACTATCTTATCTTAATGCTCTGTTCGTGAGTGATATTATCTGTAAAAGTTCATTTCAAGTTTTCTTGAAATCTGATTCTGGGGAATTAAACGCAGAAGATAAAAGGGTCTGAAGCAAAGAGGAAAACTTTGTGAGAGTTTTAGAGGGAGGAATATCCTGTTTGTTATGGTTTTCAGTGCTTGTTACATTACGGCTGTACGTAAGTTTGGCGTAAAAATTCTCCTAAGCGACAGATTTGCGAGGCAAATTTTTAATGACATCATATCTTATATCTAAGCATGATTCAGAATTATTTCAGTTTTACATATCTTCCTTATTAAGTCCTTTTCAGCTACACGTGAGATAGATGCAAAATGTTCTGTGTGAAAGTTTTACTGCAAAACTAAAAGAATGTTTAAAAGCCATCATATTTTCCCCATGATTCTTCGTTATTTACTTATCTTAACTATTTATTTTATTCGGTTGACAGTTATATACTTACATACATGCACATGTATATCTGTGGCTTGGTACAAGAGGTGCCTAAGTCCATTTTCTCCAAGATGACTTTGTTTGCTTATGTCTCTTTAAAAAAAAATATTACTTTCAATGTACGAAGTACCCAAGTCTGTACGATGCTTTAAAAGTGTTTTTAAACCATTGTACAAACTTGGGTATTTTTTACACTGAAAATAATATTTTCTTAAAGATACATAAGCAAACGAAGTCATCAGGAGAAAAACTGATTTGGGAGAAAGCCACAGATGTAATATAAATATATATATATATATATATATATATATATATATATATATATATATATATATATATATATATATATATATATATATATATATATATATATATATATATATATATATATATATATATATATATATATAATATATTATATATATATAGGCTCGCAGGTTCGGTTTGTATTCCACTGGTAATGCGAATATTCCCATATAGGAAGAATATATATACTCGTACACTAATGTTTATATAAAGACAGGTAGATGGATAGGATTATCAAATTCTTTTGCACATGGAAATAGGCTCACTCCACTCGTATCGTTCTATGAGTTTAAAAAAAAATTAATTTATAGAGATTAAACTTTTTATTGTTTAAAATCCTATGTCAAGTATTTGATAAAAATTTCGTTTCAGTGGACAATATATTTGATAAATGAAACACTTTCTTCGAAGCTTAAATCCCCATTAACTTTCTGTTAATTGGAAATACAATAAATGACTGCTTATCATAATTTTTTTTCTTACCGAGATCGTATAAAAAGCTTTATATACGATAATTTTCGCATATTCAAAAGCGAAAGATGCGTTACATTTCATATATATGCTTATTTAGTCATTCATAAGATACAGAAATTGCAGAACCGGGTATTCGGGTACCCTGGGGAAATTATTGATACCGAAAACCCGGTTCCAATAGTTGTAGATCCAAAAATATGAATGGTTGTAGAATCGAATATGAATTCGAAAATGGAAAATCTTAGATTATAAAAAAAGAACATTTTTATAGGGATAAAAAGTTTTACCATGCTCCACACTTTACTACTATCTAGAAATTTCGAACCCTTTAGTCTCAAGCGTATCCATAGTTTTAACTACGAAATCAAGGTTTCCCAAGTTATGTTCCACGAAAACATGAAATTGTTTTATATCCTGCAACGGCTACAAGAAATTCATACTTGTTTGACGAATTAACGCGCTAGAATGTCTAAAAAAATAAAGCATTCATGCATAATTACTAAATACTAAACAAATAACACGGGCCAACGAAAAATGACTTTTTAAAAACTTTTCTAACGTTAATAGCTGATTCCTATGCAATTTTTGGTGCTGAATCCGTATCTGACCTCAGTATTTTTTTTCTATTACCCACAGTTTCGTCACAGTGTGACTTCGTCGGAAACTAGAAAAATTAGCCGAACATACCATAGAAAGTAAAAATAAATAAATGTTACAATATTAATAAACTTTAATTCAAGTATAAACATGAAAATACCTTTTTATAACATATATTTTATGTGTGCTTTGGCTTATATTTCCTGTCCCTCTTCTCCTTAAAGCTCCTGATATTGCTTTTTCGCCTGTGAATCGCTTGCTCAACTTCTCGGTGGAGTGACCAACAGTAGTTAGTTTCCCATCATATTGGTATTCCAGCGGCCCTGATACCGTCTTTCCATCAATTTAATATCTTAAGGGGACAGTGGACCTTCAAACCTAACTTTTTTTGTTTTGAATGGATTTGCTTGAAATTTGAATATGTGATTAGTACCATAGATATGTAAAAGTGGTTAAAATCTAAAAATGAAATATTAATAATTTATAAATTATGAATTATTAATTATATAAAAAAATTGGCTAATTAAAAATGTTCCATGCGCATTTCTTTTGCATATAATATGGTATTTTTTATTTACAGGATACCTTATAGAACTAAGAATGAAACTTATTGCTATTTTAAGCATTTATTAAAACATAAAGAGAAAATAATGATAATAGTGAAAACACCCTTTTTATGACGCAAAATACCTATAAATCATCTTTTCAAGTATAAATTAAGAAATTCTGAGCTACGGAGCATATTTTTTTTCAGTAAGATTTATTTGATATACAGTTAAGTATGTAAAACTTAAATTGCAAAGCAATACGATAATTAGAAATGCGCCTGGAGCAGTTGAATATTCGTATGACATTAAAATTTTTATTTTGAGAAAAACGCGTTTAAAGTTATTGCTATTAGTAACGACATAATATTTAAATTAAATACAAATGCCTATAACTAGGAAAGTAATCGCAGAAATTAAAAATTCTTTTTGCAACGCATTCCTACTCGTCCGTAGTTTCACAATTCAATAAAATAAAATAAATCGAATTTTTGGACAAATTTCACAATTTTGAAAGTCTACTGTCCCCTTAATGAAACCACTCACCTTGCTCCTCACTGACATCACCCAAATTATCTGAGAAAATATCAAGGTGACTGTTCAAAAAGTGAATCTTGAGGCTCATCAAACAGCCTAACTTTTTGAACTTTTCCAGCATGTTGACTACAGTAGAAATATAATGTGGGTCCTGTCTGTTGCCCAAGAACTTGGTCACAATCTGCTTGAATGATACACAAGCCTCCTTCTCTTTTAAAGTCACTTTTGTTTCAAGTTGGGATCGAACATCCTTTTTCAGATGCCAGACCCTACAAACACGCCTTCTTCCAATTTTGCTTCTGATAGATGAGGAAACTTCTCGCAGAGAAACTTGAAACATTCTCCATCTTTGGGTAAGGCTTTCACAAACTGTTTCTTTAGGCCTAATTGTATGTGTAGAGGTCCTCAGAATGCTTTTCGAATGTTCTTCTCTCCAGGTTTTAAAGATTTTCTTGCAGGCCAGATTATTCTGGACCAATGTTGATCCCTTGCCCTACCGCCCCATTCACATAAGAAGCATAGGAATTTGGTGAAGCCACATTGCTGGAGAATTTAATTGAATTCGCTAAAAATATCATTTCTTTAAATATTGAGTGTTAAAATGTGAAAACAATGGTGGGTGATAGGGCTTTTTATTGTCATATTCGGTTTCAGCACACTAAAAACCACAAGAATAAGTCAAAATTTATTCAAAAAGTTTTTCAACGTTGGCCTGTGAAATTGTTTTTTTTTTCTCATTTTTTAAAATTTTATTGATTATGCGTATTACATACCCTACAAAATAAAGAAGGTGTTCCGTTAAAATCTCAGGAATTGCGAAGTGTTCCACAGCCAGGAAAAGTTTGGGAAACCCTATACTAGATCATCCTCGACCATCTCGGAAGTCAATCTCCTCCTTATTTTCTAATAAAATATCTTCTTTCAAATAAAATTAAATTTATTTTTTATTTATTGCAGTTACAAACAGCAAAAATAGATTGAATAATTTTAAATAATATAAAATGCAATCTAGTCTCTCACGGAATTCTAATATAGTGGCAACCTGGAAATTTAAAAATAAAAAATATTTCAGGCAGTCTCTTCTAACGAAACTACCGCGGGTTATTAACGTAGGATTACTCATCGTTGCTTACCTCTTCTCTCTCTTTTTTTTGACTCATTTTGGTGCTTTCCGTTTAACCTGTTTACTGCTACTGGGTTGGCGCTGCCAAAGTTATAACTCGCGACGGACTCTGAATTTATTCTTTCCGGAGGACCGTTATTGAGGAACGTAATCCTACGTTAAAATCTTCATAGAGAATTCGGTAATATCGGGTTTCAGAACCCATTTCCTTAAATTATTTTAAATTAAAATAAATTTTTAAAAAATATTTTCTACTTACGCTATAAACTAAAATTTTTACATTTAAAAGAAATATAGTGGTTTCATTAATATTTAGGGCAAATGTATTGTGGTTCATGTAGTATTATTGAAAACCGGGTAATTCTCGGGTACCCGGTTTGAAAAAATTTGGAAATCGAGGTCCGCTTCTGAATTTTATTCCGGTTCTGCAACCCTTAATAAGATAGCTAAAAAGGTTCGTAACAGAGGAGAGTTGGGTTACCTTCCTCCGTTTGGGCTAAAAAATATCGAGAGAGAAAAAAAAAATTGATTCCAGTCTTGCAGAATTAAATGCGGTTTTAAAACTGTATTCTTCTTCAATACCCTCTTCCCTTGCAATGGATTTTGAAATGGGTTCTAATATCATCAAAGGGGGGATTTTTACATCTGTTTATATTGTCTTCGCAATTTGGAGAACTCTGCAGTTAAAAAAAAAGTGTTCTTTCTTATCAAATTAATGTGTTGTTGTTTCTAATGCCCCCTGGCCGAAAGTATTCAGACCAGGTCCATATAGGCTAGCGGGCTGAGGATGAGGTTCCGGTTTATAATGGCACCACAAGGGTCGGAATCCGATTTAGCCAGGTACACCACAATTTGACTGAGCAACCACAGGGGTAACATCTGAGGGGATCGGACCCTCTCACACCCTCTCTGACCTCATAGAGGGAGTTTTCGATATAAGGATTTAACGTGCCCCATATCCGGCCTAGACACGGAAGTAAGCGCTTGTTGGGATTCGATCTGAGCACCCGGAACCGAAAGCTGACGCGCTACCCCTAGGCTATCTCGGGTCCTATTAACCTTTAGCTTTACGGGGCCCATTTTTCCGATTCCCTCTTTAGACCGGAAATTTCATACCCCCTTTGTAAGACCGCAATTAAGGGTATTTTATATATATATATATATATATATAGTATATATATATATATATATATTATATATTATATATATTATATATAATATATAATAATAAATATATATCATGTATATATATATATCTATATATATATAATATATTATAAAGTATAATATGTAAGATATATATATTATATATATATATATATCTATATATTATATCCCTATAATAATATATATATCATCTTGGGTGCGTATTCTTGGGGAGACAGGCTAGCCAACCCCGTATAGGAAACGGTAAATTATCATATGTAAAGATTGTAAACGACCCGAGTTTAAATATTTCGTGTGCAGCCAAGTGCCTGTTCGCTTATTATACCCCTGACCTTTATTATTTCTCCAACACACCTGGAGTTCTGTCGAGTCCGTATATGAACCCATTATGAAGTCGTTATGTTTTTATGTTGTTCGTTGAAATCTTTTGTATCGCCAGAATGTAGTAGTTGATCTCGAAGAATCAACATGTAATTGTATTCCGTTTTTTTAGTAGTTCAAAGCCGTTGTAACAGTGATGTTTGCGTATTAAAGGAAATGATTCCTCTTTAACGGCTTCGTGGTGGATCTTTTGTGGTGCTGAGCTCTTACTTCAAGCTGGAAATTTACGAAGCGACAATATTGCTTTATAAATCAGAGTTTAACTTTGTATTGGTGTAGCAGTAGTTTATTTCATAAGAATTATTTCGATAGTTATTTATTTTATATTACACAACAATAAACCAACATACTCGTCCTTTCTGTTAAACATACGCCATCGTATTCCAAAACCTCCTTTATAATATTATCTGGTTAATATTTCTGCCTTTACATAACGTGCACGGAAAGTTCCGACAAAGAATGCGGCCGCTTTGCGTAACACTCCGGTAGAAATTCAGACAACTTAAGCATTTCCATTAGGCGAGGTTAAATATAATGAGGGATGGCACGACAAATTAAAATACTTCATTCGTTAATAATATGTAAATGTAGCGTGTCGAGCTTGTAGATTATGGGGGTAAAAAAGATTAACCGAAAAAAAAAGGAATTTAAAAAGAACATTATGTTACAAGCCATTTTTGGCACTGTTTTACCGGAATAGCGGGAATAAATTGCCAAGTTCTCACGAATGACGATAAATCTAACGTCAAGCTACTGCTAAATTTGCCTAAATGTTAACTTCCAACTTTCAAGTTCAATGAACTTCTTAGTCTAATTATTCGCCTTTATAATTACAAACATATATACAATTCCACTGGATATCAGCAAAATTGAGAAAGTTTCACTAAAACTGTGGGAGTGATAAATGCCAAAACTTTGTAAAATGAATGACGACATTAGAATATATGGGGAAAATTCATATTATTAAAAATCATGTTGTTTGTTGCTAATGACCCATGGCCAGAAATATTCCAGACCAGGTCTATACAGACTTTCCAGCTGAGGAATGCTGCTCCGGTTACAATTGGGGACATTCTTGGGGGATGTATCTTATCCCACCATCTCTGACCTCAAAGAAGAACTCTCGATCTACGGATTTAACGTGCTATATACGGCCTAGATACTAGGGTAGTAATGGCGCTTGTCGGGATCCGAACTCCGCGCATCCTCGGTGCCGGAAAGCGATGCACTACCACCAGGCTACGTTGACCCGTTAAAAAATATTAATATTAGTAAAAGTGTAGCAGTGAAACACCAAAGAAAAAAAATCAGTTACTGACTACGGTTTATGGGTTATTTCTTACATCTATTCGGATAATGAAAACTTCTTATCTTTACTCAAAAGGAACCACCAGCTCTCCTAAACGTTATACTTTGTTTCAAATTTCTTCTTTGCAGATAGTCAGGCCCTGATTTTCCATTAGGCCCAGGCCTAGGGGCCCTCCGAATGTAGGGGGCCCCCAAAATTTTTTTATTTTAAAAGAAAAGAAAGAGAAAATTCCCAATTCAAATTTTTTTAATTTTACCTTTTTAATAGCATTTTTTTATATATCCTTTCAAATTTGACTTGATTGGTTCATCATATGTATGTTATAGTGTATATAAGGGAGTTAATAAGTTTTTCTGGTTGCATTGTATTGGTGTTTAATGATGAAGATAATATGTTGTATTGCCTTTTGTATTTTATATGTTCTAGGCTTCTACGCTTGAAATAGCCAATTCTTGGTAAAATGGTACTTTCAGAATGATTCACGATTTTTTTTTTTGTGTGTGTGTCAATTTTGGAAATTTTACGCCTACATCAGTGTTAGGGGGCCCCATCCCAAGTTGTGCCTATAGTCCAGAATTTCTAAATCGGGCCTTGCAGATAGTTCCGACATTTATTGACTGATTTCAATCCTTTTATTTTACCATCGAAAACAGTATTTTATCTACTAGCATCTTCTTCAACTGAATTAAAGGGTTTAATAGACCTAATCGATAGTGCAAATTAATTTTGACTTTTAGATTATTTTGCCATTATTTCATGGAATTTTTAACTTCTCACGTTTCATTCACATGACATCCGGAATTCAACGAATATTTACATCTGCGAGAGACAGAAAAGGAAATATATATATATACACATACACAAACACACACTTATAAATACATGGGTGTGTGTAAGTAAGTAAGTAAACAACAACCACACATACATACATACAGGTAAAACTTAGCATGCTTTATGAAGTATTTAAGCATTTATTAAACAGAATGTGAGGAACAAAATTTATTTATAGAAATATTACTATATTTGAATTACACAAGTGGACTGTTATTTCAGTGGCCCGCTGAACTAGTTCAGGTTGTTTTAAAATGGGAATAATATTTACCAAAAGCGTAAGAGGGTGTATTACCCGCCTACATTCCAGACTTCCAGCTGCAGGAAGAAAGGGTAAAGGATAAATTTTCCACTCTACAATTTTTGTTCTCAAATCTACCGTTACCTCAGTATTCGAATTGTGTTATACCAGGATATCACAATTCTTCCCCAGTAGCAAGGTTGAATGCAACGTGTCTGAAAACTACAGACACTTATTCTTATTTCTGGAAGCTAGAATGATTTTTTTTAAAAATCCCAAACTAGAATTGATACGTAGTATGTTTGGTTTTCATGTAAAACGTAACGAAAACGAAATCACGTTCCTGAAAATGTGCGCATGACACTCAGTAAACCACAGACTGCACCTGTTTATGTAGCTTAAGTCAAAGAAAAAGAATGTCAAGTTGCTCATAAATGATATTCATCCCATCTGCTATGTCAGTACCTAGTTGAAAATAAAGTTTATTCGCAATACAGTCGTATACATGTAATGTATTTTTTTTTTCTTTTCCAATTCTTTCCATTCATAAAGTACATGTTGCTACTGAATATTTGGCGATTTCATTCACAGATGTTTGGCCTCCGTAAGCTGAAAAATTGATTAACGTGTCCAGCATAAATCATCGAGTTTACTAACATAGCCCGCGGTCCTGAAAGTTTGAAGACCCCTAATTCAAAGAATTACAATACGGCCTTAGTCTTGGAGCATGCGAGATTTTTCCGGTACGAAAATGTCGCCATCATGACATATTTTGAGACCGGCAATAACTTTCATTGGTCTAACCTAAAAAAAAAGTCACTCTGTTGAAGTTTTCTCATACCAATAAAGTAAAGCTAATAAAAACTGTTGTTTACTTACACGCATCAGGGTTTTGAGATCTGGGTTTTTCAGTGACCCAGTGATTATCTCCCTATTACGTTTTCACTGATATGGGTTTATGGGTTTTGTTTTTCTCCAAAATATCTTATAATCTGGCTTCTCCTTTTGTAAGTTAAAAATTTAGAAAAAAAATAATATTTATTTCGCAGCTTAATTGAGCTTTCAGTTAGCTTAATTTAAATATGTAAATTAATGAATGTAAAGTGTTATAAGTGGAGATCATTTCAATTGAATCGTGATAAATCTCCCTCTTACGAAACCATACCAGAATTTTAGTATTTCTTACGTAATATCAAAGATGGATTCAATAGTCCCAATCTATATATATAAAACAGTTCCGTAACTGACTGACTGACTGACAGATAACGCACAGACCAAACCGCTGGACCTAAAGGGTTGAAATTTTGCTTGGCGATTCTTCTTATTGCTGGAAATTCTCTAAGTTGAGTCTTAAAAGTGTTCTAAAAATTAGATGATAAACTATTTCCTTGCCATTTGAAATACTTTTCTTCAAACTAAATAAGGATTTAGACACAAAATACATTATACGAGTAACTGTTTATAATATAGACGAAAGACTAGCAGAATGATATTAAGCAATCTGTATATATATAAAACAGTTCCGTAACTGATTGACTGACATATAACGCACAAACCAAACCGCTGGACGTAGAGAGCTGAAATTTTGCATGGTGATTTTTCTTATAGTGTAGGGGTGCACTAAGAAAGCTTTTTGAAAAATTCTTAGATTTTTTTTTAATTAAATTTTTCACCTAGTTTTGTAACTTTTTTCAAGTTTGCATTTAAAATAATAATCTGAGGGTTATAAAATTTATATCACAATAAAGATCATAAAAACCTTTTTCAAATCTTTACCTCCATTTTCAGATTTTTGGTGAATTTTTAAAGATTAATTTTTAGAATTTAATTTATTAAATGCTGATCACGTGGTTTCTTTTCTTTTTGTAATACTTTAAATTACTTTTGCGTCACGTGCATAATAACGAAATAGACGAAATTTTTTTCTTGCTAATACGACAGACGATTGGACATTATCCAAAAAAATATTAAAATACAGTAAAAGAAATATTCCTCAAACTATGTACTATATCTTTAGTATGTTCTATTAGATTCAATTTGAATATTTTCTTCAATATTATTTTGCCTATAAAAATATCCTTACGATTTTTTATAAATAATATATTTTTGGCATTAATTGCATACATTGACCGTTGTATTTAATTTGAATGTACTCCGTAGCGAAGCACGGGTATTCAGCTAGTTATGAAATACAATATAACTTCACAACCCATTTTTAGATGCAATCCGGGTTTATTACTTTTTTCTCAGTGGGAACCCTGGTTTACATACACGCATAATCATGAAAAATATTTAAAAAATCTATTATTTCTTACTTCCTTGTGCGATATCTAAACTTCTATTTTATCGAAGAAATTTGATAAGATTATTCACCCTTTAACCAAAAACTCGGCGAGAATATCTTGAAATAAGCGGAAAAACCGTTCTTGATCATTAATAATATCTCCACTTGCGGATATCCGACTCTGTCAAATACTTATCACTTTGACATAATTGCGTTTCAGTCTTTTTTTCATGTTTGCCAAAATTCCAGGTAATGTAGCAATGCCTTGGCCAAGGTTTAACAGAGCAAGAAAAAATAACGAATGAATCAATAACACCATGGTGCTTATTTAAAATCTCATTCCATTTTTTTATAACTTTTTGAATGATTAATTCTTTCTTGGTGTCATAATCATCCAATGGGTCATGTCAACGTAAAGTTACAATTTATGAAATTCCTTTCACTAGCAGTCTTTATATAATTCCTGTCTCGTTAGATGCATTATGATAACAGGATAGAGTATTAAATAGTAGTGACTGTCTGAAAAGAAAAAGAAGTTCGATTTTAGACTGTCGAATACGTTCAGCTATGAAGGGTTTTCGGAAGATAGTTTACCTCTGTTCAGTGTACTGAGTAGTAGAGCGTAAAAGGGTGTACAAAGTGCTTTGTGATGCAGATAAAGTGGAAAAAATTAAACGCGTGTGGGCTATTTTAATCTAAGAACTTAAAAATATTAGTAAGAGTTTTAACTTATTATTTAACAAAATAGGAGTTGAAATTTTTTTCAGAATTTACGGTATAGAGAACGACAATAAAATTCACTTGCAAATACATTTGTAAAATTTAATATTTTATTTTTAAATGCATTTTCTAGTTTGATGTCTGAATCAAACTGGTGTGCTACTGGGTGACTTGGCAAAATTGCAGTACCTTTCGCTAATTGCATTTTCGGTTGTCCATGAAGTTAAAATAAATCCAAACTGCAGTGCATAGCGAATTTATTTTCGGAGGGACTGCATTTGATCATATTGTGGTCTCTGGTTGTAGGAAATTTTCAGTGCAAATAGTACGTGGCTTGCGTCTCTGAACTTTCCCTCAACGTCAAGAAAACATTCTAACTCATCCTAACACATTGCTTCTATTTACAAGAATGGTTTTCACGCGACACATTAACTTAATTTCCTTTCAGTAAAACATCAGGCTATAATAGACCTCATTGTAGAAACAGTCAAAATTATTTATAAGATTGGATTTGCGTTGGTAAAATTAAAGCAAATCCAAAATACGATTGTAACAATGTACAGCTCCTTTGTTAAATATCACGATATTTTTTAGGTACACTAACAGCAAGATCTGAATCTAATTGACCTCCCAGGGAAATGCCAACTGTTGTAGTAGTAAAGGAAATTGTTTTTTAGGGGCAAAAGTGAAACTAATAAAACACAAAAGACTTTCAGGTGCTAATTTTTTTTCTTATTATGATTCTTCTAAACCACGAGAAGCAATTAAAAAAAATCTGATTATTCTGTAAAGACTTTGAGAGCCTCTCTTGGGCAGTGCCAACGATTTACAATGAAGATACTTTGAAATTAAGAATTTTTTTTTCAGTCAAGTGACACCGATTAACGTTGATTATTTTGTTTTGACTGTATGGCAACGGGACAGCTTCCATTTTTGGAGATCGAAGATTTTTTTTCTTCTTTTTCTTTTTTGTTTAGAAGGAGCGTTCTTGAATACATGCAAGACTTGAGCCACTAGTAGCTGTTAAAGAATGCATTAATATCAAACATAATTTTGTCTGAATGGAAAAGATTTATTTTATTTCTTCATGATAACTCAATCCCCAAAATTGTTGATACTTTGAAACTGTCAAGGTCAAGCTTGTTGACTGAGTACACTAAGTAAGACTTTCAACACTCTACGTCAACCTGCTTATCGGTAAAATTTAACAAATTGAATCAAAGAAATTCATAACAGGAGACAGACGTGGGGAATTTTGCAATTTGCTCAGACGCAGAACAGAAGGAAAAAAAAATTAACCAATATAGACAGGAAAGCATATCTAAATCCCCTCACACTCACACACATTCTTAAAAAAAAAATCAGTCAGGTTTTGACTGTTAACGACGAGCAATAAAGAATTTTTAAGCTAATTTGAAAGCGAGCTCTTAGAGGTCAATAGGTCGTCTCTAATAGGTTGTAACCAGGGTTGCCAAATAAAAACACCGAAAATAAGGGACGGGTTTTGATAACTATACTACTGGGGAGTATGGAATACCTCCCAGGGAAAGGGGGTCCATGGGTACTCCCCCGGAAATTTTTAAAATTTTAACCTTTCAAATAGCCATTTTCAATGCATTTTTCGTTCAGTTTTGCAACTTACATAGAGTTTAGGTTAAGTAAACAATAATTATTACAGAGAAAATTTGCAAATAAAAACAATTTAAAGTTGGTTTAGGCATTTAGTACAAAACTGATTTTTATTTTATTAGTTTACTACAACTAAGTAAGTGCCACTATAAAGTATTATGGACATGTATGTAAAATTTGTAATTTTATTATTGTACAATGTACATAATACAATGTGCGCAGGAAATCTTTAGGGCGACTTTTGAGTCATAAAAAAGTTTTCGAATGAGCGTGTTCCCACAGTCCATTGAATTGTAGGATATATTGTGCTTTACTGTGTTAAATACAGTAGCTAACTCTACTAGAGCGATTTGTCACTTTCAGAGGAAACTTTAGTGGTGAAAGACTATAGATTGCTGCTAGATGAAACAGTAATTTTGTTTTCTTGTGCTCGGCACCCTGAGCATGTTGAGTTTCGTCACTCCGACCTCCATGGGCAACCGAAAAATCCTTATTACAATAGCTACAACGTGCCTTATTGGCGTTGTTGGGACTAGGCCTGAGCCAATCTTCGTCCTTCATCCATTCATCCGTAAAACACAGAACCTTTTTTCGGCCATCACTATTGGATTTTGAACGTTTACCATTGTACACTATTCATATTCAGGGATTAGTTTTAGCACAAACACTTAATTCAAACGCCACTATCAATCAACACGATCACACAATCTGCATTCGTATTTAGCACTAGAGTGGACTGAGACTTGTTGTCGTTGTGACGTTCGGATCCTGGTGCATAGTGCATACAGACAACCTTCTCGTCAACGGCCTGTTCACATAGGAGTCCGGTAGCGGCAGCGTTAAAGTATTGAATATATTTTAACCAATGACAAACCTCCAAACGATTAGCAACGAAAATTTTTAATTCCTATGATTGGTTTATTTCCGTCTCAGAGCCATCTTTCCTTTTACCGTTCCGAACCGGATGTGAACAAGCCCTTGTATACGCCCAACTCTTATACAATAATTTCTCACTTCGGCGAAAAACGGGACTTTTGCCGTCCCGTATCAAAGTTCCCCGGGACGCGGGATAAAACTTACAAATAAGGGACTGTCCCGTTAAAATCCGGGACATTTGGTACCCTGGTTGTAACACAAATTGAAATGCTGTCCCAAACATCATTTAAAACTTTTCAACTCAGTTTTCTAACGGTTCACCTATCTGTCCCTTTTGAAGCATTACCGATTGATTTTTTTTTCCTGAAGACAAGTTTCATGTTTATTACTATAAAATTAGGAAAGGTTTATTCATAGGAGATTATGAAATCTAAAGTATGCACACATTAGAAAATATTCTCATATACAAGCACCCTTTTAAACCTTGTATACTTATTTTGAAATTAAAATGCCTATTAAAACTGAATAGTATTCAATTGCTATCCATCTGAAAAGTACACTCAGCGTATCATGGTATCTTAACATTACGGCAAAAGACTCTTAAATGGGAAACTGCAGTAACTGCGAAAGTTCTTCTGTATCAGAGTATTAAGGGCCTGTTCACATAGGAGTCCGTTGCGTAGTGTTAAGGAAAAGATGACGTTGAGACCAAATAACCAATCATAGGCGTTAAAAATTTCATTGCTATCGTTTAGAGGCATATGATTGTTTATTTCGTCTCACGTACATCTTTTCCTTAACGCAATGCAACGGACTCCTATGTGAACAGGCCCTAAATGTGTCGTACTGATTATGAAAGGAAGAAAAAAGTTCAACTTTTCAAGGATTTTATAAATTAAAATTGATGAGGCAGGTTTCAAGTTTGATTACAAGCTCACTTTTTCAGGACAGGGTTTTAGAAGTCAGAATGAAAATCGAAACTACAAGTGGCTTTATACAATCATCTATTCAGGAGTGGGAGTAAATTATCTGCTAATTGTGAGTAACGGAAATTTGATCAGTGAAGTATCCAAATTTTATGTTATTTCAATTAATATATATACATACACACACACACACATAAATAGATGCATCGTCTCATTAAATCTCTACTGTTTTAGGCAGTCTATCATACAACTAAAAAAATACTCATAATAACGTATTTGTATCCTCCTTCGTATAAAATGTACCGTAAAGTAATTTTGGTTTTAAAATATATGCTCCTCACGTAAAGAAGTAAAAAATGCAAGCACATCTTCTGCCTTCGATATAAAAGAATAGCCAGATATGAACGTAGATATTTGGGTATAATCTTTTTAATGTATAGCAGAAACATGCAACTCCTTAAAATAAGAACACATAAATAATTATTTTAAGCTGTGCGTTCCTGTTAAGCGTATTCCGGAAGTATTTAACGTTAAAAATGCTTTCGAGTATACTTAAAGAATTTCACCGGCGAAGGTGAGTTAAAAATTATGAATATTTTTCTTAGCTCGCATTAAATGTAAGTTAGCAGGTAGACAGTTTAAAGCTATCTCCGGAGCTTGCAAAGCAGCCGATATGGCTTGGTTTGGAATGCTCCGGCCAGAAGTCTTAGTCAGAAAAACACACTTTTCAATAACGACTCCGAATTTATTAATTACACAATGTCATAAGTCACATAGAACGGGAATAAAGTTGTAATGATGATTCAAAGAAATTTAAAAGAAAAATAAATTGATAAGAAAAAAAATCTTATAACAGAATTTCCGAACCGGTAGAAATTGGACTGTGAATTGGAATTATTTTAAAATGCTTGTATTAATGTGTCATTAAAAGTTAATATCTCTTTTCAGGAACTCATACAGAGTAGACTCGAGAAGAAATAGCACAAACAGTCCAAGAGGATAGAAATTTGACCGGAAGCGCTAAGTGCTTCTAAGAAAGAAAATTAGAGCAAGGTTATCAGATATCAACAATGGAAGAAGAACTACCGCTGCATTGGCGTTCGAAAGAACCACTGGGCCTGATCAAGCCAAACGCAGTATCTAAATCCAAAGCAATTGAAACCATTATTGAAAATTCAGGTCTTTTACTATTAAACAGGAGAAGAATTTACCTGAAACCGGAGCAAGCCAGGGATTTCTAACCTTCAGTGCATTGAAGACGAAGAATCTACAAAATATTACAAACTTACGAAGACCTGGTTAAAGCTAGCGAAAATGGTACGAAAGTTCCTATCATCAATGTCACTGACGCTGAAGAACCTGACAATACCTCAAACATCGAAGAATTTGTAGATTTCATGACAAGTGGACCAGTCGAGATATATGTGTTAGCCGGGCGTGGAGCTGTCGCAAATGGCAGAAAGTAATGGGTCCTGTAGATCCCAAAGTTTGCAAGAGAAAGAGACCCCGACTCGATCAGGGCAAGTTGGTGGTGAGACAATTCTTCGGAATGCTGTTCACAGGGCAGCGAAAATGCCAGCAGAGCGGAAAAAGAGATTAAATTCTTTTTCCCGGGGACAAAATTTTGACACTGAATGTAAAATAGGGACATCCGGAGAATACTTATCAAAAACGGTGAATCCCATACTCTTGAAAGGCCTCATAACAATTGTGTCGGCAGAAACCTGACAATCCTTTAGTGTGGTTAGCAGACTGGTTATTAGCAAATAATCCAAACACAAAATAACAATTTTACAGTGGAAAAAAGAAAATATATTTTTAAAAATTATTTGACAAATAAAACTACAACTAATTCACGGTCATTACTTGTAAAAGGTAACTGTAGTGTTTTTTAATTCGATACTCAAAATGCATTAGGCCAAAGTCTTAAAAAGTTCGATTGAAGATCATTAAATGAGTTGTCAACACTGTTACACATCAAGTGTGCAGGCAAAGCTGGATATGTTTATTTCAAACTTACGATTCTCACCAATGTAGTTCGTGTACTTTTAAATGTAACTGCACTGTTTAAAATCCGATTCACATAATGCGTTAGAACAAATCCTAAAGGTTTGCAAAGGCGGATAATTAAAAATGAGCTGGCTGTCACAATCTGTAGCATCAATGCGTCCAAGCAACATATTGGGTATGTTATCAAGCTTAAACAACTAAGGAAATCTAAAAAATTCCGTCACGGACGTGCTCATTCATAGCCAATCAAATAAAGTCTTATAAACATGACGGAGAACCGGAGAGCCAGGAAAGTTATTATACTTAAACAGCCATAGCATAGATTACGGATTTATATTTTAATATTTGCTTTTGCCCGAATATATTACGCTTTCGAGAGACATAACTGTTTCGATTAAATAGTATTTTAATTGATCAACTAATTTACTTCATACCAGCATTTTAATTTTTTTGCTATCTCGCGTGAGTAAAATTTGATAAATTTAAGTTTCTATTTTATCAGTTAAAAATATTTTGCACGCATGTATATGATGATGTATGATGAATTAAATTAATTAAAGTTTATTATTTTATTTGATAAAAAAAATGCATGTGTATATTTCAATAATTTTTTATTTTATGCAATGACATTTTTCGAATGAAATAATTTACATTAATCAGTGTGCACATATTAGCTTATTTTAATTTTTCTGAGTGTTTTACGAGTTAATATATTTTTTGGTACGCTAATGCTTGTAATTAAAGCTTTAGTAATTTAATCTAAAATCCTAATTACAAAATGAAGAACTAAAAGATGTAGAACTTCACTGTTAGCTTTTTCCAAGGAAGTATGTATTTGTATCTTAAAATTTCTGTAGTCGTCTTCTTACTGGTAATCATTACTTTCGCTATCATAAGCACAAACAAAAAAATTTCAGTCTTCTAACGAAACTACCGCATGTTATTAAGGTAGGATTACTTATCGTTGCCTACCTCTTTTTTATAAAATAAAATTCCTACATACGAAGAGAAGGATGAGTGATAACCCTATGCAGACTAGGTCGATGGTAAGAAAAATAAGTTACAGGAGGAACGTAATCGTCTGCCACTCTTGATTTATAACTCGCGACGACAGTTTTAACGTCTGCAATTTTGCTTTACCGCGGACCGTTATGGAGGAACGTAATCCTACGTCAAAATAAACTGCGTTTCAACACATTGACTAGCAATTTTATTGACCGGTCACGCTCATTTTTAAAGGTAAGCACGAGTCAACTCGTTACTGGTCATCTGCATTTGTGCATGAGAACACGTGTTTATCAGTGACCGGTCAACAATGTGTTAAAAACGTAAACAGCAGATTTTCTATTTAGTAAACAAGCTCTTCAAAAGCGAAATGAAGACTGGTATGATGTATTTGATTGGCTGAGAATGAGAAAGAAATCACAAAACTCCTCGCGTTTTTAAGCGTCTAAATTTAGTAAGATTCTCACCACTGCAGTTCAGTTGCGAATTACTTTCAAGCATTCACCAAAAGTGAACAGTTATTATTATTTTGCATAGCACAGAGTTCATTTCCTCTCAAAAACAGTTTTTATTACTGCAAATAGGTTATATATTTAACAAATTTCACAACGTTTTCGTTCAACGGCAAAATTAAAGGCAACCCAACTTTTTTTTAATCCTAATTAGAAATGATAATTTTTATAATTAATCCCAGAGTGAGGATAAACCACAAACTGAGTAGAACTTTTCAAAAAGACATAACTTAAGCGTGAAACAATACCTCAAACTACTTCTTAATTGGTGAAAATAGTCAGTAGCCTAATTTATAAATAATCGCACGCGAAAATAACGTTTCCACGATCCACTAATGCATACGAAAACAGAATTTGGGTCAGGCTTATTTTTTTTTATACATTAAAATATCATTTAACAACTTTTTTGCTTGTCCAGCGTGAACGGTCCGCTGAACAAAAATAAGATCATTCAACCATTTCGATGTACGAAAAGATGAAATATGTAATTGTACTTAATCAGATCAAAACATGTCTGTTGGACAACGGGGATCCATGATACAACTGCAACAACCTAAATATTTTAAAAACTGCTGGGTAATAATACTTTTGATTGTATGCTCTCTCTCACCATTTATGAAGAGTAGAGCAAGTCAAAAAATACTTCATGGGGCAAACACTTTTTTTTTCCTCGGAATACTTATAAGTACTGTGTAAAAATAAAAATGTAAATATTAGCAGTAAATCTGTGGACTTTAAGAGAACTGTTAATTATAATAAAAGGAAAAAACAGACCACAATAGTTAGCCATTATATAAGTAAAAAATCAACAATATATAAGTAAATCAACAATATATAAGTAAAAAATAAAAGGGAAATAAAAATTAGATGAAAACTTCAATTTTATTTCTCAAAGTTATGTATACAAAGCTACATTACATTGAAAAGTTTTAAAAATTTAATCTTACAAATAATTCATAATATGAAGAATGACCTAAGTACAAGATGTAACAGATTAAAAATACAATGTTAGATATAAACTCCTTAAAACCATCTATATTACAAGGTAAAAAATTTGGCAAAAAGATTTCATGTAAAAATTAATGCTATGCATAACATGATATGGAGTTGGAAGATCATATCTATGTAACACCAATGAAGTACTTTAGAGAAAGACACAACAAATATTAAGTTAAGTATTTTACAAGACATTCTTGTCTACAGAGATCACAAATTCACATCACAATGTTTAAACAAATGCAGAGATTGATCTGGTAGAAGAGGCTCTTTCTAGCAAATTTCAATACTTAATTCTTCCTATTTAGAGAATTCCAATAAAGAAATGTATGTTACACTTTGTTTGTTAAAAACAAATGAATATTACAGTTAAACATTTTATGAGTACAATTTTTTTTTTTTTTTTACATTAAAAAGGTTTGAATTCCAATTTTTCAAAAATAGTTTGTATCAAGATAAAGAAAGAAAAAATGATAAATGTCAATTCAAGTCAGATGATATATATCATTTTAAGATAAACATGAGAATTTTATTTTAGGCTAAAATAATGCAAATTATTCATGTATAAGATAAGTTATGTTTAGAATGAAGGCACAATGTTGTAATAATGGACAAGAAATAATAAATAAATAAAAATCAAAGAACTTATTTATGCTATGGATTTAAATCATGGATTGTATTTCCCAATACAAATGGGACAATGGTTGAAACAGGAATGAACAGAGATTTGCATTAAATTTTGCTAATTATGTTATACTTATGTGAAGTGGTGTTGTTTACCTTGGATCTATGTATAAAAAAATATTTCAGGTAGTCTCTTCTGATGAAACTACCGCGTGTTTATTAACGTAGGATTACTTATTGTTTGCTTACCTCTTTTTTTTTTTTTTAAACGCATTTTGGTACTTTTCTGTTTAACTGTTACTGCTACTTGGGTTTGGCTTGCTGCCAAAATTATAAACTGGTGACACAGGACAATTTTTCTCACTCCAAAGACTGTTATTGAGGAATGTAATCCTACATTAAAAGGGACTGTGATGGAAAAGGCGACTGTGATGGCAAGAACACAATATTCAGAAGCACAAAGTTATTGTCTACTTTACATTAAATGTAACTTAGCTTTAAACAAATTAACCTCAGTTATTTCACCTCAATTTCATACATGAAAATAAGCTCTACTTTTTCTCTATTCATTATTCCATAAAATTTAAAGGCCTGTTTATATACAACTAGGATATATTTAAAAATGATTGATAACTTATACAACTACATGAAGTGAGACTAAGAGTTCATAAGAAATATATGCTTCATAAGAACTCACATCACTTCATAATCACTTCTCCATAAGAATTCACTTCATAAGAAATATATAAATGCAGTTTTAAGCCAATATAATAAAAATAACATATCACTATATATAAAATATTCAAAACAAAATTGAATAAAATATTTCAGTAAAATAAAGAATTTAATATTTCTTACAAAGGCAACAACAACATAAAATATAAAGGACTAGGCTTCAGATATTGATAGCTTTATGATGAAAAAAAAAAAAACACTAAAAAAATCAAACTCAAAGTTAAGAAGTAATCATAAATTACATGCTTATTTTCATAGAATTTTCAATATTTTGGATTCCTTCGATTTGATAAAATTAAAAATATACAAATAAGACAAAAATCTTTTTATACAATACTTTCCCGTATCAGTTGTGATAGATAAGTTTAAATGCAGCTTTCTCTATTATCCTTGGATCAGTTTCAAAGTTATTACATTTCAAAACAGTCATTCAAAAGTTTGTTCAAAAAGATATATATCATTTGAAACTGATTAAAGAAAATCAAGTTTTTGCTTTAAACAAGTGTATCACTGCTTAAAAGCCATATCAAATAATTTAGGTACCTTACAAATGTCAAAAACGTATATTATTATAAGAGCTCTAAGATATCATGAAATGAGATATTATATCAAAGAGTGAAAAATATTTAGATACATTTTAAAATATCTTTTTGACTCAATATCTACAATACAGCAAAAATGAAATCAGAAAGAAACTTTTAAAATAACAAGTACAATCATAAAAAGAAAAGCCTGTAAAGAACGGAATAAAATAGAGTTTCAAATTCATAAATGTTAACTAACCTCACATTCAAGTAGGAGAAAAAAAAAACTCAAATATGATTAATTTTTCCCATGATAAAAAACATCATTTGTGGACAAACTCAAAAAAGAAAAATTCAAAATACAGTTAAAATGAAACTCAAAATTTTCTTAATTGCTACTTATTAGGCAGCTTTATCACTAAATAATGCACGTTGTACGCATTTGAGTAGCTTAACCATGAAGCTGTAATAATAAATTGATAAATGAACTGAAATACAAAACTATCATGAAATCTCATGTAATAGATGGTATTAACAGCACAATACAATAAATAATTCGACATGAGCACTATAAAAATTCTAAGATACAAACCTATTAACTAATTTCAAATGTACAAAACTATTTTTCAATATGACACATTGCCTCAGTTAATATATGTAAGACAATGCAAATTATAAGAAAGCAGAAAAAGTCAAAATCAAATTTAAGACAAAAATTTCTGCTTTATGGCATTTCAATACAACTGACAACACTGAATAAGGCATTTTTAAAGTAATAGCACTTAGAAATAATTTGTTAAACAAAATCAATACTGAAGTAAAAATTCAGTACTCTGACATAAAATGTCAAAAACAAATTACACACTTAAGAATTGAAATTTATATCAACTTATATTATCTAAACTCAATTACTTAAATACTTAGGTTTCAATTATATTACAAATAAATAACAGAAAATCTAGATATAAAGGTTATACATATGGATCACACTGAAAATTCTTTTCAGTGAACAGATCACATAAAGCCATTTTCAATCCTGCAAATGATAGAAGATGAAAGCATGTTTACGAAACCTAATTCAATTGAAGTGCATGACAATATAAATGTACTTTAATAATCAATGTGGAAATAAATTTTAAATACAAACTTAAAACATGGTTTAGAATGAGTATTGACAGACTCCAAATGTGCAAAATAGTTTATGGAAGAAAAATAAAGTGCAAAACTTTTACATGAAAATAAATATACTGAGACAAATCAGTCAAACATATCATGCAAGAGAGCACACAGAAAGATACTATCACTATAAGAATATAAACTACAGCCTTTTAAGAATATATAATAAGATGTGACACATAAAGCACAAAATTTACAAAAAAGAAAAATAACAAAAAGCTAAAATCCATAGTGAAAGTCTCCACTGAGAACTATCCATAAATATGAAAAGTAAATTTAATAATGGAATGTCTAACCTACACACACAACAACTCAAATCTACCTGGCTTTGTTTGCAAATATAAGAAAAGATAACGTAAAAAAATTAAAGATAATTTTATCATAATAATTATTAACTTTCTCATGAAAAACAAGAAATTTGATTTTGAAGTAATGTAGGATTTTAATATCACAAGTTCCCTAACATACTAACAGTATTATGTTTAAAATATGTATCATTTTAGTTTGAAAGTTTGCAATGCTGTCATGAACTCAAGTATATTAACTCAAAACTTCAGAGATTGCCTTCAGATAGCAACTAAGATTTAGAGGAGACACATACTACTGGATTTATAAACTACTTTAACACTACAGTCTTGTTTTACTTTATTAAATGTATGTTACAGCTTTTCATTGATACCCATCATAATGGATCTTCTAAACTTGCAGTTACTAGGTGAAAATTAATCTACATCAAGGTAATTCATTGTCTAATTGTGTAGCTAATATTGAAATAATACCATTCAATATCCAAGTTCAGAAATATTTTGTGATGTATCCTACACACTACAATGAATAATTTAATATGCAACAGACAATTAATACATGTTATCTCATACCCATACCTGAGAAAAGAAATTAACTGTAAGCTGAGAATCCATACGCTAAAATAGGAGAGCTCTTTTGAAACTGTTCTTTGAACAGTGAGTGTTCTTTCCCTGTTCTTTTTGAAACAGTGTGATCAGGTATTGCTACATTGTTTAGATTTATACTTTCACCACACAAACACATTTTATAATATCATAAAGCAAATGATATACAGTTCATATTTTAACTATACAGGATCCATTTTATTCCACATGTATAGGGATTTCTGAAGGAAAAACAATGGCCTTTTAGCAATGTTACAAGTACTCTAATAGATGTACTTTGGAGCAAATTTATTATAGAGAAGTTTATATGAAATATAGCTTCTAGACTATATGCCACTGGCTGCAATTACAATTTAGCCACTTCACTGGAGATATCACCAAGCTATGTAAAATTTATTATAAATAAAAGTTAGGAGAATTTTGATAAAGTCAAAAAATTCGACCTTGATTTAATAATTAACTCATGTTAACTAAGCTCAATGTATATACTTAGGCATTATGGCTGGCTGATATTGATTGAGTAATCAGTGTAAACATTTAGTTTAACTTAAATGATTCTGACATCAAATATAAAAGTAGCTTAATCTACATAAGACTTATATTCTCCAATCCATAACGAATTTCTATTTCTTTTTCACGCTAAAATTAACGTTTTTGAAATTTTGAAAATGTCATACCTTAGATGCACTCTTTAGAAGTGTCTATGGTTTTAATCTCTGAAATTTTTTAAAGTTGTAACTTGTGTACATGAATCAGTATAAATCAAACTTAAAAAAAGCTACACTAAAGTAGATGTGTCATCTTTTTCTTTAAAACATTGAATGAGCTGTATAAATATTATAAAACAGTGATTAAAATCCACATTTCTTACAGCAAGATTTAATATCAAAAAGAAATTTACAAAAAATGGTAGGTTTAAAAGCTCATTCTGTTTTGTTCTTGTTCTTGAAAAATGCATTATGTTTTAAAAGCATTGAGTTAAAGAAAGTTAAGCAAAAAACATAAAGTACATTTAAAGTTCAAACCAGTTTAAGTACATTTCATTTAAAGAATGTATAGAAATATAGAAACTTCATACACACAATAAAAAATTATGGCACACCATACAAAACTTTTTGTAAAGTCCTTCAAAAAATATCAGTACCTTTACAAACAATTTACACCTAATATAAATCATTTTAACAACTTCCACAGGAAATATGTGAGAGTGTCTCACTATATATGGCAGCAAAGAGTTAGATATACAACATAAACCTAAAAATTATGCTTCATAAGGCATATAATTCCACTGTGTCCAAAAATAAGGCACAAATAAATCTTATCATATATGTCACAGGTTAGAAATTAAGAAATACAAACAGATCCAATAATAAACTTCTAGAAATATTCAAACTAAATCCCTTACAATATTATAGCAACCAATAAAAAAAATTTTGCAAATATTTTACTAAACAGGCAAAACTATGCGACTAAAGGGTAAACCCCCAACAGTTCAGAAAGATGTTTTACAATTTTAGCATTTAGAACTTAATGCAACTATTAGAATAAAAGATTTATTCTAAATGGCAAGAGGCATGGATATAATTGCTTATACGACACATCAATACAGATGGATGGCATTTATCACATATGAATTTTCACTTTATGAAAATTATTGACATCAGAAGTAACTCAGTCCCTTCATAAGGTTATATTATTTAACACTGAAAGGCAACATAATCCTAAAGAAAGGAACGAGAACTTAAAAAGTTTATCTTATTGAATCTACTAAACAGATTATATTCAATTAAAGTAAAAGAACAGTTAAATACACTAATATTTATGGTTCACATATAATACTTCTAGAGTGTTATTGATGTTTAAACTGAAAAGTTTTTAGAAATACTTCTAGGGAACTTCTTGGTTGAAGTTGGAATAATCAAACTATATATATGGACCTTGATTCACCATGTCATTAAGCTAATAATTATTCTATCACAAAACATACTTTGAGATATCACACTCACACAATGATTTTTGTTCTCTCCATTTGAAATAAATCTTAATTATAAAAACACCACCTTCAAATTTATCAAAAATGTAAAAAACTTTACCAAAAATTACTAAAATTTAGGTATGTTAACATTACATGCTACATACCATATTATTTTGAACATTTTAAGATGGAAGAACATTTGTCTTTAAAATATTCATAATAAGAGTTTAAGATACAAATCATGTTTTATACGATTCATACATTGAGCACATATTTACTCTTACCAGTGGTTCATTAGATGTTTTCATAAGTCATATTGGTAATTTATCTTTTTTCGCATAACAGTTTGCCAAAAAATTATATAAATGTAGATCAAATACCTATTAATCAACTTATTTGGAAGACAATAAGGGTATTTTAAAATTTACCTAATCTTATGCATATTGTCATGAAATTATATTGACAAAGTTGATCTTTAAAACAATTAAAGATGATTTGATGAAAGTTCCAAACATCAAATGCATGGATGACTGATGTAGATTGTATGAAAGAAATTTTCATCAAAATACAATTCTTCCAACTATATTTCACTCAGTTTAAATAAACTAAGATTAAAAGTTAAAAAAAAAAACCTGTTAAGCAGTAGGATGCTTACAATAAAGTTAAAAAGATAAAATGTAGAAATTTAGCAATAGCAAAAAGACAACATTTTTCTCGTCAAAACTGGCATGAACTCAGTTTTAACAATAAAAACTCACATAAAACATAACAAAAATAAAAATCTTATTTGTTCAGACAAAATTTAGTAACAGGAAAAGTAAAATTTACACTTATAAATTTTAAAATGCTGTGTAATTTTATAGAATATAACTATTATTTTATAGTCAATAAAAATTTGAAATATAAAAACTACATAAACATTAAATTTTTTTCTTTCCTTTACAAATAGAAGCTAAATTCAAAGTATTTATAAATAAAAAAAAAAAAGGGATGACTTGTTCTTGTATAAATTATGATACTGAGATATCATGTTTTAAATAAGTCTATCAACTTATTTATGAAAAAAAAAAAAGAGATCCAGTCCAAATTTTTTGGAAGCCTAAGTAGTTAAAAAACAGGCAGTTTTCTTTTAAAGTGAACCATCTTCCAACAGTTTGTGCATGTCTGAAATTATGGAAGACAAAATATCCTTGTGATTACTGTCATGACAAAAAACTTCATCCAAGAAATTGGGATTGGCAAAAAAAATCAAACACATGATCTATCCTATTAATTGATTTATCGGTGAGATGTCTTGAAACAAGGTTTTTAAGAAGAGCTCTGCATTCATTCAGAGCTTGCAGGAGGAAATTTCTGTCATATGAGAAATCAACTTCATAGAAACTAACAATAGCCATGGCTGTTGAATGAAATTTTTGTTTAAATTTTTCTGCAGTCCATAACTCATCCTGATTAAATTGATCATTTCTGTATAAGATACCAATCTTAATGACAACCTAAAAAAAGGATAACATTTTTCATTTTTTTTTTCCAATAGCATTAAATATATTTACATACTAGAAAAATAAATGTCTTACAAATTTTGTAATAAACATACATAACATGTAATATATACAAGGACACGTTAAATCTATGGGCAAAAAGCCTTCAAGCAAGGTAATTATGCTTAGGAAAAAACTGGTACAGACTTTAGGAGAATTAACAGTCAATAGAACAATCAAAAGCATTGTGATTAGCTATGGACACTATTCCTTAAACAGCATTTAAAAAAATTAAACATGCCTAATTCTCGTAAAGACAGTTAATATAACCATTTTACATATTCATTAGAAATATAACTTCAATTAGTAAATGTCTTCTAATAAAAATGCTTTTCTCAATATCTATCATGAACTGTTTGAAGGAATAGAATTATCATTCAAATGCAAAATGCATAAAATTTATCATATGTGTATCATAAAGGATAATTTTTACTGCCCCATTTAAAGATTAAGCAGTAATCAAATTGGAATAACTTTAATTTTAAACCTGTCTTTTAGTTTTCCCAATAACAGGCCATAATTTTACTGAATATAATAGAGCAAAAGAGTCTGATATGAAAATATTGTCAAGATTCAGTTCCTACAAACACAAGCAATGCTTAAACATAATTACCATACAAATTATGTTTTATGATATATTTCAAAGATACTGATATGACTAAATTATTCTGTAATGTGATTCTATAGTAAAACTAAAAATATAACTTCAAAGTTTTACAGAGAGACACAATTGAATTTAAGAATAAACAAAAAGGACTTGTTATAACAAACTGAAAGTTAGCTGTGCAAACACTTCACATAATTTTCATGCATTACTGAAGGTAATATACAGATAAGTTTTCCCATTGCACTAATTTTATTTAGCCCCCCCCCCCAAAAAAAAAAAAAAATAAATAAATAAATAAAAAAGAAATAAATAAAAAAAAAATAGAATTACTCATTTGAATGATAAATATCTATGGAAAATATTAATACAATAGATTACAATTTGCTACTTTTAGTAAATTTTAATGATTTTTTCTGGGAAACAAGACTACAGCAGCAAAGAAAAGATTTTTAAAGGACTATTAAAGATATTTAATTTTATATGTCATTAAAAAAGAAAATAATAATAATAAAAAAAAACAACATCCTTACAGATGTGTGCATGTCAATGTAACTAATAGTCACATATTCATAAAATATGTAATTAAATTTTTTTTTTATTATTTGAAAGACAGAGGCTAGGAATTTTTGCAAGAAATTTTTATAGATTTAAAAAAAAAAAAAAAAAAAAAAAAAAAAAAGAGTCTTTATAGGCATTTAACATAATTTTATGATTTGAATGCTTTAATAGGATAAGTAGCAACCTTGGAAAACTATAGTTAAGGATATACAGAGAAATCAGAGCCAAATTTGAATTTAGTTCAAATTTGTTCAAAATCGTAATAATATAGAACAAGTAATAATTTGATCAAAAGAATATAAGACAAGCTTACGCAAAACTTTAATAAGTATTCTTTATCTATTATTATAATGAAACATTTATTTTCAGATGGAAATGTATGAAGGCACTTACTTTAATGATATTTTTAACCACTTTCTCTGCTTCTTTTTTATTCCCAGACTGACCTCGACCTAACTTGTAAAGATTATCAAGCAAATTACCAGTAGTATCATCTATGAATACTTTGGCAATACTTTTATTCGCCATTCGACTAAGTAGTTTTTTCTGAGCACGAAATCCAATATCTTTAGCTTTAAAATTTGAGTCACCCACTGCATAAAAGAAAAGAAAAAATATATATATTTAATTAAAGCTATACAAATAAATCAATTTAGTACAACAACACATTTTGAAAAAGCTAATTCAAAAGCAAAGCATAAATTTTGCTTTTTCTTGACATAGATACACTTTTAAAAAAGGGGGGGGGGGGAGAAGAAAAGTAGCATTTCTTTTCATACATAACTTTACAATAATGTAGTTCTATATAAGAACATTAAACTCTTTATATAGATAGTATAATCAAATAAAAGAATGTTAAATTTTCCTATAAATTTTTCTTATAATCCATCTTAAGAAGCCAAAAAATCTACATGATATCAATACATGATGCTCATTTTCTATTAAATTCTATTTGTAACATGTATCAGTTTCAAAAAAGTAGAAATATCAAAAATTTGGTACATAAATTTTTTAATCTGATCTAATAAAATCTAGATGAATAAAAATATTTCTTCCTAAATGTAACTTCAAATGGAACTACATCAGAATTCTGATTGTAAACTGTGTATTTAAAAGGGAATTAAACAGCTTGCTACTGGTCCAAGTACTAGGTTTGGTTTGGTTTGGTTTGGAGCACTAATGTCAACTTTTTGCTACACACTAAGTACTAGGACTATTACTTCTTTTTATTGAAAATTTAAAGTTGTATTCTAATAAATTTGAAAAAAACTGAATTACAGGTAATGGTAATAAGAAAGTTTTGTTTTTTCTAGACATCTAGATACTTAAATATTTGAAACTCATGAAAACCTACATTAAAATATATTCAATAAAAAATCTAAGGTTAACATTTTAGTTGTATAATAACAGATAGTAAAAATAAAATAACTTGATTTGTAGTAAATTATAATTTTGACAGGCATTACAAACATTTTTATTTTGGCAGATAGGTGAAATAAGAAGCTGATTAGTTAGGACAACATGCTAATAACTATTGAAAAGGAATAAATTTTTAAAAAATCCCATAACATTTAAAATAAAAACTACTTTATTTCCATTTGAACCTATAGAATACAAAATATTGATGTCAATATTTTGAAAAAAAATAAAAACTTATGAACTATATTTTACTACGCTTTAAATACTTTCCAGTAAATCTCATGCTTGCTTTTATATTAAAAAGTCTATTTTTAAAGTAAGAAGAAAAACAAGAAAAAATTTACAACTGGAGAAAAAATTCACAACAGTAAACAATATAAAAGACTAGTTCAATAAAAATAAATATGTCAGTTATTGCAAAAAATCTTATATAGCAGGAAAAACTATGAAATATTAACAGGAATTTATATTGTAACTTCAAACTATAAATGTTATAAACTTAAATGTCAACTTATAAAATACTTTCTATAACTCAAAAATTCCTTATATTTCAACAAAAATTCCTTATATTCCAAAGCTAAACTACAGCTATGAACCACCTAAATTATCAGTTTTACTGTAATCTCATTTATAAATTACATGATTTTAAAAAGGAAGATTCTTAATATTTATATATGATATAAATAAAAGGAACACAAGCTTCATAAATTTATGTACACATACCCATAATATATATACACATTTCATGCACTTTTAACATACTACACAATATATTTATATATAGTATATTCACTACACATACTGTGAAGTTTCAACTATATCAACTCATTTTCTCAACTAACTTAGGTAATATTTGTCTATAAACTTCTGTGTCATACTATGCATTAACATAAAACAGCATTTTTCAGGCATAATGCTTAAATTTAGCATATTACAAGGAAATTCATAATTTAGAATGAATCTAGAAATTGACAAACTTAAAATGATGAGAAAAAGAGAGAAATTAAAAATGTAAAACACTGATTCATGTACAAAAACTGGAATTAAAGAAAAAAAGGAAAAAAGCAAACTTACTGGCTGACAAAATACAACAGCAGAATGCAAACCTGAAAAATTTGAATAGAATATTTTAAAAACTTTTAGCAAAAATACAATATAAAATTGAATACATATTCATATAAAATATCAGGACATTTTAACAAAAGACTACTGCCTATGAAAGACACTTCTCCTTTAAAGCATAAAAAATTTTTGCCTAAGTAAATAATAAATAACTGAACACATGTTTTCCGTTTCTTGATAAATTTGACCTTGTTCAGATTTACGAATTACGTCTTAAATAAGGCAAGAGAAAAAAATGCTAGTATGCATTTAGTTCTACTTCCTTCATTAAGAATCTTAGTAAATGTTACATTTATCAATTCAAGAACGGATGGATGTTCTAACTAATTAAAATTCTCGCCTTTGGAGAATAACTCAAATCACTAAAATGTTCAAACTTTTGAAAAACTGTCTTGCACAACGTCAAAATAACGTGTCTAATTCAATTATAAAACTGAAATTAATCTTTTTTTAAATGTTACTCAGCTACGTATGACTTTTATTTGTTTACGTAATCAATAAAATTCTAAACATGTAATTGATAATCAAACAGTGACAAAGTATAAAGAATATTTTCTTTTCAATTATGACAAGAGTTTATTATTGCATTAACAAATCAACATATCATCTGACATTTCCGGTTCATTTAAACATGTAGCAAACACTTGTGGCTGTAAATGTGTTAAGCAGAGATTTTAATTACAAGGAGTTAATAATGAATAACAAAACACTTTAAAACTTACTGAAAAATAAATGTTTAATGTGGAATATCACTCACAAATACCCACACATCATAATTTCAACTACCCATGACATGCTCTACATCCAGTCTGTTAAAACTGCCTGTATTTGTAAATTGTAAACGGTAATTTGGCACAGTTACAGTTACATTTTATCCAATAGAAGAATATAAAATGCTAAAGGAAAAAGATCCGACTACGTTTAAAACATCGATTTTGACGAAAATTCCGAAACTGTTTTTTATTCCTTTATTTTAAAGATTGTAAATCTATGTTTCTAAATCGTCTTTTATTTTTTTGATACGATCATTAGGAATGAAATTAGAGCGATATAAAGGCCAGCAACAGCTATGAATTTCAATGCAAGTTGAAAACTTTAATCGTTTTTTTCTGTGGAACTTATTTTTCAATAAAAATGTAAACGACTCTTTCGATAACTCAGAATCTAACCATTATATATGTCTATGAAACTTTTCACGTATGTTTTTCATAGTACTAAGGGCCTGTTCACATAGGAGTCCGTTGCGTAGCATTAAGGGAAAGATGACGTTAAGACGAAAATTAACCAATCATAGGCGTTAAAAATTTCATTGCTAATCGTTTGGAGGCCTATGACTGGTTTATTTTCGTCTCTACGTCATCTTTTCCTTAACGCAACGCAACGGACTCCTATGTGAGCAGGCCCTAAGAATGTAATGGACTACAGATTTGGTTCTAGGTATATTATTTTTTATTTATAGCTACATTTATAAAAAAATTCATGGAAAATTACTAAAATTTTACATGTAATTGCATATAATGACCTGTATTTTTTTTAGATTTTGAGATATCGATTAGCTTGTAGGTAATTACACTAGAAGGTACTTACGTACATAAGACCAAAACGAAGTTAATGTTATATGCATAATTTTTTTTGCTAGCGCTAGAGCAATTTTTGTAAAAATTTGCTAAATTTCAACCCAATTTCCTGAATTTTGTAAAAATTTGCAAAATTAATGTCTATATTTCCACCATTTCCAAGTTTTGGTGTTATATACCTTCGAAAAATAAGATAAAAATTTTCGCAAGTACAGTTTTTCAAAAAAAGGACTCCGAACGCAGTCGGATACCTTAAAGGCACAAAAAATACAAAGAATGAAAGAGAGAAAGAAAGAAAGAAAGAAAAAGAAAAGATGGATAAATTTAATTTCGGATATATTATTAAAATGTTTTTATTAGCACATTTTACCATTCTTTGTATTATCAAGATTAGCATAGTAACCTAGAAGTAACATAGAGGAGAGTTGATTGGAGAATATGCTCTTAAACAAAGCCTTTGTGAACAAATCTCTACTGGAGAGTAACATGGACGATTATGAAAGAAGACTAGTGTTCGATGGTTAAGGGTGTGTGGGTTGTCTTAGATAAATAACATTTAGGGCCTGTTTACATAGGAGTCCGTTGCGCTGCGTTAAGGAAAAGATGACGTTGAGACGAAAATAAACCAATCAAAGGCGTTAAAAATTTCATAGCTAATCGTTTGGAGGCATATGATTGGTTTATTTTCGTCTCAACGTCATCTTTTCCTTAACGCAACGCAACGGACTCCTATGTGAACAGGCCCTTAATCCTTTTTTTCCAACGCTGAAGGTACTTGTCCTGAGGACATTTGCCCCTCCCCCACTGCGAATTTGCCATCTACTTTATCATGGAAGCACCGTATACATGAATCAATACTGCTCCCTACAAGGGGTGGGGGAGTACAGTAATTTCCATACCTTAGCTTGGAATCAAACCAAAGCCCACTTTGTGAAAGGCCACTTTGTGGACAAGCTGCTGTTCTTCGAGACGTGGAATATGCGTCCAGGCAAGAGATTTGGACCTAGCCATCACGGATCCTAACCGTTTGACTGCAGCTCTACCAGGCAATTAGGCAATCATTGTTTAATCCCAGGGTCCCCAATTCACTGTTTTCATCTTTTATGCTGCCAAATAGCACCCAGTGTATTCTGTATTTTATTTTATATTTTTCTCATCCATGGATGGCTATCCAGCGATAAATTTGGGGCAGCAGTATCACGGTGGCTCTTGCCGTATGGGACACGCCCGGTTACATATGATTTTTAAGTTCTAATACGTCCCTTAGTAAGAGCTTTATGAGAACTCTTCGATATTTTCACTCAGATCAACTTAGATTTGAGGCATGGACTATTTCAATAAAAATTACTTGCATTCTAGCCGAAAAATGAATAGTGGCATTGAAGTTGATATTCGTGTTTTTTTTAAATAATTTTCACTAAATCTTTATCATGGAACAAGCATTAAATGTATTATAAGTTACTTGATGATTCACTAACGATCTCTGAACTAAAAACTAACAAAAATATCTCGACTATTTTGACGTTGTTTTGAAGAGCTTTGAAGAGTCAATATTTTATCACAAAGGCAGATTCTAACTAAACATCCTTACAAACTACAACGTTCAAAAGTATTTCAGGTGTGTTGTTCAAAGGTACTAAAAAATGTATGAACTGCCATTAAGATAAAAATTTGCTGCATAGAGGAATGTGTGAAGAAACGCATCGATTTACTTTAATTCTGAAATTGGGAGTTTCAAACATTTTAAGAAATATATATATATATATATATATATATATATATATATATATATATATATATATATATATATATATATATATATATATATATGTATATATAGGAGAAGGTGGGATTATGGACCCTGCATTTATTATGGAACCCCTTAATATCTGCTCTATGCGCAGGTGCAACCGCTAATTATATCTGTGATCTAGAGCCCCTAGGTGGCTGCAATGGATAGTCAAGGTCATTGACCCCAGTTCACTCGTGAATGATGTCCTGTGACCAATTGTTTGTTTTTCGAGTTTTCAAACTTTTTCTGAGGAAATGTAAAAGTGAATATTTTACATATCTACTACTATGTTTTGTAAAAACTGATTCCTGTGTCTTATTCTACACGACATGAAGTTCCTTTAGAGCTAGTTCGAAATTAAATTCGATGTAACTCATAATGTGAAAAACGAGTTTGTTTCCAAGATGGCGTTGTTTGAAATATGGAGCCCATGGGTGCTGGTATTATGAACCTGGGTCCATATTACCGACCGGATTCGATGATGTAATAATAATGTTTCCGTGAGAAAATACAATTCCACAGATGATTTCATTGTGATATATTTTATTTTCCTGTTTGGTAGTCCTTTTCTGTTACTCTGGAAGCTAAGAATGCAAGTTGAGAAGAAATCTCCCGCTAGCAAGGACGCTGTGGTGAGCAGAACAAGTTGGGATAGGGTGAAGATGGTTGAGGCTATCCAGAAACTAAGATGAGGAGAAATTGGACTAAAGGAGGCTGCCAGAGTGTTTGGTGTATCAAGAATAATCTTGAGATTATTGGCTTCACAAGTGGATAAGCCAGCAGCAGATTTGGTTATACAAAAACTAGGGTTTGGTTTTGGTTTGGAGCGCTACGGTCAACTTTTGTTATACAAGGGCTAATTAGACCGAGACCTACCGTTAAAAGCCAATTCCGAACGGCTACAAACATCCATGCCATCAGTGGAACTCGAACCTACAGGATCTGAACAAAATGCCATTGTCCCAGCCCTTCGGTCATCACCTCGCACAAAAACTAGGGATGAAGCCTGTTTTACTAGATTACACTGAAAAAGAATTAGTGGCCTATTTTCTAGAGATGGAGTCAGTATTTTACGGTCTCACTCGACAAGATGTGAGGAAATTGGTGTTCCAATTGGCTGAACGCAATAATATCTCCCACACTTTCATAAACGAAGCAGCAGGGAGAGACTGGCTAAACCGATTCCTCACTCGTCAGACAAATTTCGATCAGAAAACCTACAGGGACGTCATATTCACATGCAGAAGGATTCACAAGTGAGCAGATAGCTGGGTTAATTTTATTTGCTGGAAGGCTTGTGTTCTGGGAATCATTTCCAGAATCTTCAATGTAGATGAGACTGCTTTAAGTGTGGTTCAGTCAAAAGTTTCCCAAGTCATCGGGTTGAAGAGAAAAGTCTGGTGAGAGCTCTGACTACAGCTGAACGTGGTTCTCTGGTAACTGTGCATGAGTGCTGGGGGAACATATTTTCCACCAATGATGATATTTCCTCGTAAAATCTTAACGGATCAGCTTTTGAATGGAGCCCCATCCGGAGCAATTGCAAGAGCTCCGGATGGGGCCACTCCGGATTGGGTGGATACAAGCCCATATGTTTACAGAGATGGCCCAGACCAGCAAGAAGCATTGTGCATCTTCTGTGAAGGTGCATTCAAAGATGACACATGAGGAGAACTTTGGATTCGTTGTAGGATGAGTCTACACTGGACTCATTCTGTGTGCACCGGAGCCGAAGCTGAGTTTTATATTTGCGACTTTTGTCGCCAAAATTGCAGTTTTTTATGAAGATAATATTTGATGAGCCAGCTGTTTAATAATATATTATCTTTCTTTCACTTTTTCATTTGAAAACTTTCCTCTTTTTTGTTTCCAGCTCTTTAATAAATAGATAAATGATTTTTTTGTTAAAAATAGTGGTGGTCCGTATTACCCTCCACTTTGGGTCACCTACAAGTTTTGACTTTTTTCACTTATGTGACTGTATACATCTTAGAATTTGATTTAATGGCAAATCAACTTAAGGATGTTTAGATGATGAGTTATGGAAGAGGTTAGAGCCCCAAAATATGAAAATCAGTCTTTGGTATGACCACAGTGAGCCAAAAACAAAAGGGGGGTCCATAATCCCACCTTCTCCTCTCTCTCCCCCTATATATATATATATATATATATATATATATATATATATATATATACACTGCTGGCCACTGTAAATGCAACCCCCTTAAGGAAACATGCAAATAACATGAAATTTATAACATGCATTAGCGGAGGTGAGATATGCAAATGATTAGAATTTCAGCGCAGACGCACATCACGAGCGCTTGTGGCGCCACTTCAAAGCGCTATTTAAGGTTTGGAGATTTCGACGATTTCAAGTTCGGCAATTGTGTTTTTCTTGTATTTTTTTGAAAAAAACGATCAATTATGCCTCGTCGAAAACAGCGATCATCTTTCGATCAAGTATCCGAGTTCGACAGAGGAAGGATAGTGGCCTACCGAGATTGTGGATTATCTTTCAGGGAAATTGGTAGTCGTGTTCGACGAAACCAAACAACTGTAATGCGGATATGTGATCGTTGGATGCAGGAGGGTACGACGGACCGGCGTGTTCGATCGCATCCACCTCAGCGCACCACTTCACGTGATGACAGGCAAATTGTGCGCATGGCAGCGACGGATCGCTAAGTCAAATAACGAACCATAGCACAGCACATGCAGTCTGTAACGCATCATCCAGTGTCTGCGCGTACCATTCGACGCCGTTTACAGCAGAGTGGTCTGTCCGCAAGACGTCCATTGCTTTGTCTACCCTTGACGCAGAACCACAGACGTCTCCGCCGCCAATGGTGCGGTGACAGAAGGATGTAGACGGCAGAATGGAATGAAATTGTCTTTACTGACGAGTCACGCTTCTGTCTGCAACACCACGATGGTCGCATTCGAGTCTGGAGACTTTGTGAAGAGAGGATGCTGAACAGCTGCGTTATGCACCGCCACACTGGTCCTGCACCGGGTATTATGGTATGGGGCGGTATTGGATATCACTCTCTCACACCTCTAGTACGCATTGCCGGTACTTTAAACAGCCAGCGCTACATCTCCGAGGTGTTGGAGCCAGTTGTACTTCCTTACCTTCAGGGGTTTCCCACAGCCATATTTCAACAGGATAATGCGCGACCCCACGTGGAACGCATTGTCCAACGGTTCTTCGTCAATCGCCAGATTGAATTGCTTCCCTGGCCGCCTCGCTCTCCGGATCTTCCGCCGATAGAAAACATGTGGTCCATGGTTGCTCTACGATTGACCCAGATTCCATCCCCAGCTGCCACAGCAGATCAACTTTGGCAACGTGGGGAAGCTGCTTAGTCTGCTGTACCCCAAGAACTCATCCAAAGTCTCTTTGAATCAATGCCGAAGCGTGTGGCAGCGGTGATTTCCAACAATGGTGGCTACTCTGGCTACTGATTTTGGTAGGAACCACACTTCACAGCAGTCTATAAATTTAATCATTTGATACTTGGTCAACATGTTATCTACAAAATAAATTTTGTTGTGATATCTCTTGTCTTTCTTGGTGTTGCAATTTGGGTGGCCAGCAGTGTATATATATATATGTATATATATATATATATATGTATATATATATATATATATATATATATATATATATATATATATATATATATATATATATATATATATATATATATATATATATATATATATATATATATATATATATATATATATATATACAGTGGAATCTCGATCTATCGTTTTCGAAGTGACTGACTGAACTAAACGATGGATGCGGGAACATACAAAAAAGTATTGTCATACCTTAAAGTTCGATATTCCTAAAATATATTTACTCACATACATAAATGCATACATACCCCTAGTGTAACTGAAGATAAAATTACAAAGTTGTTCTGAAATCCAAGATAATAATAATAAAAAAAGAAATACACGTAGATACACAGGAATGTTGATTCAAATAAAAGTACTTAATCTTCGTTTATTTTTTGGCGGTTTTCTCTCCACAAGTAAACAATATTTTTTCTGTGTTGCAAATTGCATTCTTTTCAGTATCGGTTATCGTGTGAGAGTATAAAGAAACGGCAGCCGTGAATCATTTGTAACTAGAACCATTCCATTGCACTGGATGGGGTCTGAAATAAGATCACCAGGAAGTTCTGCTTCCGGGAGAAACCCTCATCGGCCAGTGTAGAACTGCAGCAATCAGAAACTTCTCACACCCTAGATCAAACACTAGGGCGCCTCCATCCCAAGGCCAACAGAAAAGCCAGAGGGCAATAGGAACCGCTCAGGTCGGCTGACTATGAGCCATTGCTGATAAGAACAGAAATGTTGAATAGTCGGAGAATTTGGAATGAGTTGCCAAAAATAGGGTACTCCAGGGGCTAAAGAATTAAGGACCACCAACGACGAACAAATAATGGGAGTGGTACGATAACGCGACACCAGGCTAAACAGGAAAGAACAAAAATACGAAACCGTGCATCTCAAATGTTCTGCTCATTGTTTAATTAGAGCGTCATTATAGCTCAATCGAGACATTTATATTTCAGCTTCAGTTATTATGAAAAAAAGATTGATCCGATAAATTAATATAAAGCTGCGATATTCTGAACGAATATTGCGGGAAAACAATGGATCGAGGATCGATCCATGCGGCCTGTTTTTGCTTGTTTTCTATGAAATTTATTCGGGGCTGGGTGAAATAAACGATAAATACGGGAAAACGATCGTTCGGGGAACGATCGATCGAGATTCCACTGTATATATATATATATATATATATATATATATATATATATATATATATATATATATATATATAGTATAGACAAGTATTCTCGGTGTTATTTCATTCTGCAGACTTCAAAAGAGGGATATCATCGTGTGTGTCTAAATTTTTGTAGGAGTTTTCGCTGCTGGCCGTACGTCTTTTGTTTGAACAAACTGTCAGTATTGTACTGTTTTAATGATCACAATGTTTTTTTTCACCAGTAGTTACCAGAAAAAAACAAGAAAATACTTGCTGGTTTTTATCACTAAAGAGTTAGACAGCCATGGCTTACGGGGCAAAAATATTCAGCACAAAACTGCACATCATATTTGTTTTACGGAAAAGAACTACATGATTACATAGTGAAAAACAGCGGAAAAAATGCAGTTATAAGTTTACCTTAGTTTTGAAGAGAAAAAGAAATGCATAAAAGGTGAGAGATGATTATTTATTAAAAAAGAAACTTGCTAGTCGACATTAGTTAAGAAGTCACACGGACATACATATGTTGTTGTTGTTGTTTCTAATGCTCCCTGGCCGGAAGTTCTAGACCAGGTCCATGTAGACTTTGGGCAGATGTGTGCAGCTCCGGTTGATTTAGCACCACAAGGGTCGGAATCCATCTTAGCTAGTTACCATCTCAATTTTAACCGAGCACCCCCAGGGGCTACATCTGGGTGGATCGGACCCTCTACCACTCTCTCTGACCTCATAGAGGGACTTCCCGGTCAACGGATTCAACATGCCCCTATCCGGCCTAGACATGGAGGTATTTAATGGTACGTGTCGGGATTCGATTTGAGCACCCTCAGCACCGAAAGCCGGCGCGCCACCACAAGGTTACCTCGAGCCCACATACATATATACATGCATTTACACATACATCTCTATCTCTCCCTTCTCTCTCCCCTCTCTCTCTCTCTCTCTCTTTCTAAATATATATAAGATTGGCACAAATGAAAGTGAGACTTTTGCATCAGTTCCAGCTGTTTAATACTTAGAGCTTTATACCAGTAGATGACGCTGTATGTTACGAAACAAAGCTGTTATCGTCGGAGAGTGTCAGTGAGGTGTTTGAACGTGTTTGTGCAAGGGGACTACATACGGTCGTGACATGAATTCGTCCAAACCGGGCCAGCGAACGGTTATTCAAATTTTGATGTCAGAAAGTATTAGTAAGGCTGAAATTTATCATTGTGTGAAGGTTGTGAATGTCTATCACAATGAACGGTTTGTTTGTTTGTTCTCATGTCTACGAACAGTGGAAATGCACTATCCATAGTAGAGGGGTGCCATTGCTCAAGAGAGGTTGGAATTCTATACGTTGGTCCGCAAATTTAGAATGAGTCAAGTGACGCGACCGGACCACTTAACCCGCTTCCTGAAAAGGTATTGCTTGGGAACTTGGAGGACATTGCAGCAACGACAAAATTTTCCCGTGCACGAGCCGCCATTACTGTACCCGTCGGCGATTTTGTCGAGGACGGGTATCGAACCAGCAACTTACAGATCACTGGCTCTTCAATATTTTGATCTGTAACTTGTTCCCGATTAACCAAGACTGTTTTCGAAGTAATTTTTGAATGATTTATCATTTTTTTTCTTCTTTTAACCTTTTCCTTACGGGGTGGGATAGCATGTATCCCAAGAATAAATAAATAAATATAAATATATATATATATATATATATATATAGATACATACACATATATATCTATATATACATGCACATATATATATATATATATATATATATATATATATATATATATATATAAACCCCTTAATGGCCATTCTTACAAAGGGGGTACGAAATCTTTCGTTCTAAGGAGGGAATAGGAAAAATGGACCCCGTAAGCTAAGGGTTAACAGAAAAACTTAATCTTCCTCAGGGCACAAGGAGACATTACAGAGGACTAAAGTACGCAGGACTACATTACTGAGTTAGCATTAATTTTCTGAAAATAGTACATGTTTTACAAATATTCCCATAGTTAATCGTGAAAAGAAGCCTATCAAAAATAAAACATAGATGAACGTAAAAAGGGCGAAATTTTTACAGTGGCAGAAGAAAAAAACATCAGAATATATACATGCTGAAAAATGAGAAACAAACAACACATAATCGCAAGCGGGTCACTCCGTTTTTTTTTTTTTTAATAAGAAAAAATGGAACGGGTTCCTTTTACTTAGAGAAGAAGAAACCACTGGCAACTTTTAGGTTAATATAAAAAAATTCATGCCCCCAATCGTTAACATGAGATTTCATTGTGTTGTGTCTCTAAAATCATTGTATAAGAAAATACGTGGATTAACCTATGTCTATATTTTACGGATTTCTATACGGGATTAACATTTGAATCATTTGGACTTAGATTTATTAAAAAATATATTCATATGCTACAAAAATGACTCATTTAATGTAATAAAATACGTACATGCCTTCAAATACGAGTTTGTACGGGGTTTTGACACCCTGTGACCTGCTACGGTCATTATCAGTTAGTTCATTATGCGTTGTCTCGTGTCAGTTTCCGGTTTTGACTGCAATGTGACCTACTGCATTATTTGCTACTAGTTTACTGTGTTAAGTAAAGTAGTCAACGAGGCATAGACAATGTATAATATGGTGGTCAGCATTATCAGATAAACCAGTAACCTATCATGTTCACGAACAGGTGTATATTTATAATAGGAAACAATGGATTAGCTAGAGTATCAAAATATCTAGTGCGGTTGCGCAGTGACATTCGTGAAGTCATATGCCCCTCGGATCTAGTGAAAGCGCTAAACCAATCAGAGAGATCGTAATTGGCATATCGGTATGTAACACCGAGATTCAACATTGCAAATTAACATCTTTGGAGTATTCTAAACATTGACGATTTTTAAAGTTATTAGTTACTATAGGATAAACGTTAAGGATTCATACTGCTTGAATTGCTGGTATTATTATTTTTTAAAAATGATGTCATACTGCTGCCGTCTTTTGAACATTACATTTATTATAGTTATCTATATATATAAAACAGTTCCGTAACTGACTCATTCATTCATTCATTCATTCATTCATTCACTGACTGACTGACATACAACGCACAGACCAAACCGCTGGACCTAAAGGGCTGAAATTTTGCATGGCGATTCTTCTTATAGTGTAGGGGTGCACTAAGAAAGATTTTTCAAAAATTCTTCTTAGATTTTTTAAAATTAAATTTTTAAGCTGTTTTTTAAACTTTTTTTACGTTTGCATTTAAAATAATACTTTGAGGGTTATAAAATTTATATCACGAGAAAGATCATAAAAATTCCTTCAAAATGAAATTTTTTTCGAATCTTTACCTTCATTTCCTGATTTTTGGTGAATTTTTAAAGATTAATTTTTAGAATTTAATTTATTAAATGCTGATCACGTGACTTCTTTTTCTGGTACTTTAAATAAATTTATCGTCACGTGCATAAAAACTAAATAGACAAAAAATAATTTTTTTTTCTTGCTAATGCGGCAGACGATTGGACATTATCCAAAAAAATATTAAAATACAGTAAAAGAAATGTTCTAGAAACTGTACTATATTAACTGTACTATATTCTTTAGTATTCTTTATATTAGATTTAATTTGAATATCTTCTTCTACATTATTTTGTCTATAAAAATATCCCTTACGATTTTTTTATAAGTATATATATATTTTACATCAATTATATACATTGATCGTCGTATTTATTATATATATATTGGCATTAATTGCATACATTCACCGATGTTTTGACTTTGAATGTACTCCGTAGCGAAGTGCGGGTTTTCAGCTAGTTTATACATATACTAGATGTATTACCCGGCTTCGCTCGGGATTCAGTTTCTGTTATTTTTGTTCAATGATTTGCCTCATGTTATAATGTTCTAAAGTTTTCGCTAAAATTCTTTTGCGGTTGCAAATAGCATTAGTTTGTTGTCTGTGCTGTCGTTGTTCATCGCTTTCCTCTCCTTTCGATGTTGAAGCTCGAAGACGATCGTATGTTCGACGCGTTACAAGTTTCTTCATCAGTCTCACTGCTTCGGATCACTACAATTCGAATTCTGTTACCTTCGAGCTCTTGCGAATGTTTTTTCTTCAGATTCTTGTGTGCGTCTAACTGCATTTCGAATTTTGTTGGCTTCGCGCTCTTTTTTTTTTTTTTCATCACATTGCTCATTTCTCAACAATATTTCACATTTTCCCCTTACTTCTGCAGGATTAAAAGTTGCTCTCCTCTTTTAGGGCATTTTAAAGCATTAATTTACAGCTAGTCAATAACGTTTGAATGGGTTTATTATTATAGAAAAAGAATCAATAATGTCTGAAGGGATTGAGATCACATTCAATATTAAAACACAGCAAATCTGATAATTATTATAGAAAAAGTATATACACGTATTTCATGCTCGGAATTCTTTCTTAAAACTAAATCGTCTGCTACGTTTCAATGCCATTTTCAGACTTTCTTAATTATAATATACACGTATTTCATGATTGTAATTCTTTCTTAAAACTAAATCATCTGCTATGTTTCAATGTCACTTCAGTTATATAAATCATCTCGTCAAGGCTAAACGCACGTGTTTCTAGTATATTTGAGATAAGTATATTTCCTTCAGTATATCTGAGTTTGAACAGGTAGCTTGGGATAGTTTCAATTCATGAAATGGATAGATAACACATTCATTGAAAATGAATGACTTTCCATCCTTATTTTCATTTTTAAAAAGAAATATTCCGCCGTTGCCACGTACATGAGAATAATATATCAAATTCATTCTTGCATGCGCCAATATATATATAAATCATGTTTTTAATTCATGTCTATTTATTTTTACGAAAATGTTATAATTTAATTTGTAACAATGAAATGTTACAATGGCTTTGAACAAAAATATCCGGGGAAAAGTCCCATATCCTGTGCTGGGAAATTTGGCACTTTTTTTTGGCGATTTTCAATATCCGTTGATACCGCGCAAACTTGTTCTAACATAATTCGGGAATGGAACGTCGTAGCGGTATGAAAATAGTGTATAACCTTCGCTCAAGTTCAAGCAATAAGTTGACCAAGTTTCATCGCAATCGGATGAACGGTACGGCAGCGCATAAAATACGAACAAACAAACAAACAATCATTTATACATATATATAATTATAATTTTCAATTTTTATGTACAATTTTTATTATGTTTCCTATTTCTCTTTTTCTAAATCTTTACACAATGGGCATCTGACGTAATGACTGTGACTACGTAGACACAGTAGATCTTCTGATGCTGTAAATGAGACGGTGAAAGTCAAAGTGGTGCAAGTCAGTAAGTCAAGTGATGTAAATCAAGTGGTGTCCAAAGCGTTTTACTGCAAAAACTACAAAAAATTCCACTATATATTGAACAAATTATAATTCATAGTAATTATTATAATATTGCAAATAATAATTATTTGCAATTTCACTATAAATTGAACATGGAGATTACATTTTTGCCCTCAAATAAAAAAAAGTTGAAAAAAAGTTGTGCCTTACACCACTTTGCCTTTCACCGCCTCAGATATAAACTGCGATTCCTTTGTTGCCATCCAAACAACATATTGTTTTCAAATCCCCCCATAGACTGTATAAGAATGTTATTTTTTTTAACGTGAGTCGCTCATGGTGAAGTTACATGAAATAGAATAACTTTCAGTAGATAATGTAACATCATTTGATTGCTCATAATTTTAGACTTCTGAGATCAATCTATAAATATATTTTTTTCATGCTTATACTCCTGTAACTGAAAATTTCTCAGTAGTTGCTTATCTCCTGCGCAGGATAGAGTAGCAACTATCATTGCAATTCATTCTTCAACTACTGTGATTACTCCAGTGCTTGATATTATCCCGTTTAGAAAACTTTTAAAATCTTCCTTTATACCAAACATCATAAGCATGGATACAAAGGATCATAATCCCTTTGGAATTACACTGAATCATTCTATTTTTCAAACATGCTACAGGTATGAACGCCCTTCAAACAGAAGAAGATTTAATGTCGTTGCTGATCAAATGAAAGATCGACAGGTAAGGCCAGTCAAGTCAGGCTTAAATTTATAATTTCAGTAATTTAGTATTTGAATGATAAACTCTCTTACTCCCAGCATTTGAATCTTTTGTATCAATTATTTTGGGAATTGACCTTTCGTTTAGTTAGAAGTTTTCAGGATGGTCTCACTGTAAGATTTTAAAATTCATCAAGACTTTTTGCCATACTGCAAATGATTATCTAATGATTCGCTTTAGAATTCTTATTTGTTACTTAAACCGAAATGGTACAGCTTCAATATAGGACCCCATTGGCGATATTTTGTATTGGTGACTTTTTACATTTGGCGCATATGTAATTCTGATTCTGAAATGAAATTTAAAGCCAAAAGAGAAACAAACAAACAAGCAAACAACAAAAAAAAAGAAGTCAGATGGTTTTATGTGGATTTGTAGGAAAATTACTGCTGGGAAGGAATGTGGGACTCAAAAGTCAATTTGGCATGGTTCATGGTTCTCCAGTAGTAAATTGAGGATGGAGGAAGCCTTTTCCTTAACATATGAATTGGTCAAAGGATAAAAAGTGGGGATATTCAGGAGCGATACTTTTTGTCTTCAAGTACATTAGCGGGAACAGATGTGTTACACGCACCCCCCTTTGCACCAAAATTTTTTGGCGCCAACTTGTCGCAAGGAGAGGGAATCGGGCAAGGTATTTTTAGTAGCGGTTCACGATAGGACTGAGGACACATTGTTGGGAATTATTAAGGAGGGGATTGAGCCAGGGACTACCATTTATTCTGATAGTCGGAAAAACTACGATTGCTTATGTAGGGAGGGCTTTGAACATTTGAAAGTTAATCACAGCGTGAATTTTGTCGATCCAGACACTGGATACCACACGAACACGATAGAAAGTACGTGGAGGCATGTGAAAAGCTCCTTGCCTTCGCATAATCGGCAGATTAATTTTAAATTCTATTTGGCTTATTACCTATTCACTGTCTTGCAAGGAGAAAAATGTTGATTGTTTCAACAAATTTCTAGAAATTATAAGGGATGTAAATTGGACAAAATTCAAAATTTCCGTGCAAATTTATCTATAACTTCTTGATCTACAAAGTTCACGCTATTTTACTAATTCTATTATTTTTTAATTTATATTTTGCAAAATTATATTTCTGTGTAATTCATATGATATTAACGATGCGATGCTTGGCTAGACGACAAAAAGTCGCCAATACAAAATATCGCAAATGGGGTCCTATACCAAAGCTGTTCCAACGAAATAAACAGTAAACTGTTTTTACCAGCTTCTTTTTATCATTAGTCAATTTTTCCTTTGTTGACATTCAAGGCCACCGCCAGAAAATATAAAATTCCGACTGGCGACAAAGTTGTTTTTAAATTTTGAAAATATTAAATAGCAATTTCTAGGGACGGTAGTTAGAAAATACAAACACACAGTACTCCTTGCACGTTTTAGACAAACAAGTTAATTACGTATATACAGGGTGATTTTTTTTTTAAACTGACAGTACTGAGACATCTGTAGCGTGATCTATCAGCCGGAATTCCACCAAAATTGATAGAGGGACTAAGGACGGCATGGGAAAAAGTTTTCCCATGAAAAAAAGAAATAGTTCCAAAAGTCGCCGATAGGAGAAGATAAGGCGCTCTTGTTGTCGGCGCACCCTAGAATTTGCATAAAAGGCAAGTAAAACATCAAAATACAAATTCATGACTATGTAGTCGACAGCAGCGTCAGTATTTCGAGCTATAAAGATTAGGGATGAATACCGAAAAAGTTGTAAGCAGACAAATTAATAACAAAAAAATTTCACTGTAACACCACTTTATGCAGCAAATTCACTTCTCCCTTCTTCAATGCGACCACAGTTCTGGTGGACGACACATTGCATCCTGAACACTACGTTCTCAACGACCGAGCGTAACATGTCACCAGGAATGTTCATCAAGGTCCGGGATATGTTGTCCTTTAGGGCCGCCAAGTTCGAGACTCCACCAAGATACGTCTTAGACTTTAAATAACCACACAGAAAAATGTCATATGGGCTAGGCCCGGGGAGCGAATGGCCATGTAAGTGGAAAAAAAGAGACTGATGACCCTTTTTTCTGCAAAGCGAAGGCGCAACAGATTCCGCACTTTATAGCCCGAAATAGTGGCGCTGCTGTCGACTACATAGTCATGAATTTGTATTTTGATGTTTTACTTGCCTTTTATGCAAATTCTCGGGTGCGCCGACAACAAGAGCACCATATCTTTCCCTATCGGCGATTTTTGGAACTAATTTTTTCCCCCGGGAAACTCTTTCCCATGTCGTCCTTAGTCTCTCTATCAATTTTGGTGAAATTCCGGCTGATAGATCGCGCTACAGATGGCTCTGAGTACTGTCAGTTTAAAAAAAATCACTGTATTTTGAGATTTATAGAAATTAGGGTAAATATTAATATAATCGTTTTTCTGTTTTTAGCAATATAATCGTTTTTCCGTATGTGTCGTTCATTCTATCCAGTCCCAACGATCATATTGCTTTGTTATGTTCCCGCATCTATCGTTTTCCCGCATTTATCGTTCATTTCAATCGGTCCCTTGAAAAACGATAGATCGAGATTCCACTGTATATATATATATATATATATATATATATATATATATATATATATATATATATATATATATATATATATATATATATACTGGTGTAAGAAATTAAGAGAATTTGCAGACTTGGTCGATAATCTCTAGAACTACTGTAAGGTACATGACCCGATATCCAGTGAAAGACAACATTGTTCTAAGTTAAAATTAACAGCTGAATATTTTTATTTGAATGAGTATTAAACAATATGGGTTTGCTCTGAAAATTGTTCAGCATTTTTAATTTTAAGATATCATTAGCAGTTGCTACAGAAAAATTAAAAGTTCCGAAATTGTTTCAAATGGCTTTCAAATTATATTGAATCATAAATGGTGTTATGCACCCACTGAAGTTGGAGGGGCTTGTAAGTTTTAATATTATTGTGGGAAATTTTTAGAGATGTAAGCGACGTATTTCTAATGCTCAAAATTTCGCGTAACCAGAGGCAACTGTGTGATGAGTTTGGCCTGACAAGCAAAACAAAATAAAACAAAACACAATGGATTCGTCTACTTTGAGAAATATTTGTAGGTATATGCTGTGAAAATTAAATCAGAAAATGGCTGAATGTGTTCGGTGAGATTAGGGTAGAGGTATAAGGTTTATGTATAAGGTTTTCCCTTTCGACCGCTTTGAATTACATTGATCATCGGATGATTACCATGTTAAAGCTGCAGAAAGGGTAAATCTGAGTAAGTCAGGAAATGCCGACAGGTCTTTTGGCGAAGGCTTTTAGGCTGACCGTATCCACTCAAGGATTTTATATTTTCTAATTAAGATATCAAACATGTGTAATGACAACATTTTCGTAAATTGTGATTTATATTAACCAGTTTCGGAACTTATTTTGACAGGTTTTAAGATATGGAACTCTGTAAATATGTGTCATTACTGAATCCTTGAACACTTGTTATTTTCTTTAAAATCAAATCGCTATGCAATATAAATAATCTAAGTATTATATTTGGCAATATATGAATTCATAACACTGAAATCTCTTTGTTTTGAAACAAAAATATACCAAATTAAAAAAAAATAATTCTAGTTAATACTTGTTTGAGAACGAATTATATATACATACAGTGGAATCTCGATCCATCGTTTTTCCGTATGTGTCGTTCATTCTATCCAGTCCCAACGATCATATTGCTTTGTTATGTTCCCGCATCTATCGTTTTCCCGCATTTATCGTTCATTTCAATCGGTCCCTTGAAAAACGATAGATCGAGATTCCACTGTATATACACTCATGGACAAAAAAATTAGCGCACCAAAAAGGAGTCTTCAAAATGAAACGAAATTTTACATACGTAATGACTACTTTGATATAAGTAAATGATAAGAAAATCAAAGAAAAAGGATAATTTATTTCAGAGAAAAAGGCAAAAGAACGGAGGAGTTAATGCTCCGTTGGACCCCCTCTAGCGCGAATGCACGATGCGATACGATCGGGCATTGAGTCATACAAGTTCTGTATGATGTCTTGAGACATTTCGTTGCATATTTGCTGTAACCTTGCCTCTAGTTCGTTCAAACTCGTGGGATGCCCAACTCGTCGTCCCAAATGATCCCAGATATGCTCGATTGGAGACAAACCTGGGTATCGGGCAGGCCAAGGAAGGGTAGTAACAGTGCGGAGACAGTCTTGTGACACTCTTGCCGTATGAGGCCGAGCATTGTCTTGTTGAAAAATGGCTCCTGGGAGCCGTTGCATGAGTGGCAACACATGTTGTTGCAGGATTTCATGAACATACGGCTGGGCTGTCATGGTGCCATGGAACAATACTAGGGGTGACCGTGTATTGTAGGCAATGGCACCCCATACCATCACACCAGCTGTGGGAGCGATGTGTCGCTGTACAGCAAAGGCAGGATTGAAGCGTTCACCACGGGCTCTCCACACACGAACACGATTGTCATCACTGCCGAGATTGAATCTGGATTCGTCGCTAAAGACGACCTGGTTCCATTCCGCTGCAGTCCAGTTTCCTCGTGCGCAGCAAAACTCCAAACGGAGGCGTCGGTGGGTGGGCGTCAAGGGCAGCACACGTAATGGGCGCCGCGATACCAACTGTCCTTCAGCCAGGCACCTTCGTATGGTTCGAGAAGACACAGAGGCCCCTAGTGAAGGTGCTACCTGTGCCTGGATGGCGGCCGATGAAGCAGTTGGCTGTACGCGTGCATTTCTTACGATGTGGCGGTCTTCTCGACGACTGGTCTGTCGAGGGCGTCCTGAGCCTGGTCTTCGTGTACATAACATCTCTCGGGTCCACTGGTCCCAACACCTCCTCACAACACAATCAGAGCGGCCTAATTGACGAGCTACTCGCCTAGCTGACCACCCAGCTTCCATCATCCCAACAATTCTCCCCCTCTCAAACATCGACAACTGCTTATATTGTCTTCGAACACGGCGTAATGGCATGTCTATCTCAGCTCTTTCTTTGTAAATGATTCAGCACACTCAAACAAGCTTTGGTTACCTGTTTTATACTCCACAGAGTACGTTGTTCAACGCCCTCTAACGGCAATACGTAATGCGCAATCACGCTGCATTTCTAATCATTTGCATATCTCCCCGACATGTACCTTCATTGCAAGTTTCGTTACGATCCCGCAATTATTTCATGGTGCGCTAATTTTTTTGTCCATGAGTGTATATATATATATATATATATATATATATATATATATATATATATATATATATATATATATATATATATATACACTGGTATACACACTGGTGTAAGAAATTAAGAGAATTTGCAGACTTGGTCGATTATCTCTAGAACTACTGAACCGATTTTAATGAAATTTGATATGTACATACATTGATACAATACAAAACAAATAACCATTCAATAATTGTAATACACACGCATGATCATGCGTAACACGCGTTGGAGTCGGAAGGTGTAAAACAGCGGTTGCAGAATAAACAAAATAAATAGGTTAATAGATGGGTTAATAGGGGGTATGGTCCCCTCTTACAGATATACAGGTCTCGCAGCGTGATTTCATACTTGAAATAAGACAGTTTATCATTTCCTGTGGCAATTGGTCCCACTCGTTCAGCAACGCTGTTTTCATTCCCTGGATGGTTCTCGGAGGGGGGTTGCGAGTTGCAATTGCCCTCCCTAGAGCATCCCAGACATGCTCTATAGGGTTAAGGTCTGGAGATCTGGCTGGCCAATCCATCCGTCGAATATTCTCACTCTCTAGAAATTCGTCCACCAGAAGAGCTCTATGTGGCCTCGCGTTATTGTCCATTAAAATGAACTCAGGGCCAACTGCACCCCTGAAAAAGCAAACATAGGGCTCCAAGACCTTATCCCTATACCTCACACCAGTCACAGTGTCTCTTTCAAAGACATGGAGAGGTGTGGAACCATCCCACATGATGCCTGCCCAGACCATTAAACGTCCTCCGCCATAATGGTCGATTTCGCGGACATTGGAGGGTAGGTAGCGGGTCACTGGTTCTCTCCATATGAATGTACGGCGAGAATCGGTGTTTTGGCTGAACCGGGACTCATCAGTGAAGAGAACGGTCACCCATTGATCCATACTTCTATCTCTATGCTCTCTGCACCATGAAAAGCGGATTTTCCTGTTCGTAGAAGTGAGCGGGACGCAAACAGCAGGTCATCTTGCAAAATTCCTCTCTCATGAAGTCTTTTGGAACCAGTTACCATCGATACACGGGTTCCTGTGGCTGCATACAAGTCACGAGAGAGCTGAGAATCCTGTTACGCCTCGCTATAATCGACAAATGGCGATCTTCTCTGGCCGTCGTGGCTCTTGGACGACCTTGCCCAGGCTTTCTCTCGATGGATCCGGTATCCTGGAACTGTTTTCATAAGTTACACACGACGCTGGGCGTTAAATTGAACTCTCTACAAATTTGGACTTGAGATTGGCCTACTTCTAGACTACCCACAATTCGCCACCTCATTCCATCATCTAAACGTTGGTGTTTACTCATTTTTACTGTTACAATTTGAAATTAACCGATTGCTGCAAAATAACACCATCTATTAACCCATATTTTTGTTTATTCTGCAACCGCTGTTTCATACCTTCTGACTCCAACGAGTGCTACGCACGATCATGCGTGTGTATTACAATTATTGAATGGTTATTTGTTTTGTATAGTATCAATGTATGTACATATCAAATTTCATTAAAATCGGTAGAGCAGTTCTAGAGGTAATCGACCAAGTCTGCAAATTCTCTTAATTTCTTACACCAGTGTGTGTATATATATATATATATATATATATATATATATATATATATATATATATATATATATATAAATGTAGGAAATTTATCCCCACGGTTTAAATGTCCCAAATGTTTCAGTTAAAATATAATAATGCGTATTCACAACAAATGTTTAATCACACAAAACAAATTATTACAATAAAAAAAAATGTCTGTGTCCGGTTTAGATCGGTTTCTCTTTGGAAATCACGCCTCGCGTCTTCATAATCATCCAATTTATTAACCAATTTATTTATATCTTTTATTGTGGGCAAGTCATCTAGAAAATGTTCACGAGCGTCAGGAGACATTTTCCGCTTTAATTGGTCTACAACCAAAAGTTCCTTCAAATCTTCAAATGTTTTGATTTCTAAACCAGTAATCCACTCTTCAAAATAAGTTTTAAGATCAAAAGCGAAATTGCGCCAAGAGGCGACCGATTCTTTCTTGTGTTGAACAAATTTTTGTCTAAAATGTTCTGGGGTCAGCCTAAAGTGTTTCAAAAGTAACTTCTTAACATGATCATAATCATTAGCCGACGGATCTGGTTCTCTAGCGACAATGCTTATAATCTCTAATGGCAGCAATTGGAGTAAATACGTGACCCAATCTTCTTGAGGAATTTCAATCCGATTGATCTGCCTTTCAAATAATTTCAAATAAACACCTATATCACTGGACATATCATAACGTGTCATTAATTTCAACAAATCATGATTTTTGAAAACAGTTGGCGGAACCGGAACATCGCCAATTCTTTTAATATTTGCCTCCAATTCGAGTTTCCGGTACTTTTCCGTTATAAGCACTACACTTGGCGGCGCATTTTTAATCTTGGCGACGCACAGATACAACACGTTGTATTGGCGAATGAAATAACTCAAAATAACTCCTGATTTTACGCAAACGTAAGGAGACACCTGATTTTCAAATACGACACATTGTATCAGCTCATCGACAAGATCAAAAAGGTATATTGACAACCACAAACAATGAAGTATATAATCTCTTTGACGGATCAGAAAAATGCAATAATATTTATTTTATCTTAAATAATATATGGAAAGAAAGAAATACAAACTAAAGTATGCGTATTTAATTACTGCATTCGATGAAGTCTCGTTATCTCCATGACCACGAAAATAATAGTCCTCATATCGTCTCGTGATCCTTGAATCTCGAGATTTGTACATTTTAGTATTGTAATCTGCCAATCATTAGTGTGATTATATCGCTTTACATTTCTCTCATTGCGGCGATTTTTGAAAATGCGCCAAATTGGTGTGAAAACGATTGTAGTGCTTATAACGGAAAAGTACCGAGTTTCCTTAATTCAAACTCCCGGTCTGCTACCTCTTTCCGTTCTAGCCTCTCACGGTCTGCTTTCTGTTCTAGTCTCTCACGTTCTGCTATCTGTTCTAGTCTTTCACGTTCTGCTATCTCTTTCTGTTCTAGCCTCTCACGGTCTGCTTTCTGTTCTAGTCTCTCACGTTCTGCTATCTGTTCTAGTCTTTCACGTTCTGCTATCTCTTTATGTTCTAGCCTCTCACGGTCTGCTCTCTGTTCTAGTCTCTCACGTTCTGCTATCTGTTCTAGTCTTTCACGTTCTGCTATCTCTTTCTGTTCTAGCCTCTCACGTTCTGCTATCTCTTTTTGTTCTATCTTCTCCCGTTCTGCCATCTCTTTCTGTTCTAGCCTCTCAGCAATAATAACATCTAATCTACTTTTACTAAAGTCCTCATCATAAGTTTCTGAACTGGTGATGATACTAATTAAATCAGCGACTTTACTGCCTTTTGCTGCTTCTAGTCCTAACTCATCAATTAAAGCTAACAAATCAGTTTTACGTGCTCCATACAAAAAAGCCATTGCAGATATTTATTCAAAAAGGAAAACGAATATGAAATGTTTTGTACTCACAGAAATGCTGGTCTTCCTCTAAGGTAGAGAAAAAAACTAATCCATAGGGTTCGTAATCTTCTGACACCATAAATGTAGGAAATTTATCCCCACGGTTCAAATGTCACAAATATTTCAGTTAAAATATAATAATGCGCATTCACAACCAACGTTTAATCACACAAAACAAATTATTACAATAAAAAAATGTCTGTGTCCGTCTGACACGACAATAATGCTCATTTAGTCAGAGCCACAAAGAAAAAAAAACCTACAATCTTCATTCCGTCAACATCAAAACATAGCATAACATTTTAATCCAACCAATAAATAAAAACAACGTGCGTTCCAAAGAAACGGTTGAGTTGTAACTCGTTTGCTCCAGTGGCACGTTATCCGTAACTTGTGGCGCGGCGAGTGTCTTGTGACTCTAAAATATCCGTGTTGCCACAAGAATTCTCACATATATATATTTATTTACATCTATCTATCTATCTCTATATTAATTTAAAGTTTCAGTTAAATCTTAATTTAACTGGGTGTGGAAAAAGTATTTTATTTTGTGTATTTATACGACTTTTAATATAATTTTTTCATTGAATGGATCTTATGCAAGGATCACTTTGCTTAATCAGCTAACTAATCAAAATACTTAATTTGAATTTTTACTTAAAATTTTTCACATGTACCAAAAACTGAAATTAAAATTTTATATGTGTCTAACAAAGGTCATATTAGCTATATATGGCCATATTTACCATATTAGCATAATACTTTTCCCTTTTGTGTTCATGAATGGCTTTAAAATGTCTTTTAGTATTGATGAAAAGTGTGTGTAGATAATTTTTTTTACCGCTTTAAAAGACAAAAATTCCAATTTTTATTTGAGTAATTTTTCCTTTAGGGTAAATGTTTTCAGGACTTTCCTTTCAATTCCTGCAGACTTTTGAATAAAAATAGAACAAAAGAGCCCTGTACGAAATTTCATTGAAATATATTGCTAGGAATTTCAGATATATCCTTTTAAAGATAGCAGATCATGAGAAATTTTTCCTCCGAGGTAAACAGATTTATGTTCAAATGCATACCACGGTACGCTGAAACTGCAAGGAATAAAAGTATGCTATCTAAAAATATATTCATCGTAGAAGCATATGGTTTGCGTTATTTGATTAGAAAATCGCAATATTGTTTTTTAATCCGTGACTAAAAATGTGCCTTCTTTTGTAAATTTCTAAAGTATTTTTCAGAAGTTGGCAATGCTTTTTAGAAGTAATCGACTGATGGATTTTAATTATTTTATTTATTTTTTCTTCTTTTGAGTACTAGTATTTCTGAATGCACTATATGTCAGCAGCAGTGAAAAATCAGTTAAGTAGTATTTCAGCCACTGAGACACGTTTTCTCGGCAAATTTTATCAATATACAACTAAAAGGCTGAAAATAATTAAATAATTCAAACAAAGAAACAAATAAATATAAAAAGCTGAAAGAAAGTATACAGATAATATTTAGGGAGCGAACAGCACTGATACCACAAAAATACCATTTATTATGAGTAAATTTTAGATATTTCGCGAATGTCAAGGATTACTTATATTTGCTGTACCATTGATTATTATTATTTCTTTTTCATTTTATAGAAAGATGACATAGCATTCGAACTCCAAGATCGGTTGCAAAAGTAAGTTTTTTTTATCATAAAAAATATATCAAATTATTACAGGTCTTACTTTTAAATTTTCGTTTGGAAATAAAAATATCGCCACTCAAAAGGCAGGGGTAGAAAATACTGAAACACGTATTTACTAATGCAAGAGTCGTACACATTTTCATTCACGTCGACAATACTGTATAGCAAATATATGATAAATTTTGTTTTTAAATATTTTACCCACATTAAATACGCGGAAGATGCATTACTTTTTTAGCCAGAGTAGTCCATGAAATTTTGGCTCTCGACCGCCCACATAGTATAATGGTTAGCGTACTGAACATTAACGCTGTGGACATGGTTTCAAATCCCGAGTAAGGCTTGGACGTTACCATGTTTTTTCCCTATAGAAAGCAATGTTGGTTCACGTAAATGGTGCTCCCATAATAAAGCAGCCAACAATATTTCGTGGTACATTGTGCGCATGTCTCACGGTTTTCAAAAAGTTTATCAGCTATCGGCAGTTCTCGAAAGTTAATTCAAATAGCTAATTCAACGATAGGAAACAATTCTAAATAAAAGACGAACATTTCATAAAATTTAAAACATTTATTGCAAAATAACAAAAGAAATCAAATTCAAGAGGAAACAGCTGAGTCAAAACACATTTTACAATCCATCGAACTGTCAAGGTCAAAGTGTTGTGCTGTAGGCGTTCTTCTTATACAAGCGTGGATATCTCGTGAAGCAGTGTGCCACCTAGATTTCACTACGAGAAGTAATATTTGCAACACACTGCAAGTGCATCCGTATTAAGAAAAAAACAAACAAACTTTGGCTCTCATAATACACCCCGGCAAAAAAAGTGACACAAGTCAAAAAATGGCAATTTTGAGGTTAAGTCATTAAAAAATATGTATGAAGTGCCCCATCGTGCACGAAAAGTTACACATCTCTATCTCGTAATTTGTCCACCTGAGGGAAGTTGTATCCGTTTTATTGTAATGCTAGTTCATACTGTATAGTATTCTTTAAGTTGATTTTTCTCAAATGGTGCATTTTTGAGTTGTGCCACTTTTCTTGCCGGGATGCGATATGTCTGAATTCTGTGTTTTCGGGACATTAAGTGTAATGGGTCTTTCAGACTTTATAAAGGTGTGTGCAAACTGTAATAAGGTGTAGATTTTTACGGGGTTGCCGTCCACGGTGTGTCAAATTTTTGGCGGTTAGTTCAAATCAGCCTCTTCCTGCTTTGTTCAAAATTCAATAATATGAAACCTCCTAAAAATAGCTAAAGTAAAATAGAATTACACCTTAAAATCTTCGGTATATTTTACGCCCGGCTCGAGAATTTTAGAATAAGAGAGGAAGAAACTCGTTTGAAAAGTATAACTGCCTGAAGCTACCGGGCAAAATTATTAAGGTAAATAAAGCTTGAAGGAAAGTCGTTAGCTAGTTTCTAAAGCTGGAAGCTTCTAAAATTGGTTGGAATAATGCAATCATAGCACAGCCTTCCTTTCCTTCAGTTGCTTTTGCGCTCACCTTTATTATTTTAATTCGAATACCGATCCCCT
>OU015491.1:55959395-55984395 GCA_907164885.2 Dolomedes plantarius
TGTACAGATAATTATCTGAACTTTCCTTGGTTCTGCATTTGCACTGTTACGCAATTGTCAGAGTATAGGTAAAGAACAACAGACTGCTAATTACTTATTACCAAATGTTTCGATACTGCATTCTTTTTAAGTTGTAGTGCATAGAGGCTTCTATTTTACGGAATAGTTTAAAGCGCATCTCAAGCATCCTTCTGTAATGGGAGGTAATATGAAAGGAGGTATCCGTTTCTTTGAACAGGAATGCTATGTCTCTTTAGGCATAAAATAATGCAAAGAGGCCAGTTTCCTTATGCCGTCTGTCTGCTTGTTAAAGCTGCCGTGTACTAACCCTATTTGATTCACTCATCTCATTGTTAACCTATAGGGAAAATTTGTTCAGGGATTGCTGGCTTAAATTTAAAGATTAAAAAAAAATTATTCTTAATAAAGAGAAAGAAATTTTACAACTTAAGGAATTTTTCGTTTTAAACAAATGCAAATAATATTTTAAAGTTTAAATTTTGCGGGAACAAAATCTGGTCTAGTGTGTTTTATACACTCATATATTCCTTTTGGTGGGCGAAATTTATAAAATGAACCCTGTTGCAAGGTGCAGAAAAGTTCAGGCTATCAGAAAATGCTATTTTTATTGGATTACCAGCATTTATGTAGCTGTAAATAGTAGACACATTTTCTCCATGGGTTAACATTGAGATGAGCGAATCCAATAGGGTTAGTGCACAGCAGCTTTAACGTACTGGTAGAGCCGAACAGATGCAGTGTGGTGCCTGAGGCAAGTATTAAAAACGGCCCTTTTCAAATTTTGAGACAAACTGTAAGTAATGAATATATCTAGAAATAATATACTTAATAGAATATCGGACATTTTGCGAAAAATATGTATTTACTTTAAAAAGTTTTATTTATTTGTAAAAAAAACAAATTTTAAAAATTACAGTGCTTGAAAAAAAAACAGAAAATGTAAATAAATTTGTATTTAATTTGTTATGTAATTAAAATAATGACTTTCTTCGACTCTTTATGGCAGCAAACTGCTCGATTGCATGTCTATAATTTATTGTTTTAGGTACCGTCTTTTTTATAGAACTTTTATCAAGTAGTATTTTCATAAAACATGAAAATATTACATGTTGGTAATATTTTCATGTTTTTTAATCTTTTTCGGTTATTCTGGAAGCTAAAAATGCAAGTTGAGAAGAAATCTCCCGCTAGCAAGGATGCTGTAGTGCGCAGAAGAAGTTGGGATAGCGTGAAAATGGTTGAGGCTATCCAGAAGCTAAGATGCAGAGAAATGGGACTAAAGGAGGCTGCCAGAGTGTTTGGTGTATCAAGAATAACTTTGAGATTATTGGCTTCACAAGTGGATAAGCCAGCAGCAGATTTGGTTATACGAAAACTAGCGTTTTGTTTTGGTTTGGAGCGGTACGGTCAACTTTTGTTATACAAGGGCTAATTAGACCGCGACCCATAATTTAAAGTTGATTCTGGACGGCTACATACATCCATGCCATCAGTGGGACTCGAACCTACAGGATCTGAACCAAATGCCAGTGCCCCAGCCATTCGGTCATCGGCTGGCACAAAAACTAGGGAGGAAGTCTGTTTTACCAGATTTCACTGAAAAAGGATTAGTTGGCCTATTTGCTAAAGATGGAGTCAGTATTTCACGGTCTCACTCGACAGTGTGGAAATTGTCGTTTCAATTGACTGAACGCCATAATATCTCCCACAATTTCATAAACGAAGCAGCAGGGAGAGACTGGCTAAACCGAATCCTCACTCGTCAGACAAATTTAGATCAGAAAACCTACAGGGACGTCATATGCACATGCAGAAGGGTTCGCACGTGAGCAGGTGGCTGGGTTATTTTTATTTGCTGGAAGGCTTGTGTTCAGGGAATCAATTCCTGAATCTTCAATGTAGATGAGACTGGTTTAAGAGTGGTTCAGTCAAAAGTTTCCCAAGTCATCGAGTTGAAGAGAAAACGTCAGGTGGGAGCTCTGACTACAGCTGAACGTGGTTCTCTGGTAACTGTGGTTTGCTGCATGAGTGGAATGCTGGGGGAACATATTTTCCACCAATGACGATATTTCCTCGTAAAATCTTAACGGATCAGCTTATGAATGGAGCCCCATCCGGAGCAATTGGAAGAGCTCATCCCTCTGGTTGGATACAAGCCCATATGTTTACAGAGATGGCCCAGACCAGCAAGAAGCATCGTGCATCTTCTGTGAAGGTGCATTCAAAGATGAAACATGAGGAGAACTTTGGATTCGTTGTGGGATGAGTCTACACTGGACTCATTCTGTGTGCACCGGAGCCGGAGCTGAGTTTTATATTTTCGACTTTTGTAGAAAAATTGAAGTTCTTTTATATAGATAATATTTGATGATCCAGCTGTTTAATAATATACTATCTTTATTTCACTTTTTCATTTGAAAACTTTTCTCTTTTTGTTTCCAGCTGTTTAATAGATAGATAAATGATTTTTTTGGTAAAAAAGGTGGGGGTCCATATTACCCTCCACTTTGGGTCACCTGCAAGTTTTGACTTTTTTCACTTATGTGATTGTATAGATCTTAAAATTTGATTTAATGGCAAATCCACTTAAGGATGTTTAGATGATGAGTTATGGAAGAGGTTGGAGCCCCTAAATATGAAAATCGGTCTTTAGTATGACCACAGTGAGCCAAAAACAAAAGGGGGGGGTCCGTAATCCCACCTTCTCCTCTCTCTCTCTCTCTCTCTCTATATATATATATATATATATATATATATATATATATATATATATATATATATATATATATATATATATTTTCATTTATTTATGTTTCGTGTTCTCATGTTACACAGTGTCATGCCCATCTACAGTGTTATGTCAAAAGGGTAGTAGTTCAATAATTTATATTCTACAAGGCTTCCGTTCATGAGGAATTTGGTCGAATTGAGACCAACAGTTTTCGTTTTGCTCTTGCCTTCTCAAAAATCTGTTTTGATGATTTTCATTAAGTATATAATAATCCTTTCAAGTCGTAAGAGTAACGCTTTGATCATTACGTCACATTTTAAACTTTGATAAACTTTGGAGTTTATTTAAGATTGCAGGCTCGACAACCATGAAATGATATTGTTCATCTTACCAGCAATTCCATTAAACTTTTTATCAAGATTGAGTTAACATTTTTCTTCAAAAGAAACACACCTGTTAAATGTTCGTATTAAAGCAAATACATGATTTGATTCAAAAGTACATACGATCAAATAAGATCACGGTATACCATACAAGAAGAATGGGCCCTGGACCCAGTTTTGGAAGACCAACAATTTGGAAAGCCAACATTACATGTATGCGATTCTACGATATAGCAGCAGTCGAAAGACACGGCTGTAAATAAGTTTATATATTTATATATATATATATATATATATATATATATATATATATATATATATATATATATATATATATATATATATATATATAATGTCATAAACAGACAGAAGAAAAGGTCTCATTAGCTGAGGAAACACGAGTCCTTGGAGCAGTTTATACTGAGGTGACTGACCTGGTCGTTGCAATAGAAGCAACGGGTTAGTAGAGCGGGTTCATAGGGCAACAGCATAGAAAGAAGAGAGCGAAGAGATGATAAGTGACCGGATTCATCCTTTCGTCCATATATGAAATGGGTATTTCCCATCTTGGTTAAATTCCCATCTCATAATTTTCTAGTTGTTTAGCCTGCGTCATAGTAGGCGTTCCCTAGCATTTCACTCGATTAGAGTAGTGGGGTGAGGTAACGTCATTTTATGCTTCCTTGACTTTTAAGTGTTTGTAAATGTCAATGTTTAGGTTAAACAGGATCTGTGTCAAGAGTGAGTTTTGTCGGTTCATTAGTTTATAACTGGATATAAACAGGGCTTGTTCATTTCTAATCAAATGAATTGGGGGTCCATATGGTATTTTCTAGTGGCTAGAGCTGCTTCCATGTCGTTATACGGTACTCTTAGTTTAAAACGGGCATTAAATGAAGGTTTGAGGAATGTGCAGCTCCTGGAAAAGAGTATCGGCTCATGGCTAGTGGACTAGTACATTTTTTAAATGTTGCTGTTCCGAAATGCATTGAAGAAAGGGGGCTGTTGTATGTTAGAAAAGGGAAATTTTGGGGAATATGTATTAAGTTAAATAAGACATTACTAAGGATATACTTTTTTTATCAATCCACACACACACACACACACATGAATAATCGATGTTTTATAGTAATATTAAATTTTTAATAGTAAACAATTGTTTAATAGTAAACAAACCCATTTATTTTTCTTAATTTTAACATTCTTATCGATAAATAAGAGAAGGTAAATCGCTTTGATACTGCCAGCTTCAATTTTTAGAACTTATGGCCACTCCCTTTGTCTATTTACTCCATAAGCATATAAAAATAAAAACATTGATTAGTTACAGGTGAAAATTAAATGGGTTCCTCGGTTTTTATTTCAATCGGTAAAAAAAATCTCAAATTCTGTAAATCCGTTAGAAGTTTAAAACAGCATGAAAAATCGGTGATTTCAAAAGAATGTCTTCAGTTATGAAATAGGCATACTGCGGATGACATTTTATATAATTTATTTATAGTAATCCATGAATGCATTGGTATCAAATGTGAAACCTCTGTACATCTTTGCATTTAGTAACGTACTTAAATAGCATATATGTATTTAAGAAAATGTGCCATATTTTTGGTAAGAAATGGTGGTACATTATATCACAGCTCGAGCCGGAATGTTTCCAGATCGTGAAAGATGCCTTATTCATATCGCTAAACTCTCTGAAATAAAGAGTTGCAGTTTAACCTCCCCGTCATCGGATACGACAATGGTATTGAAGAATTGCGAGTAAATGTCACTCAAGTGCTCTAGCTTTTCGCCGAATCCCGTCCAAGAAGAATGAAATATATTCATGGGAACTACCTCTACATGAAAGAGAAGAGGTGCCACTTAACCGAATGAGGTTGTTTATTATGCATATTCTTTTATCTCCACGCCAGTTTGCACAGAGGAAAATGCAGTTTAAGTTAAGGAGCCTTGTTAAATAGTAAGTTTATTTTGAGCAAATGAATTCTAACTGGGTCGGATTTCAAAAGAGAAAAAATTGGAAGATAATGTTTCTGATTTTAAAGAAAAGAATAGAAGCAAAAGTCTCGGTTGGTTGTGATTGTAAAAGCTAAGGAATAAAGACGGTAAAGAGTAGCGTTCTGTTAGCACGGTATATTAAATTTTGCTGGGTTGAGGTGAAATGTTTTCGCATCCAAAAGTTTTGTAGAAGCAAGTTTTCCGCATTTATTTATGTATATATATTTTTTTTGTAAGCTATAGCTCAGATGGATAACGCGGAGTCATAATGCATGCGTTTCATGAATAACAATCATATTCTGTAATGTCATAGCATGGTGATTTACATAAAAATTTTACTTGTAATGGTATGATGTGTAGTTATCCTCTGTGGCTTTCTACTTGAAATACAGGTACATTTCCCCCCTTTGATTAATGCGATAACGAATTGCTATGAATTTTCTCGGGTGGTTATTAGAATATTTCCTTGAATGAGGATATTTTTTTTTAAAATTTTGTTTGAAGTTTCTAATCTTTTTCGTCTAACGAAGCATTCATATATAAATGTAACACGAGAGTTCAAAGCAGTACTAAAAACAGATTATTTCTATAATGGAGTTTCTAAGAGAAGGAGTGAAAAAAATTGTGAAAAAATGTATAAAAAGACTCCTAAGTTTTTAATTACGCACTAAGGTATATTTGGTTAAATTCATTAGTTTTTATCCTTTCTTAAACATCGTCAAGGCTATGTTACTTGTTTGGAAATTTTGACAAACTTGAAAAAGGTAGAAACATAAACCGAAGTGACAACAACAGCAAATTAATGCTAAAAATTGTTACTAATTAATAATAAAAAACGTAATTGAATAATAAAAAAATTGCAATTAAATAATATGAAAATATTGTACTAGTGTATTCTATTAAGTAAGACTCGTTAAAGACTTAAAATACTACCTTTTTTTAACTTTGGATAACCTTTCAACCTTTCAAAAAGAGTTCTTGGCTATTATTTAGAAAACTGAAGGTAACACATTTTTCACAGCTTTGCAACTGATAATTTCTCTAATTCTTGCTTGATATAATAGCCTGTGGAGAACAATCAACACAAGTCATTATTTATTATTGTTCGTATTTCCTTATAATTCTCTACCAACCTGAAAAAGGGGGGATCAATTTCAAATGGATAAGTATAACAACCACTTTTGATAGTTACGAAACCGATCTTTTGTGAGGAGCTATTTTATTAAATTAAAGATTACATCACAGACTCTTTTTATGTTCAAATAAATAATAAAGTTATTCGTAAACGTGATTTTTGGACCAAATATAAAAATTCGAATATTTTCAGTTTTAAAAGTAATAATTTATAGTTTTAAAAGTTTTTTTTTTTGCAGTGTTTCAGTCAAGGTTTTCTTTGTGAATACATTAGTATGTATATATGTGTGTGTGGGAGGGGGATTGATAAAATTTGTTCTGTACAGTTTTCAAATTTCTATAATCAGAAGGATTTCGAAGAAGAGAACTGTACAGTGCAGAAATACAGACCCCCCCCCCCTATTTTTACTGTTTAGGAAATAAATAGATTATAGAACGTATGAATATTTTTGCACTTTTATATGTTTGCAATTAAAAATGTCATTATGATTGCAATTCCTTTCCGCCATATAATTCATTTTAAAACTCTGTTTTCCTTATCTATTTATTTTCTTGCATTTTTAAGAAATCCACACACACACACACACATATATACCGGGTGGTCATAAAGAAACTTTGCCGATATATTGACCTCTAGCGGCTGTTCCATTCAACCGATCGAGATGAGATTTCAGATATAGTTATTCAGAGGTATGAGCTCGGGATTCTTAGAACGGCAACCCAGTGGCGCTCACGGTTACGGTTATAGGTACAGAAACTCGAAATTTTCAAATAGCAACACCCATTTTTTTTTCCATCGCAAAATGCTCAGCGCATGCGAAATCCCTAAAGAGCGTTGAAACGGTACGTGTGTCACAAAAAAAGGACGCGTTATGCACGCACAAAAAACAGCTCTGCGAACGGCCTACAAAAACAATATATGGACATCTAGCGGCCGTTCCGTTCAACCTATCGAGATGAGATTTCAGATATAGTTATTCAGATGTATGAGCTCGGGATACTGAGAACGGCAACACAATGATGCTCACGGTTACGGTTATAGGTATAGAAACTTGAAATTTTCAAATGGCAACGCCCACTTTTTCCTGTCGCAAAATGCTCAGCGCATGCAAAAACCCTAAAAAGCGTTGGAACAGCACGTGTATCACAAAAAAAAACGGACGCGTTATGCACGCACAAAAACACAGCTCTGCGATTGGCTAACAAAAACACGATCAGAGAGCTTTTTATCGGTTTTCTACGCTGAATATCTGGTGAACGGTGTTCTGTGATTGGTTTCTAGCCTCTGTCATATGCAAATTTCCTCCGTGCGCCCCGATCGTGTATTTGTTGGAGGTTTTCAGAGCTGTGTTTTGTGCGTAAATAACGCATCCGTTTTTTGTGATGCACGTACCGTTCTATATGAATAACTATATCTGAAATCTCATCTCGATATGTTCAACGGAAAAGCCGCTAGAGGTCCATATATCGGCAAAGTTTCTTTATGACCACCCGGTATATAATATGTGTGTATGTATGTCATGATTTTCTTATTAGGTTAAATTTTGCTCACAATATTTTCGTTGGTTTCATTTTGTTTGTTATAACCTCATTTTCTCTTACGTGAAATGAACGTACTTGAATAATTATTTTCCGTTATATTTTCAACCATTGATTTGGTATCAGATTTTTGATATTTTAATTAGTTTTCGTCAAACGAATTTCCCCTACAACAAGTTTTTCAAGTGGAAAGATGAGGCTCCTTAAAATAGAGACTCACCAACTTTTAACTTAATTTCCTATTATTGAATAACCTGCTGAAATACCCGTGCTTCACGACGGAATATATTACTACCATTAATTATGTAATTTGGTTAATTTAATTTCAATTAACTTTAGCAGTAAAGAGTTGTCATTCCTCAGAAGAGTTAACCCTTTAATTTAACGATGGATTTTAGTTTTTTTTTAAATTTTAGAGAAATTAAAGCCCTATTTCAACACCCTTAAAGGCTTAATTAAAAAAAAACTTTATGAGAGAGCACTTGGGGCATTAGAAGAATCACAGGGCAAAATTTAAACTTTCCTTGGGCCTTCTGGTTACAGAGATACAGTGATCAGCCAGACAGTGTTTTTGGAGGGGTTTAAAGCCCCTTTAAACTCTCTCAAATTTTGAATTTCTTAAAAAGATTTTTTAGTGAGAAATATTGAATAGCTGTTGCAGGGCGTAAGCGGAGGCATTTAATGAGCGAAGGGACTAAAGTTCTTTCCAAAATTAACCAAACATGGACCTGTGTGGTTCACCCACTGTAGCGAATTTTTTTCAGGCTACATCAGTGAATTATTCCTCCCGATAAATCTACATTTTTAAATAGATAAAGAAAATATTAACTTCAGTACTATCCCTGAAAAAAAAAATCTCGAAAGAAATTTGCCCGGCGTACACGCTCTAACAACCAAGGTTTCTTCGAAATCTTCTTATCCGGGTAAAAAATTTCCTCGTTACTGATAGAGCCTTTGGACCTTTTTTTCTATTCTGCTCTTATTTTTCAAACTAGCACCAGAAGTAATAAATCTGTCTCTGATAACGATGCTTTAAAAAAAAAAAATCCTGTGAAATCTCAGTCTTCGTAACAAATGGAAACACAAGACTACCACTGTGGCAGCGTGATATCGAGTTTTCTCTGAGCCCGAAACACCTCATTCCGCTAACAAAACTGCTTTTCAGCGAGAGGGGTATTTATAGACGCCAGATTTGCTGAAAAAATATATCACATTAGCACCGCACACGTAATTCCTGTTCTGCCATGCATCAAGCCTTACGGAGATTTTCGGTCGAAACAGGCTCTATAAATATTTGAAGGGGCAGTCGAAAATAAAAAAAAATAAAAAATAAAATAAAAAATGCGTTTCGGAATGTCGACTCGGAGGCTAACATTTCTTTATTTGTTTGGCTCCGAAGTTAAGCTCGCAATACTCCGTACAATTTACATTTATAACACACCCTTTGTTAACTTTGGGTTTAAACTTTGACAAACAAGAAAATTCAGGCGCTTTCGAGAAGAACATCAGTAGCATAAATAATTTTCTAAAAAAGATCCCTGCACCATTCACGAAAGTACCACGGTTTTTCTCCGTGTAGCAGCCAGAATTTATTTTATTGCCTGTGATGTACACTGGGTGTATTACTATCTGTTTTGAGATATAGTAGGCCCTAGAGTCAAAAAGAGGGGGCATTTTTGTGTTGAAAACCCCGAAGTTTTCTCAAAGTGTAAGTATATATTTGTGGCGTTATGATAGATGTTGATATGTCCAAAAAAATTCAATTTTCTGTTTTAAGTTGATATGTCACACTTAAAATTGGTTCTTTAATGTGGCAAAAGCTGATATGTGGAATTATGAAATAATACTAAGTTATTCGTATTCGCAAATGCTGTTATGTATAAAAGAGATTTTTCTCTCAACCCTCCCCCAAAATTTTAGTCCCTAATTGAAAAGTTTCATTGAAGACCATCCATATGTTTGAGGTTGAATATGAGTATTAATTAAAGAATATTTGGATTGAAAAACTTAATTGGGTGATTTTATATTTCACAGCAAAAGTTACTTTTTTAATTTGCCAAAAACATGAAAAAGGACTTATCAACATCTGCCATAACTCGTAATGTACGATATAAATGTACATCGATGTTTTGAAAACTTATTGAGAAAAAAGTCGAAGATATTGCGTGACGTATACTTTGGTGAGACTCAAGAGCAAGTTGGAGGCTTAAGGCTCCATTGCAATCCGTTAGCGTAAGCGTAAAGTATTGAAATATGTTTAATCAATGACAAACCTCCACACGATTAACAATGAAATTGTTAAGTCCTATGATTGGTTTATTTCCGTCTCAGTGCCATTTTCCCTCTTACGCTTACGCTAACGGACTGCAATGTGAATAGGTCTTTTGAGTCCGCCTGGATATATTTTGGAGCTTTAGGTGGTAATGCTGAATGACGTCACAATTAAGTTTTTTTAAAATGTATTTTATAATTTTTTTTGTTGACATTATCGGCGGCAGACCTCAAAGGTGGGAGATTTTAGGAAAAAATGGTCACATAGTGAAAAAGAATCGATGCGATCAAAGCAATATCAAATATTAACAAGTATGAAAACTAATTTCGAGTTAAGAGAAACGTTGAAATAGCATGTACCCTTCCAATTACATTTACACTAAAAAATATTAAATGGAAATAATTGAATGAATAAATTTATCGTGGGTAGAAATTTAGGTTGAGTCACCCAAAATGGTGCAACCAGTTGATGCTCGTAATGCAGCCTTGGGGATGTTGAAATCAATATTATCAATCCCATTTTGGAAATTCATAAAACTTTTATGACTAGATTAATATCTATTCAGATAGAGAAAAAGCCGTCTTGAATAAAAAAGAACAAACTTGAACTGATTTTTAAATCACTCGACACTTTAATACTCCATCAGATGTTGAGATGGTGTTTCAAGAGCGGTGTTTTCCATCTCTGCGCTATCAGTGATAAACAGAGGATGTGAATCATATCGGAAGGAGAACTTATTATTTGTAATTCTTTGGGTATTTGAAATATCAAACAAAAACAAAATACAAAAATTGTTAAAAGTTTCACTCAAATTTTAATAATGAAACCTCCTATAAAATGCACAATGAAGCATTTATTTCTAAAACAGTTTTTAGGTCAAAATTTCACTTAGAAGCTAAAAATTTGCTTGATAGTATAATAGAATGAACTTTTTTCGACTGCGCTTACGTTCAGAATATTTGTAAGCAAACAAACTTCCCTGATGTAAGCGAAGAGCAATTTTACTGTCTTACAGTAAATCGGACATTTTTACTGCATCACAACATCTCAGAAAAGACTGAATGCTTTGGCACTGCAACATACATCGATACTGACAATTCAAGAAAATTTGACATTTAAGATATAATGAGGAAAAAAAAGAATTTTTTAATGAATGAAAAACATACATGCTACTATTTAAGAATATTACTTTCTATTTTTTAAATATTGATTGTTACTTCTACTTGCACCTAGCGTGTAAAAATATAGTACTAGAAGCGTTATTTTAATTTCTTTATTAATTTTCTAAAAATTAATGTCTAAATTTTAATGTCTAAAAACTTCAGCACTGCCAAAGGGGCTCTGATTAAACCAAAGGCCTTGCCCTTCTCTCTCCTCCGATCAATTAGTCCTTGTTTGAGTGAATTTGAAAGAATTGATTACTGAAATTGAATCTGATTACTGAAAGCGTAAGACCATTTGATTCAATGCCAGCAGTGTTTCTTGTATTATGGCGGGGCATAAGTTGACCTCTCAGACCTTCAACCTCCCTGTTTAGCTATGGGATATTTTCTACCATTACTTTCCCAGTCACACATTAGCAAATACATGTTTTTGAATTCTGCTTTTTGAATCCTAAAATGGAAATTTGTAGATAGAGCGCGAGGCTCTTAACACTTTGAAATTTGTAGTAATTAGCTTTTTTTTTATAGAACAATTTTGTTATTCATGTGTGTCTCTAGAATATTGAAATGATTTTCGAAAGAGCTAATATTTTTTAAAGGAACTAGGAGATTCACACCTAGGCTAATAACGAGATACATAGGGGTGATTCTTGGGCAATGTAACAGCTTCCATCCATTTACTCTTGTCACCCTTAATGCGAAGAGCGTTTCATCACTGTTGAATTATCAGCTTTAAAACTCAATTATAAATCGAAAATTTAAGATATAGACTTGAAATGAGGTTTATATGAATAAGAAAGCTTTCAGCTTCCAGATGAGGAAAGTATTTTCTTTGTAAGATAAAAACTCGAGGAGCGTCGATATTACATCCACATAGGGGACGACATTTCTTGAAAAACTGTGTTTTATTTTTTGATGAAAATATTAGTCTGTTTTAAAATATTTTTAAACAAATGAGGTCTAGTTTGAAAGAGAAATGTCTGTAGTCTTAGAATGTAAAAAGATCAAAATTCTACGATCATTTTTTGGCGAGTTATCGTAATCTGAAGATGAAAAAGTCAATATTTTCCCACAAAACATAAAATAAAAAAAAACTTAAAGTCCGACGAAGATGAGACATGTCTTACTTTGGTCACCCCATTTTTCTGCATCCATTAGTATCACTCTCGACCCCATACCCCCAGCGGTTTCGGAGGAGATAGCATGACAAGTTTTGACAGAAGCAGCGGGAGTTTTTTTTTTTTTTTTTTTTTTTGAATAGAGAGATTTTGTATTTCAAAGTTATAATTTGAAGTATAAAAAATGGGTTCCATTGAGAATCGTATTTCGCTGTCACTTAATCCCGATATCGACCAAGAGTATGGGGCTTAAACAAAAGTTTCAGAAACTCAAAGTTAACCTCTAAGTTTTCAGAATTAAAAATTTTAAGGAAAACACAGCATCCGATAAGAAATATTGTTTCGCTTATTGAAGTATCTAGTAATAAAATAGGCACTTTACTTATATTTCCTCTTTGAGAAACACGTTTTTAGCTCCACTCCAAGGAACCGACCACCAACTAGACGAAGGCAATCGGAGAACAGTACTCGAAGTTACTTAAAAAGGTACCATAGTATTGAAAAACGCATGACTTGACTCAACAAAATAGCTTAATGCTCGGTAAAAAAAAAAACTTCAAAAATACCGATTAGTTAAGATACAGATGGCTAGAGGTAACTATAAAAGAGAGCAAAAGAATTCCGAAGAGGAAATACCATGAACCGGATTCAAACCTAGAACAAATGAGTGGAAATTCCGGAACAAACAAAACAAAGTTTTTTTAAGATTTCGTCGTATTAACGATTCACTCTTCACTCCACCAATCAGGCATCTTGAATTGGTGGAAATTTCGTCCGGAGTTTAAAGTACTCATTTCCATAATATTTTTATTATTCATGAAGAGTGAATATATACCTTTTTATTGTCCTATCACGAGGTTAAATCAGAGAATTATATTAATATAATCTTTGCAAACTCTTAACAACTATGTCTGGTACTATGTCTGCAACTATGTCTCAACTATGTCTGCAAATGATGTAATACGTACTTTTGAAACGTAAACAATAAAAATGATGTATTGCGCATTAACTTTCAGTAAATATGACTTATATTAATATGTCCATAACATTTAACGAATAAAGTATCGAATAAAGGTATTTTTCAAACATCACGTCGGATGCAAATTAAACATGAAATTCTGATAACAGGAGTAGCTTAAACACGTAAATAAAAACATACAAAAGTATTCATCTAAATGAATAAAAACGACAGATATTTCTAATCTTGATCAAAAGATATTGTTCTTATAACATTTTAAAGTTTATATAAATTATATATATATATATATATATATACATTTATACAAGACTTAAAATATTAACTAACACAAGATATATAAATATAATTTAATACATTTTGTATTTCATTTGGATTCAGTGATGCAGGAAATGAAAACTTAAAAAGGTTTAAATTCCTTTTCATTGATGAAATTTCCCCCGAAATTCGAATTTTTAAAACTTGTGTTCCAATAAAGGTCATTGCTTTCAGGGGAATAGCATTTTGGGTCATTTATGTTTTAAGCATAAAAGGGAATTAAGTAACAGTCTTATCAACTGTATTTTAAGATTATACCCTTTGTTCAAAGTATGAGTCACATTTACAATTCATCATTCCCATCTTTTCCCCCTATCTTTAGGTATATTTTCAGATTAAAATTTCACTTAAATCTGTTTCGTAGGTTACAAAACGTAACTATTTAACATTGCTGCCAATAATTTATTTTCAAATTTAGTTTATATAATAATGCTACTAGTGATTTATAAATTGGACTCAAAATGTTCATAAAACGCAACTGCTTGTTGCTCAGGTTAAACTGAAAAGATATATATATATATATATATATATATATATATATATATATATATATGTCAGAACTTATTTGGGAAAAGAATAATTAATTTAAATTTAAAAGGGGCTTGGGAATTAAATTATTTTTGTGGCGTAATTCGCCTCTAGTTTGTCATATTTCAAGACGCGTTCCGCGTGAATTGGGAAAGGGAAATTCCCTATTTCAATATATAATCTTGACGCGTCTGTGGTTAAGCGTTCGAAGAGAAACTCTTATATAATTCTCTTTGGAGAAGATGTCTAGATTGGGCTCTGCGCATGTGCAGGGAGAGTTGGCGCGCGGAGTTGGCCGCGAGATTAGGAGAACGCAAGATTTAATTGTTGCTGTTGGACGTGCGTTAGCCGGGTCCACAATTTGAAAATGGCGAGCGCTCAAATATGCGCTACTGGGATCAGTGGTTGCTGACAGATGAAGAAATAAACCTTATTAAACTGGATTAATGTGATTTTCTTGAGTTGGACTGCCTTCTTTTACGCCACCGGACCACCACGGACTGCAACATCATTTAATATAGCTGGCGTATACGCTCGACATATATATATATATATATATATATATATATATATATATATATATATATATATATATATATATATATATATATATATATATATAAAGCTGGACGTTCCTTTCAGAAAATCTACAAAAATAAGTATACAGACTTGTACGATATGCTACGATACGATGTTCTTGTCTGCTATTTATAATGTTAAAGAAATACGACTGTTTATATGCATTATCTTTAACTGATAATTTTTAAAAAGTTTAGTGATCCTTAGCGTGTCCTTATATCCTTAAACGTGTTGTAAACTTTCTTCCCTAGGGTTAGCTATGAGGTTTTTTTTTCACGTTTATATGTTAAAATTTTAGATTTCTTTTTTCCTGTTATTTTTTAGGGACGGGAAACTAAAGGAGTTAAAGTATTATTTAAAATACCACTGATGTGTTTTATTTTCATCTGGCTTAGGGTAAAGTAAAATCATGTTTGGCTAGGGAAGGGAGAAATATTGATTTTAAACGAAAAAAGAAACACATTTTCGCTATAAATATCCTTATATTGTTGGCTAAAATGAAAAAAAAATGTATAGAGAAATATCAGGATTGCTCCATTTAGATGATTACAGAAGAAAGAGATAGTTTCTGATTAAAAGTTAAACTCAGCCACTGATTTTGATAGGGGCATTTTGATTTGGGATCTGCATTCATATTAATGCAACAAAGTTTGATCCGAGGAAAACTAATTTTATATTAATAAATTGAATTTTTAGAAAGATATAAACAACTTCTAGCTTTATAATTCTTATTCAAAATTGTCTTTTTTAATAGAATTTTTCTATTCTTGTTAGAGAATACAGAAATGTGTGTGTGTTATAAAAAGTATTGCAAATCTCAATTTAGCTTATTTAATGACTATAAGTATTTGATTCAATTAAAAAGTACTTTGTAAAATAACGTCAATTTTTTGTGTGTGTCTTTGAGAGAAGTAATAAATACAAGATAAAAAGAACTTTTTATATACTGTGGCAATTCCCCCCCTCGGGGCGAGTAGGAAGACCATTAAAATCGCCGCTAGCCGTGAACCGATGCTAAAGAATGGCAGACCCCCCGAGCGGAAGAGGACCACAATGGACACCTCTTCGGGAGGCATTCCTGGGATGAAAAGAGGAGACAGGCTGGCGCCATATTTTGACATTGGCCGACAATGACAGTTTACGCCCTGAAACGAGATCGCTAATGAGGGAGCGGGCGATGAAGATGAAATAATCGGCATCGTTTTTTGTGCACGGCTAGGCGCTCAGCCTATCCGGAGCGAGCTAGAGAGAAGAGGCTGGAAAAGAATTCCGCCAGGGATCAAGCTTTTAAATAAGCCGACGAGGGCTTGAAGGCCAGTTTTTTTGTGCGGAGAGTTTTTTCTTAGAGAGTTTAGGAGTGATACCTGATCTCCTAGCTCCACGCACTTTTAAGTGACTTGTTTTTTGTGAGGCTCTGCCCTCTACGTGAGAAGACCCTTTTTCACCGAGAAAGGTCGGGGAAACCGATCGGAACTTGATCTCCCCAATTGTGTTATTTCGGAGAAGCTGCTAGCTTCCAGTGGACGAGTGCGGGCCCTTTTTTTCTGTGACCTGACCAGCAGTTCGTCGCCTCGTTTTAGCGACAGTGTGCTCCATCCTTGAGAGACAGTTCCCGATTTCTACTCCAACTTCTACGGACTGCTTTGTATATCTATCATTCGAGATCGCGGCCTAACCGCGTATATTAAATAAATCTGAAATTCTCATTATCTTGAAAGTCTCTATTTTAGTAAGCTGTCTACCTTACACGTAACCTGTGACGCTACCTAAGTGTTTGCTTTTGACACAAATCGCTTAATTTTCGAGCTGAGAAATTATTTAGAGGGATGGCTTGAAGGGGTAAGTGTAAAAGATTTTGAAGCCCTTAAGAATCTCATGGTTGCAGATCGATTAAAAAACGCGTCCCTGCGGAAATCCGAGAACACTTTTTAGATGATTGGGGAGCTATCGTGGACCCTAACATCTTAGTAAAGAAATTAGATGAGTACGAAGCAACGCGACGCTCTATTCGAAAACCCCTTAATTTAAAACCACCAGAGAAAAAAGGCGGCAGAGAAACCCAAAATCGCCGAGGAGATAAATAAGGATAAAAAGGGAGACAGGGAAAGGTCTAACTCTTTTAACGGGAGGAGCCAAGGATCAGGTGGGAATAACTGGCGCACACGCGAGTTCGAAAAACGTAAGCCCCCGGCTTGTTATCAGTGTGGGTCGACCGAACATCTGAGACCTCAGTGCCCCGAATTACACAGGCAAACTGCCGAGCGTGTAAACAGTGCAGCTACTGCGGAGATCTTTGAACCAGTGTTCAAGCCATACTTAAGTAAGGCAAAAATAAACGGTATCGAGACCACCATTCTCAGGGACAGTGGTTCGAGTTTTGATCTAGCCCCTATTAAATTAATAAACGCCCCCAGATTTTACCGGAGAAAGGGTATGGGTCCGCACAGCCTTAGAAAATGAATTGCGGAGTTTACCAGTCGCTAGAGTGCAAATAGAAAGTGGAAAATATGGGGATCTGCTCACGAAAGCAGCCGTGGTAGGAAAGTCAGTGGGAATGAACCATTACTTAATGGGAAATTATACCCAGGAACTCATAGAGAGGCTCAAAAGCGAACCCCAGTCCGTGAACGGCATCGTTACGCGAAACCGGTCGCTAGCCATAGTAAGTCGTGGAGAAAAACTAGAAAATTCAATTCCCGCCGTAGGAGTTGAAACCGAAACTGGTCAGAGTGAAGAGGGAACGGTCCAGGTCGAGAGCGAATTAGTACTGCCCCCGGGAGAAGGGAGCGCAGAAATGGATTTAGCGGGTGTAAGCTCAGAAATTTTCCGAAAAGAGCAAGAGAGGTGTAATGAACTAGAGCCCTTCTGGAATAGGGTTAAAAATAAAACCACAACCGAATATTTGGTTGAAAAAGGGTTGCTGTTCAGAAGATCCACGGATCACAGAGGCAAAGAACGGAGGCAGTTAGTCATTCCTAAATGTCTCCGAGACAGAATCTTAATTTTGACTCACGAGGGATTACGGGGACATATGGGGGTCCTCAGAACGAAAAATGAGCTATTGCGTTATTATTATTGGCCCCAGTGCACCAAAGACGCGGAGATGTTCGTAAAATCTTGCGACCCGTGTCAGCGAATAGAAACAAATAATGCCGGTAACAACCATAGGCTTATGAGGTGGTCTCTAGCTATGCAACCATTTAATTATAAGATTGTTCATAGGCCAGGGTCACAAAATAAACACGCAGACTGTCTCAGTAGAGCAGACTGATTTAAAAATAAATTGAATTTTACAATTTTTCATTTTTTTTCGTATTGTAATTGGAATTAAGTGTATTGTTTTTAAATTAAGAAATTGTGATAAGATAAAGTTTTCTTTTTAGTTTGAACCTCTAAACCTAAGATAGTGTTGTAAATATGAATGTTTTTTTTGTGTTTCTGTAAATATAAATGACATTTAATGTTTTAATTGAGGTATTGTGTTAGTGTAAAATTTTTTTTATTGTAAATTAAGTGTAACATGAATAGTAAACTTAACCTAGAAGTTGATGCATAAATTAAAATTGTTAGGAATGCCTCTGGAGATGGAATGCAAGTAAGATACCTGTACCTAACCCTTGATTTTCAGATTTTGCAGAACCGCAAAATCTCTTCAAAGGGGGGAGGGGCTGTGGCAATTCCTCCCCCCTCGAGGCGAGTAGGAAGACCATTAAAATCGCCGCTAGCCGTAAACCGATGCTAAAGAATGGCAGACCCCCGAGCGGAAGAGGACCACAATGGACACCTCTTCGGGACGCATTCCTGGGATGAAAAGAGGAGACAGGCTGGCGCCATATTTTGACATTGGCCGACAATGACAGTTTACGCCCTGAAACGAGATCGCTAATGAGGGAGCGGGCGATGAAGATGAAATAATCGGCATCGTTTTTTGCGCACGGCTAGGCGCTCAGCCTATCCGGAGCGAGCTAGAGAGAAGAGGCTGGAAAAGAATTCCGCCAGGGATCAAGCTTTTAAATAAGCCGACGAGGGCTTGAAGGCCAGTTTTTTTGTGCGGAGAGTTTTTTCTTAGAGAGTTTAGGAGTGATACCTGATCTCCTAGCTCCACGCACTTTTAAGTGACTTGTTTTTTGTGAGGCTCTGCCCTCTACGTGAGAAGACCCTTTTTCACCGAGAAAGGTCGGGGAAACCGATCGGAACTTGATCTCCCCAATTGTGTTATTTCGGAGAAGCTGCTAGCTTCCAGTGGACGAGTGCGGGCCCTTTTTTTTCTGTGACCTGACCAGCAGTTCGTCGCCTCGTTTTAGCGACAGTGTGCTCCATCCTTGAGAGACAGTTCCCGATTTCTACTCCAACTTCTACGGACTGCTTTGTATATCTATCATTCGAGATCGCGGCCTAACCGCGTATATTAAATAAATCTGAAATTCTCATTATCTTGAAAGTCTCTATTTTAGTAAGCTGTCTACCTTACACGTAACCTGTGACGCTACCTAAGTGTTTGCTTTTGACACAAATCGCAGGAATACGTTACAATACCATGTTTTTAAATTTTCTGTTGAATCTTATAAACTTGACAATTCTATGTATTAATAAATACTGTTTAAAAATTTTTTGATAAATTATCCCATCAACTTGAAAGAAAATGAAAATAATTGGAAGTTAACTTGCATTTAACTTTTCGTTCCCGCCCCGGCTGATAGATGGCTGCACCAATCTACAAAACAAAATTTACCGAAAGTGAATTCAATCCTGCTTAAAGATGGCTAAAAGTATAAAAATAATGCATTGTCATCGTGTTCTGAGCTATTCTAAAAGTTTCAAATGTCTAGCTAGTCGGGAAGTTAGTTAAAAATCGATCGCAAGATTTGTACGGAACAAACACACACACACACAAACAAACAAACAAACAAGAAAGCAAGTTAATAAAAACGTGGTAAAAATCAAAATAGAGCTTTTTTTTCGGAAGTTATATGAGCTTTTGTTTACTGAGAGGATCGATTGTTATTTATACATTATGTGGTTTAATTTTGTCGTGGGATTTCGTTCAATTAAGAAATTTATGGGCCTTGTAAAATGGAAAAAAGGAAATTTAGCGATGTTATTTAATCACGATTTTGTTTAACCATTTTTATGAACTTCATGTAAGGCGATGTTGACATTGTAAATAGAAATTTTGGTTGCTCCTATTTATCATATATTAAGTAAACTAAACTTTGGCCAGAGTTTCGATTTTTCTTTAAAAAAATTACTGTAACCACTGACGTTCATTATCGATCCTTTATTTTACTCTGGAAATTAAAGAAGCGAAATACAAAGATTTTTAACGCTTTTTCGCGCTTCCTCTTCTAAAAATTTCGGTATGGGGTGGGGTGGGGGCAGATTTACAATTATTTTACAAAGATATTAGATCATATTGCTGATAACAGAACCAAAATTTTAATCAACAGCAATTCAAGAGCGCTTTTCAACGGTACGCGTACGTCTAGGGTCCCGAGTAGGACTTTAAATTTGTCCTTGAGCCAATCCCAAAGTGAAATATATCAAAAAGACCAGAGAAGAATTCAAATTGAGGTAAATTGTCCCATTTGAATATGTGAAACTCTTGTCTTATTTCTGTCTTAGGGCTTATAGTTTCACGCACGCACGAACGCACGCACATATATTTATATATAAAATGTATATATATATATATATATATATATATATATATATATATATATATATATATATATATATATATATATATATATATATATATATATATATATATATTAGGGCTCGTTACTTTATATTTTAAGTATCCAATATAGGCCAGAAATTTATTTATCTCCGAAGTAAGCAAGCTATCCATAACAGTCCGAGATTTATTTTATAATTTTTGGAGTCTTTATCAAGGAATTGTTTTGCAGCCTTGTTTTGAGTTAAATGGGTTGAAGATCAAATTGCGAATTTATGCAGAAGTTATTTCAAATTTTTGTCTTTTGTTTTTTCTCTTTTTTCACAAATGATTGAGCTTGAGGCCGTCTTATTAATCTGCACTCGTATTGGTCAAGATGGGTAGTGCATAGTTATATAATCTCCAAACATAAAAAATAAAGGCATTGTCATCAGCCAGCGGTCGAGTGAATTAAATAAAACTCTGAAGGTAAAAAACACACGACATCCTTCATGGCTCATATCACACAAAGAAGGCCTTGGAAAAGAAATTTCAATTTTCAAAAGAGGTTGGGAATGGACTTTAGTTACTCACACGCAAGCCTACATATAGGCAAACAAAAAGAAAAGGGTTACAGAAATAGTCTTTCATCAAGACAAGGGAGGTATGAAAATTAACTCTTCAAGTAAAGATTACGTTACTTTTAACTAGAAAAGAGCACCTAATTTGATTTTTTTTGTCTCGAAGAATAAATAAATTATATAGTTAAGTTGGCCTTTTTCTTACACGATGATTTCATATTTTATCTTATTCTGGTATTTATCATATCTGTGCTCGCGTAGGGAAATGGACGAACTCTGTAGTTTGAATCTGGAATTCATGTTATTTGAAGAACGTTCTTAAGAGTATCTAATAATCGCTGTTTCAATCTTTCAAAAACTGAGCTAGGAATTTCTTATCTCTTAAGACTTATAACTCAAGCATTCGTAAAATATCGTTATTTTTTCTTGCTTATTTTCCCGCGATAAGAAAAAGGCATTTTGGCAGTGATATAATTTTTAAAGATAAGGGAAAAATTATAGAGCACTAAATTGTGCGATTTATTTTCTAAATTATTGAGACAGCTTTGAGATATTTATGCAGTATGAAGTATTCGGTCTGACTTTCAAGTGATATTCATCTTGTTTTACATAGTTTATAAAAAAAAAAACCTAACCTTTAAATCTAGAACGATGAAGCAAAAGGGCAGTACATAGTTCAAAACCTAAAAGTTTTCTAAGTTACGTGCCCCGCAATTATATTCTGTAGTCATGCTAAAAGTTCTCTTAGCTAGACGGCCAGGGTTCATTGGGACTGGCAAACGGAATTCCATAGGAATTGTAATAATTCATAACAACCATTCTGGATATATGATAGTTTCACATTATCACCTTCAAGATAATGGAGTCAGTGTTATATTGAATTTATGCAAAGAATTGTCTAAATAACTCAACTAGTAATCATTAATCCAAAAGATAGCTTTTGTTTTCTTAATCATTGTTTCTACTAATATCACTAAAATGATTAATATATTTTAAATATTTTTCTTGTTTCTTTATTAGAACCAAGTTGCTATTGTTATAACTTTGGCTGATTTGTGTTTTCGCCTATTTTAAGTTCCCCAGAATTTCCAATAAAACAAGTGATATTGCTTTGACGACGTTTAACATCAGAGAAAAAAAATAATATTACATTTAATTAATAACACCTTGATATGATTTTAAAACCACAAACGGATTTTTTTTAGTTTTTCCAAGTTATTTTAATTAAAACCTATTTAAATTTTCTAACAATTTTCTCACAATTTTGTATTTATTCAGGCTATTGATACTAAATGTAAAAAAAAAAAGGTATACTAGCAGTCGGTTCAACAAACTTGTAACTTTCTCTATAGTATAACACTTATGTGTATGTGCGTTTCATCGAGTGCAATTTTTTATCGGATCTCTCAGATTTCTACAGCTGTATTTTTTTATAAATGCTTTAAGTTCGTGATACTCCACGAGCATCTAGTTGATTTTGTTTCTGTGGCCCTCTGAACCGATTCAAGTTCTTTTAAGTTAAATTGGAGATTAAAAATCGAAAATGCTGTAAAAAGTGAATTAATCGAACACTTAAAAATGCAGGGTTAAGATAGTTTCGACTTCAGGTGGTGAGGAAACAGTGAAAATCTTTCACTCGATTCCTCACTGTCAGAAAATTGTAATTTTTTCACTCTAAGAATAATAATAGATTCTTATGAGTGAAGAATTCGTAGAGTTCGACTCCAAGGTTTTGCCACCCTTCAGGGTAACAAGATTATATAGAACGGATATCAACTATTTGTTTTTATAGGAGAGAGTTATTCCTGGGAACAAGAACAATCACTGATATTTAAGTGTCTAAGAAGAACGCGAAAACAAAAACACGTTTCTTGTTGATCGGGTGGTTTGTTGGCTTAGAGCGTTACTGCCATCTTTTGCAAAACAAGGATAAAGAAAAGAAAAACACGCTTCCGACATAATAACAAGGGGAGGTCGCATTTTAACTCGTGAATAACTCCTGTTTATGTAGCTTTGGTCCCATAAAGAGAGTGCTAAGGTTCTCATTAACACGACAAAGACGTGCGTTCCTGTAGCAAGTACCTCAGATGAGAGTACCTTATTGAAGATGTACTCGTGAAATAGTAGAACTCCTATTTATGTAGCTTTGGTCCCATAAAGAGAGTGTTAAGGTTCTCATTAACACGGCAAAGACGTGCGTTCCTGTAGCAAGTACCTCAGATGAGAGTACCTTATTGAAGATGTACTCGTGAAATAGTAGCATAAGAGCATAGCCGTTTTTCTTTATCATGAAGTGCAAAGTATCTTGTTGATTCGGTTTCTCTTATTCATTCCACTGACGGTACTGCATGATGTGGCCCTCGAACTTGAAATGTTACACCTCAAGAGTTTCTTAGAAAGTGATTTTATGAACATGCCAAACAAAAAGCTTGCAGATGTGTGCATTCGATCCGCAAAACACCTTTTATCACTGTGTAATCATTCCTCTGTCATGAAAAAGGATTACTACTGAAGTGAATTGGTGCCTGTGGTTATAATTCTATTTGAAGACTCAGGTGAATTGATAATACCAAAATTTTTCCAAACAGACTAAGTTCTGAAAAATTAGAGCTTAAGAAGCATAACCTAATTATATACTTTTCAAGTGTAAGAGAACGATGCCCAGTGGCCAAGTTAAAGGCTCATAGACCCCCGCACATTCCTAAAAATATTAATTATTGAAGGTTTGAAGTTTTATGGTAAATGGAATTGAAACATCAATATAATAATTTCCATTCCATCAAATGAGTAAACAAAATCCAGCATTTGTTACCATGCTTTTCATTAACTTGCTTTCTTGTTTGTTTGTGTATGTGTGTTTGTCCCTTACAAATCTTGCAATCGATTTTTAACTAACTTCCAGACTAGCTAGACATTTGAAACTTTTAGAATAGCTAAGAACACGATGACAATGCATTTTTTAAATACTTTTAGCCATCTTTAGGCAGAATTAAATTAATTTTCTGTTATTTTCAGTTAATTTTGTTTTGTAGACTGGTGCATCCATCTATCGACGGTTATGGGAACGAAAAGTTAAACGCAAGTTAACTTCCAATTAACTTCATTTCCTTTCAAGTTGATGGGATAATTCATCAAAAAAAATTTTTTTTAAATATTTATTAATACATAGAATTGTCAAGTTTATATGATTCAACAGAAAATTTAAAAACATGGTATATAAAAAGTCCCTTTTATCTTGCAATTATAGTTCATGAAATCCCCCGATTATGTTACAGTCGTTTGAATGGTCCCACCTTTTTTAACAAAACCTGATTTATGCATCAACTTCGTTAATAGTTATTGAGATAAAAGCCCAAGCTTATTATTTAAAAAAGGAATTAGGAGCATCTGACGTCCTTAGGGGCATTATGCAGCAGCATTACATCTTCTGATACCTCAAAAATTTACTGCAGTGCGTCACCTGTCACCCGAACAAATGCATTGATAATTAAATATTTACGAGGTTCTTTTGTTAACGTGCGATACAAGCAGATAGTTACGACTATTTATGATATTAATTTTTCTAACTTAAAATCTCAATATTGCCAATTTAAAAACAGAATCAATAATTACACGAGCAATATCAGGCATAAAATATATTATAAACTTAGGCTTTCAAAAGCGCACTCGGGTGAAACTATTCCCACCCTAGTTTCCGCTATACAACCCCTTTGCATGTACGTCAGCCAGGTCTCTTTCTTTAGAGCTATCTAGACAGAAAATAAGTTCATTGTACACCGGTATCCTCTTATATGTATTAGCTCATTACTGCTAGATCACCCGGTTCGAAACTGCCCCATTTGCCCCGCGGCTGCTGAGTGACAGCAGGTCATTCCACCTTTCGACACTTGTGCTGTGCCCCGTAATGAATGCCCCGAGGGAGAACTGGCGTATGAATGAAGTTGAACTGCGCGAAGGCCAAGATCCAGTTTCCGAAGGAGGTGAACCAATCTTTGAATCCGAG
>OU015491.1:55986895-56199395 GCA_907164885.2 Dolomedes plantarius
GGATCTCTGTGTGAGAGTTTAATTTATTATTTCTTGGTCTCTGTGGTTAATAAGTAAAGATGGATTGTTTGATTTTAACCACAAAGATGGTTCAGAATAATGACTTCAAAATTTAATATGTCTGCATTAAAATTTCTTTGTTTGACCAACTTCATGGTTTTTAACGATTTGCGTTAGGTTATTAGAATAATCACATACAAGCAAACTCAGAGTTTTAGAATTACTCGGAAAAATTTGCATGTTGTAAAATTTCCATGTATGTATGATTCGTGAAATCTGGTGAAACTTTTTAAAATCATACTCATACTTTTATTAGACATAACGAATTTGAACCCTATACGTGATTTTTTTTTACGAGGTAGTTAATTGTCATTTAAGCTTTTAATATTCTGATTTATGTCTTTCTACAGATTATTTTTATCTTCTGAATGTTATCAGGAATTTGCAGTAACAAATTTATAATACGAAATTAAGTAGTTTTAAACTGCATCAGTACGTGTCGCAACAAAGTTTTTTGCCCCTGGTCCAAGGTTACTGAGTATGCTGGAGATGCGTATGTCGTAGGCGAATTGACAAATCCAGCTTATTGCAAAGAGCGCCGTCACTTTGCAATGCGCCAGACTAATTTTCAAACAACGATGATTCTTGTGCAGTTTTTATGTAACCACTTTTTATCCTAAGTAACTCTTAACTCATTCATATTGTCCCGTTTTCTGGGTTTGATGGGATTGAATAAAAATCTCTTCTAAAAGTTCACACAAAATACAATTTATTATACTCTAAATTCTTCAGGCGCATACACAAATACTAACAGAAAACATGTAACAACTGCCTTCTATACAAGAGAAAACTCTAAAAACACAAGTCAGAATAACAGAGTCTTCGATACAATATACAACTAGCGCGCTTGCTGTACATTCAATACGCAGCAGAAGAGAACACTCACTGAGTTTGAATGCCGATCTCAGGTATATTTATAGACTTCCAAACCGCCCTCTATCGGCCGCCAGCTAGAAATCACTGGAACAGTCTAGAAAGTCCAATCGATCTAAAGTAATCGAAAGTCCAATCGGATAATGTCCAATCGTCTGCCGCATTAGCACGAAAAAAAAATGTTTTTGTCTATTTAGTTGTTGTGCACGTGCCGATAAATTTATTTAAAGTACCAGAAAAAGAAATCACGTGATCAGCATTTAATAAATTAAATCGTAAAAATTAATTTTTAAAAATTCACCAAAAATCAGAAAATGGAGGTAAGCATTCGAAAAAGATCTCATTTTAAAGGAATTTTTATGATCTTTCTCGTGATATAAATTTTATAACCCTCAAATTATTATTTTAAATTCAAACTTTAAAAAAGTTACTAGAACAGCTTAAAAATTTAATTTTAAAAGATCTAAGAAGAATTTTTCAAAAATCTTTCTTAGTGCGCCCCTACACTATAAGAAGAATCGCCATGCAAAATGTCAACCCTTTAGGTCCATCGGTTTGGTCTGTGAGTTATCTGTCAGTCAGTCAGTTACTGAACTGTTTTATATATATAGATTACAATATGCCTAAAAAATATCAGGCTCATTAGAAAGTTTTCGATAATTTTCCAATTAGCCTAGCACATTGTGAAATGCCGGCGCTCTTTGCAATAAGCCGGATTTGCCAATTTGCCTACGACATATATATTTGCATTTGGGATTCCTTCCACGAGTGTGTAATCCATGCCTATTTCCGTCTTTAAGTATCTTAAGTTTTATACTTGTTCGTGACAGAGGAGGGTTCTTGTTGTTGTTGTTGTTGCTTATGCCCCTTGACCGACATGTAACATCAGGTCAAGTCCCGAAGGCTATGGGCGATGAAGGTGCGGCTCCGGTTTTTAATAGCACCGCAAGGGTCGGAGTCCGACTTGGCTAAATGACCGGTCCCGTAATTTTGAACCGAGCCAAGTGACGAGACCGGAACACTTGACCCCGCACCTCCAGAGGTAAATTTGAGAACATGGAGGACATTGTACCCACGCCCTATTTTACGTGCCCCGGCCACCATTAGTGAACACGGCGATAGATTTGCAGCGACAAGCATCGAACCAGGGACGTTCAGATCACTGGCCCGCTGCTCTTGCCAACCGGGCTACCGCGCCCTTGGAGGGTTCTTTATATTGTGGGCTGAGTAACTGCACTTTGTCAGTCACCATTAAAAATTAGTAATTATTTTCCCTCCAGCGTAAAGAACCCATAACAAAGGCGAAAGCCAAGTCTAAACTGTTGGATTCAGTGGCGATGTTGTTGTTGTGTTGTTGCTTATCCCACTTGACCGACAGCAACATCAGATCAAGTCCCGAAGGCTATGGGCGATGAAGGTGCGGCTCCTGTTTTGAACTAGCACCACAAGGATCGGAGTCCGACTTTTGAAGTCCCGTAATTTTGAACTGAATTAAGTGACGATACCAGAACACTTGACCTCGCACCTCCAGAGGTAATTTTGTGACTTTAGAGGATTTGCAGATCGAACCAGATGTATATACAGGGAAACTTCTCTAGCCGACCACTCCTCTAAATGGCCACATTTTATTCAGAACCAATTAAACACTCCATAGAGCTAATATTATGGAAGAAACCCATTTTCCCCGGCGACCCCTCTAAACTGCGACTTTTTTTTTCATAAGCATTACTGGCCGTCCTTCACTGTAGTTACAAAAATTTTCTCTCTTTAAAATTATTTTCATGTTTTTATTAACTCGTTTTATTGTTTGCTTGTGTGTTTGTCTGTTTGTCCAGTACAAATCTTGCAAACGATTTTTAACTAACTTCTCGACTAGCTAGACATTTGAAACTTTTAAAATAGTTCAGAACACGATTACAATGCATTCTTTTAATACTTTTAGCCATCTTTAAGCAGAATTGAATCCATTTTCAGTTAATTTTATTTTGTAGACTTGTGCAGCCATCTATCGGTCGGGACGGGAACGAAAAGTTAAACGCAAGGTAACTTACAATTGACTTCATTTTCTTTTAAGTTAATGGGATAACTCATCAAAAAAATTTAAAAAAGTATTTATTAATACATATAATTGTCAAGTTTATATGATTTAACAGAAAATTTAAAAACATGGTATATAAAAAGTTCTTTTTATCTTGTAATTATTTTAAAAAACAGTGATACTTTGCAATTAGAATGGACACATTTGGAAAATTCACCGAATAACGAAGTTATTCTTCTTTTTTTAATGTGTTTCGGAAAAGAAAAAGAGAAAAATAAACACCGTTCAGTAATTAGAAAGATTTAATTATATTCAAGATGCATGCATTTAGATTCGCAGATTTACAGTAAATAAACAAAACCTTTGAGATTTTGAATGCCTCGCTGTCTAAAATATAATTATCCATCACACGCACTGTTTGTTAACTACGTCATAACTTCTCCTTAGAAGGAGGATTTTCGACTCTGTGTTAGAATTCTATAAAAGTGTGTTAGAATTTTCTAACATAGTCTAGTACAACTCGAAATGTCATGAGGGCTATATTACCTTATGGAAACCTGCTGCGGCTCACAATAAAATTGGATAGATGGTAGAGTGAAAAATATTTCATATAACAAAACGTAAAATACTGATTATTTAAAAAATTAAATAAATATTAATAATCAATGCATACACATTCCTTTCGTAATATTATAAATCTAAAAATACCGTATCTTATATACCGTATTTTTTATTTATAATATTATGCATCTGCACGAAACGCGTCATAGACTACAGAGTGGATGCTGCTTATAACCTGCGGGCAATACTTTGTGCAGGCCTGTTCTAACGCATTGAATCAATTGTATCACCGAACTCTGTGGCAGAATTAATTTAATTTCTGCCTACATAGTCTTTGTGGTGAAGGTGGGAGAACGTCAGTCAACATGGCAAATCTACAATATCAGTGTGAAGCTAATTTTTCTCTTAGTATTTCGGCTTTTTTGAATTAGTTCGGAATTTTTTTAATTCTGTGCCCAGCATTTTTGAAGTAGATAAATTTTTGGAATTCTGTTATCAGTTTTTGAAAGCAGAGCTTTAAATGCAGTGCACATGATATTCAATTTTTTAAATTTTAAATTAACTGTGAAATTAAAAAAAAATTTTTTTAGAAAGAGACGTCAATAATTTTATGCTCTGCAAATATTGGCGTCTTAACTGTGTAAAATAAAAAAAAAATCTATATAAAAATCTATATAAAAATCTATATAAAATTTATATAAAATAAAAAAAAATTTAAACATCGATCTTGATGAGAAAAAAGGGCACATTTTATAATCTGCGAACAGAAAAATATTGAGAGAAAAATACCCTACGGCTTAACAACTAGATTTTTATTCCCCATCGTTTAACACCACATCAGCGATGTCAGCCAGTACGCCGCCTTTATAAGCAGAGATGGAATGTCTGAGTAATTTCAAAAATAGAGAATGCTTGGAAGCGTGAATCCTAAGTCTTATATATTTTCAATAAAAGTTTTCTATTGTTTTTGAAACCAACTTCTTGCTTTTAGCGATTCATGTCAAAAACGGAATCAGAAAGTTCATTTTTCATCAGCTCATTTTGAAACGTACCACAGTGTTGTCTAACAAAAATGGGACAATATCTTTTTTTTTTTAAATTTGCATACTATCAATATTTTCCCTGTTAGGGCTAACGAGGGCGAAGTATAATCCCAAAATATGAGAATTCTAAAATAATTTAAATTAAGCAATAGACTATTAACATTAGAAAGACGGCTGCCGTCATTTTGACGGTTTCGGACATACTATTGAGTGCTATGTCTGTATTTATGTCCTCAGGCATCTAAAATTTTATGACTTTTCTCTAATTTTGCGCGACATATGTACACACATTTGCAAAATTATATTCTATAGTAAAGAGGGGGAGAAAATGTGTTGTATACCTTCTAAGACTGAAAGCCGTCAGTTTGACGGCAATATAGAAAACAGGCAGATATCTTTAAAATAATACCGGGAAAATGTTAGTTACTTTTCGTCTCTTCCCCCTTTTTCAAATAACAGAAATATTGGCTCTTCGGAAATATTGGTGTTTAAAAATACGGACTGCACAAACCACGCATATATTTTTAAGGATAAACCACACCAGGTTGTCAGCTCGGCATACCTGTATAAAAATATATCTAAATATATACTAATCTCTCTATATAAAAGAGCTCGTCTCTTTGTTTGTCCGCTATAGAATCATAGACTGTTTCACACACAGGGGCCAAATTCGGCATAGTTAATGTTTAGGACCCGAGAAACTTAACGCAACAAAAACGAAATTTGGGGCTCAATTAGTTTTTTAAAATTAATTTTTTAACGATTTTTTGTGCCCCTAAGAGGTGCGCGTACCACTTAAATGTGGATACAACCCCTTCACCACAACCAGCTGCGTATCAGTCAACTTCGATGCGCGGGGTAGAAGAGGGTTAGTCTGGGGGTGATGGGGGGGGGGGCGAAGTGTTTATTTTATTTTTCTTACGTTTAGTGAAGTCGTGGGTCTAAAAAGATTGAGAACCGCTGCTTTAGACAATTTTAGACAATGGCGTTCGAGCTAATAGAACTTAATAAAGTTTGGAAAAAAAGGAAGAAAAAAAAGAAAAATTAAGTTCTGTACCATGGCCAGTTTTTGGAAGCCTTCTGTTGATCTAAATATATTAATCGTTTGAGGATCATAAAATGGGAAGAAGTTTAAGAGTTCTACAGGTTTTTTTCCCCTAAGTTCGCGAAACAGAGTTAACATACGATATGTATTTGAATTACTTATTCCGTGAAATCATATAAGATAAATCTTTTAGAGTTTTGGGGTTTTTTTAAGCAGTGGGAAGAAAAGCTCTTTAAATAGAAAAACATAACGACACATAACTTTCATTCCCAACTATTAGTCCATTAGTTATATTAAGGCATAAGAAAATTAATGAAATTATTTTTAAAGAATGATTGCCCGGCGTTGTCCGGGTAGATATATAGATGTAAAATTTTTCATGCATTCCATCAAAAAAATACTGGTCTGCACCCCCCGCTCTTCATGTTCATCTGGACAGACAGAATGCGCTTAGCGCGTTCCTACTGAAATGATATACAAACAATCAGAAAGAAAGAAACTTAGAGCCTATGCTTCATGCGGGATTCCGCCTTACTTTGATTAAATAAAGGGGATAACGCATCTTGCTCTTTACCTCTTGGGAGATGTGGAAAAAAGTGCGTCTCTTGGGTGATGTGGAAAAAACTGCGTTTTTAAAGGAAAAATAAAATATAAAGGCAAATGTAAATTATTAAACTTATTTCTAATTAAACAGTGAATAAAACAAATCTAATTAAATCTAATTAAACAGTATCTAACAAATATAATTAAACAGTAAACTTATTCAATCCAAATGTTCGAATCACGCAACACTGTGTTATTAATTCTCAATAAAATCAGACGTATAATCAGACGAAGGTCCGCAGGCTCAAAGTTTCTTTCGTTCTTATTGTTTGTATATCATTTCAGTAGAAACGTGCTAAGCGCATTCTGTCTGGCCAGATGAACATGAAGAGCAGGGGGTGCAGCCCAGCATTTTTTTGATGGAATGCATGAAAAATTTTATATCTATATATGTACCCGGGCAACGCCGGACAATAATGCTAGTTTATTATATATTGGTATGATATAGTTCAAAATTTAAAGTACTTAACCATTTTTTAAAAAAACCTTAAATATTTTAAATTCTTGATTTTATTTTTAACTGTCAAAATGACGGCGTTCAGTCTTTTTAGCAAGAAAAAAATTTCCGTCTTTCTAGTGTTAAACAATTTACAGTGAAATCTCCCTTCAACAACATTTACATACAGCGAAGAAATATTAATGAAAGGTAATTTGCTCCATCTACAGATGGTAATCCTTTATGTTTAAGAGACTAACTGCCGATATCTGGTCCCTATTTTAATTTTTTATACCCTTTTGTAAATAACTAGATAAATCTATATATATGTATGCTCACATGTATATATAAATGAACGTATGCATGTATGAATGCGTATGTATGTACTATGTTAAGGAACCTGTTGTGCCACGGATCCATTTTGACGTTTTCATTTTTTAAATTCATGTAGCTCTTAAAAATAAAGCAGTGCTGCTTTTTGATACTTCAGAATGTAAGAGTTTACCTGCAATTTTATTAATTTTTCATGTGAATTATTTTACTGTTTTTTGAACAATTTAAAATTAAAATGCCTTGAGGACCAAGGTACAATACCCTGATGTACCTTGGTTCGCCATATGTTGTATTTTGATTCAACTGATTTTTACCATGTTTTTATTAACTCGCTTTCTTGTTTGTTTGTTTGTGTGTGTGTTTGTCCGGTACAAATCTTGAAATCGATTTTTAACTAACTTCCCAACTAGCTAGACATTTGAAACTTTTAGAATAGCTCAGAACACGATGACAAAGCATTATTTTAACACTTTTAGCCATCTTTAATCAGAATTGAATCTCTTTCAGTTAATTTTGTTTTGTAGACTGGTGCAGCCATCTATCGACCGGGATGGGAACGAAAAGTTAGACGCAAGTTAACTTCCAATTAACTTCATTTTGTTTCAAGTTGATGGGATAATTCATCAAAAAATTTTAAAAAGTATTTAGTAATACATATAACTGTCAAGTTTATATGATTCAACAGAAAATTTAAAAACATGGTATATAAAAAGTTCTTTTTATCTTGTAATTATTATTACTCATTTCAAAAGTATAAATTTCGTCCTAACCCAAACCTGAATGAGAAGTCAAAATCAGGTAAGTAGATCAATTAAACTTTATTATGAACACGATAAAAAAATAACGAATAAATATAAAAATGAAAACAATGATAATCTTTCTCTGCTCCGGTACAGTCAAGGTGAGCCCGCAGAGAACACCTGAAGCATTGAATCAAAATTTCCCGTCGTTGATCTTCGGAGAATTTTCCGTTACACATGATATATTCAGCGTCTTTGTTTTCCAGTTCTTTAGTTGATGGCATGAAGTCCATTACAGATGATACACCAGAATGGAACGATTCATCGCTGCTAACACAGGAGTCATCTCTAGTAGGTTTAGGTCTAGAAGGTCAGTCTAAGTTTAATTTTTTAACAGGGGGTCTTTGAATGTTCGGTTTCTTTTGTTGTTTTGATGCTTCTGGTTCCTTCTTTATGTCCTTTTCTTTCAGTTCATCCTCTCTTTTTTTAAATGGGGAGTAGGTTATTACAGAAGATCCAGCTTTCCTGCTTCTAAGGAGATTATAGAATACCTAGTATTCCATAATACCCGACACGCCATCATGGAACATAAACCTTTAAACTGATGGACAAAACATTGTCAGCTATAAAACGACCACAGTATAACAAACTACAATTTTTGTCGTGTACATTATGCCTAAATTCAATGTTCAAGTCAGATGTGTACTAGTAGGTTAAAATGTTTGAAAACTTACCTGCAAAAACTCTTGGAAATCACAAAACACATTTTGTTCTCTAGCGAGTGGTACGACAACAACAAGCGGTCAACTCTCAGTGCACTGCATCATGGGAGCCTTTCTTGAATAGTTCATGGTATTCGCACATGATAGCAGCACCAAACAGAGCCAAAACCTCGGTATTCCATATTACCCGGCTATTCCATAATACCCTCGTCTCCTCTATATGCATACATACCTACATACACGTATGCATGTACATACATCATATATATATATATATATATATATATATATATATATATATATATCAGTTAATAATAGATGAACAGTTTATTTAATCTATTCTAAAGGTGATTATATTTGCACAAGATATTAATTAAAAGTTATAAAACTTCGATTATTTTAGTTGTTTCAAAACTCTATCTTTCAATGCCACATTTGCATACTCTTTTCTAATACTAGGTATCCAACATTTGTTTTAACTCGTAATTTAACGAGAAATAAATACCGTGCGTCAACTCTATTAAAATATTCCTTTTCCCATTGTGCTTAGGAACATTTAAATTGTACTGTCAACGATATGAGTTCGGATTTAATTGTTATTAAAAATATGCTGTGATGTTCAAACTTACGTTCAAAATAAACTCCTTTAAGAAAACTCTCTCTCTAAAGAATAAACTTTTAAAGTACGAAGTACACTGCAAATTTATCTTCCCTGACATTACTTTGAACAATGCGATAGAGCAATTACACAGCGTGAGAGTTAAATTTTAAGATGTTCCTAATTTAAGCATCCGTCACTTAGTTTTGTCTCGTGTCGGAGTACTTTTAATTTAGAAGAAGTATAAGAGGAGATTTTATGGTATACTGTGGAAAAATGTTTTGAGCAGAATAAGAGTAAAAGAAGTTTGCCTAAAGTGCGCGTAATTTTGCGCGTTAAAGGAGTGTCTAAAATGTTAACCCGCTAAGAAACTACTTAGTTAACTTAGTTAAAAAATTGTAGTTAATGAGATACTAAATCTTCAGTAAAGAATTAAATACATGTAAGAAAGCTTGATATATATATTCATGTAATTATCAGTTTATTTTGTTGTTGTGAATTTCTCTTAAGTTTGTTTCCTTTTTTGGAATGCATTTCTACCCCTACATCTGCAGAGTTATTACAAAAATTATCTATTGTATTTTACTTTAATTTCATTTTACAACTTAATGTAGTTCCTGAGAAAATTGAAATATTTTCTACTTGACAATAACGTTAGAGTTAAGGTATTTTCTTATTGAATAGTAGTTGACAAAATATTAAATTAATGGTTACTAATGGTTTATTTATTAGCGGTTTTGACAAAATATTTTATATTTTGTCAAAATATCGGAATATTCCCATTTACGAAGAATCAGCGTTAAAATTTTTTAATGAATTTTGAAGTTCCTTAGCAATAAACTATCTCTACAATTCTGTGCCCTTTAGCTGGAAACCTTGGCCCTCCAAATTTTTTCTTATTAAGTCAAACAGTTCATAAGGTTTTGAGAGATAGTGACACTTCCTTCATTTAATCAATGGCAGGAAATTTATAGAGTAATAAATTTAACCACTCTAATAGCTTAAGGAAAAAAGATCTATTACAGTAAACTGATTGAATTTTCTATTTTTGTGCCATGATATTCGGCAGAAATTTATAAGCTATCGAATTTTAATAAAGTTTCAGATATTTTATGTTATTAGGTTTAAATAAATGTTGTAGTTATTGCAAGCATGCAAAGAATAAACATGCTGGAAATTGCAGGACCTAATAATACTTATGATCATGACGGTGGTTTTAATAATTACAACATCTGCCGACTCTGAATGTTCGTACCTGGTCTCCTTGCACTTTTGATGCAGTGTGGGTGAAAGCTTCACAATAGATTCCCAGGTACATCATAGCAGCATTACGGAGATCGGCCTTAAATTTTTTTTCCGGGGAACTAACATTATACTTACTCGTGATCAACTTCGTACGGAGTCACACTAAACTTATTTTTTTTTATTATTTGCAATGACCTATAATTTTTTATTCAAAATTGTATCTCCAACAGAATTCAGTCGTGGGCGTTAGTTGTTTTAGATTATTGACTTTAAATTAAAAATTGTATTAACTGTTTCAAGATGTAAAAAGAACCTAACACAGGAAGATGCTGAGGTTCAAAATACAACCCAGTTTTTACTGTAATAGTTTACTTTTTTACCAAGACATTATAGTGTTCATATTAATGACTGTATAAACTGCATATTGTTTATTACGAGAAAACACTACTAGCTATCTCTCAGAAAGAGAGACTTTAAGAGCTACTGGACCCAACTGGAAAGAAATCTTATAAGAGCCAAGGTTCACTACTAAGGTTTGGAGAATCGTTGTAATAAAAGTTCTCAAAGGTTACTTTAGATTACTTTAGGATAGAATGTAAAAATCCAAACGCGTGCTTTGGAAAATTCAAATAAGTTATTGCACGAAATGGATATAAGCCCTTTTTAACATAAAACTGGTTAACATGTAAGCTTACAAGTGAAGACACAAAATGAGTGCGAGTAAAATCAGTGGCGTAGCGGGTGGGGGGACAAGGGGGTCTATCATGCCCCGGGCGCCACTCACAGAGGGGCGCCAAATGGTCCTTTTTACTAATTCTATATATGATATTACTAGCTGAAAACCCGCGCTTCGCTACATTCAAATTAAATACAACGGTCAATGTATGCAATTAATGCCAAATATATATATATATATATATATATATATATATATTTATAATAAATACGACGATCAATGTATACAATTGATGTAAAAAAAACATATTTATAAAAAAAATCGTAAGGGATATTTTTATAGACAAAATAAAGTCTAATCGTCTGCCGCATTAGCAAGAAAAAAAATATTTTTTTGTCTATTTTTTTTTTGCACGTGACGATAAATTTATTTCAAGTACCAGAAAAAGAAATCACGTGATCAGCATTTAATAAATTAAATTCTAAAAATGAATCTTTAAAAATTCACCAAAAATCAGAAAAGGGAGGTAAAGATTCGAAAAAGATCTCATTTTGAAGAAATTTTTATCTTTCTTGTAATATAAATTTTATAACCCTCAAATTATTATTTTAAATGCAAACTTAAAAAAAGTTAAAAAAACAGCTTAAAAATTTAATTTTAAAAAATCTAAGAATTTTGGAAAAATCTTTCTTAGTGCACCCCTACACTATAAGAAGAATCGCCATGCAAAATTTCAGCCCTTTAGGTCCAGCGGTTTGGTCTGTGCGTTGTATGTCAGTCAGTGAATGAGTCAGTTACGGAACTGTTTTATATATATAGACTATATGCTTTTCGGAAGGGGAGTGCCAAAAAGGTATCGTGCCCCGGGCGCCAGTTATGCTCGCTACGTCACTGAGTGAAATGCCTTTGAAAAGTATATAGCTGTAAAATCACTTGCGTATTAGTGAATGGGAAGTGAATATGTAAACATTATAATTTTATTTTTGTCTATAAAAATAAATACAAAATACATGAGAAGAGCATTGCTTGGTACGAATTATTTAAAAAATATAAGTAGCACATTCAAGCACAACTGATTTTTTTAAGAATTTAGATGAAATTAAAATAGTTGGAGTTCCCTATAAAAGTTTTATTGTGTCTTAGCAGTATATAGAAATGTTTTATGGACTTTTGACAGGATTAGAGAAGATTACTTTAGCACGAGGCTTCTTTATACGTGGGACCTAGTTGGGTGCAATCCGCCCAATCAGCTGTGAGGTGGCCTTGGCGCTTTTCATGTGATCCCACTAGTTTTCAAGATGAGATAAGTATTCGCAAGCTTTTCTCGTTTGAAGAGAAAAGAGGTGTGGTCGAAGAGAATCTTTTAAGCAATCTACAGAGGTGAAACTGAAAACATTACTAATCATGTGCTCCATTCATTGATATAGATGAAAGTACTTTTAGTATGCTTTTTGAATCCCTGCTTCTATACACCTTTTCAGAACATCGTAAAGGACTGTTTTCTCTTTATATAGAACTAGCTGAAAACCCGCACTTTGCTACGGAGTACATTCAAATTAAATACAACGATCAATGTATGCAATTAATGCCAAAAAATATAAATAAATAAATAAATATCTATCTATCTATATATATATATATATATATATATATATATTTATAATAAATACGACGATCAATGTATACAGTTGATGTAAAAAACAAAAAAATATATTTATAAAAAAATCGTAAGGGATATTTTTATAGACAAAACAATGTAGAAGAAAAATATTCAAATTAAATCTAATAGGACATACTAAAGAATATAGTGCAGTTAATATAGTACACTTTGAGGAACATAATATCTTTTATTGTATTTTAATATTTTTTTGGATAATGTCCAATCGTCTGCCGCATTAGCAAGAAAAAAAATTATTTTCTTTAGTCTATTTAGTTGTTATGCACGTGACGATAAATTTATTGAAAGTACCAGAAAAAGAAATCCCGTGATCAGCATTTAATAAATTAAATTCTAAAAATTAATCTTTAAAAATTCACTAAAAATAATAAAATGGAGGTAAAGATTCGAAAAAGATCTCATTTTAAAGGAATTTTTATAATCTTTCTCGTGATTTAAATTTTAAAACCCTCAAATTATTATTTTAAATGTAAAGTTAAAACATGTTACTAAAACAGCTTAAAAATTTAATTTTTAAAAAAATCTAAGAGGAATTTTTCAAAAATCTTTCTTAGTGCACCCGTACACTATAAGAAGAATCGCCATGCAAAATTTCAGCCTTTTAGGTCCAGCGGTTTGGTCTTTGCATTGTATGTCAGTGAGTCAGTCAGTCAGTTACGGAACTGTTTTATATATATAGATTACCACAATTCCCTGTATATAGGTACCCTGTGGGGAAAAGCCTTTCAAACTAATTAAAATCTTGTAAACAATAGCTTTACGTAAGTAAACAAAGAAATATTTAAAAAAAATATTAAAGTTTATAAAAAAAGAAAATTTTCACTGTTTTTTTTGCGTATAATAAATTATTTAACTTTTTTTCCCTCAACGAAGTAAAAAAACTGATTTGATAAAAAATTAATGAAAGATTTATCGGTATAAAATCATCAATTTCAAGTAGTAATTAAAATTTTTAAGCATTTGAAAATTAAGTATCAGACTGTGCTCATTGTGAGACATTACGCAACGTATCATGTGATAACTGTTCATTTCCTGTAGCAATGAACAACTACAGAACGCTACTAAAGCTGCTTAAATCTACTTTATTTAACTCGTTCATGGAAACAAAGTCATGAAATGTTTAAAACTAAACTGTGAATGTCCAAAACTAAACGACAGTATATTCATTTTAAGTACTTTGTCTTCTAGGAATTTAAAATGTAAAACTAAACAAATGTTCTGCGATCAAAAACTTTTCCATCCTCATTCCCAAGAACTGTCTCCCTGGGAAACTTAAATTATCGTTTCAAAGTACGTCTTAAATTAGTTTCTCGACTTTCGTTTTCGTTCAGTAAATTTTAAATCAATTTAACAAATTCTTAAATTATTTCATTAACGTTATTCCCTTTACATTGCTTCTAAATACTCAATATTTTTTTTTTTACTATAGCAAAATAATTTTATTTTCAACTAATTTTTATATCTAGTGTAAATCATGATGTGTTGAATCAGGCTAATTTAAATTTAGAACAACATACTTAATATGTCACAAGAGATAAACTTAAAAATTCCCTAAATAATCTAGACATTTAAAATAAATTCGAAGCCAAAAATAATAGATTAAAAGGTTTCCATTAAAGGTGAAAAGGTGTGCGATTATCGTGGGAAAAATCTCTGTCTTATAGGAAAATTGTTTTAATCTATTTTTAAAAAAAAGCTCAAGTATAGAAGTTCTATAGTTGTTCTTTATTACAGGAAAGGAAGAATTGCTAATTTTATTTTCAACTAATTTTTATATCCAGAGTAAATCATGATGTGTTGAATCATGGTAATTTAAATGTAGAACAACATACTGAATATGTCACAAGAGATAAACTTAAAAATTCATTAAATAATCTAGACATTTAAAATAAATTCGAAGCCACAAATAAGATACTTTTAATTTTCCATTACAGGTGAAAAGGTGTGAGATTATCGTCAGAAAAATCTCTATCTTATACGAAAATTGTTTTAATCTATTTTAAAAAAGCTCAAGCAGAGAAGCTCTATAGTTGTTCATTACTACAGGAAAGGAAGAATTACTTTATGATCTGTGTCACAATAAACACAGTCAAATACCTAATTTTCAAGTGTTTCATTTTAATTACTTTAAGTCGGAGGCTAGAGGACCTCGTAGTTACCCGTGGGTTTCGCAGTAAGTCATATAAAGAGGGAAACTATATCTAATTAAAGTAGTTGAAGCTAAAGAGATAGTCACCAATTTTCTACATGCTAATGGGATATCTCCCAGGGAAAGCACTGACTTAATAAACAAATGTCAGGAAAGAATAAATGGTCGATCTGAAAAAGTGATTCCATTTAACACCGGAAATTTAGAAGGTTGATATATATATATATATATATATATATATATATATATATATATATATATATATATATATATATATATATATATATATATATATATATATATATATGTATGAAACGATAAACCTTTCCCTTCATTAACTTTGTCTTACCGCAACAGAATATTATTCCCCAATTTGATTTTGATCTAAATACTTTAAAGTAATCTATTAGTCTTCCCCTTAAACAAGCCACGCGCCTACATGTTATATAAGAAGATTGTTTTAGAAGCCATGACGTGACCTCGTCCGATGCGGAATGATGAGGTCAGGTGTCACGTTTTAACCAATTATAAGTTCAGAGCGCCTGTAGTCAAGGGCGTAAACCTAAAGTTTCGCGCGTCTTCTGTGTCTGATCTCCGTAGTTGCGCTGCAGGGTTTTGGCCATTATGTGTTGCTTCGGCAGACCCCGAACTAATCTGAATGTGGTATCCTGTTAAAATATGTCCAAATAGGAAATTCTGAAATAATTGTACAGCCAGGCATGAAAATACTCCTGCAATAAAAACTGTATAACTAGTTATGTGGAGGATTGTATCTCTCGCCTGGATTTCTTTTTGGTTTGACTTCTCAGTCGCCTGGCTCCGGTCCGACCACATCCATTGCCTAAACATCTCGACGATTACATTATTCTGAGATTCTATGATTATTTCCTCTCTGAAGTTCATCGACACCAAAAACATTACAACTTCTAAAGTCAGGTCTCGTCCTGTCATCCAACATCTCCTTTCCTGTCATTACTTACACACACACACACACACACACACACACACACACACATATATATATATATATATATATATATGTAATAATAACGCCCCACTAATATTAATTGTCCTATATCTAACGTGTATCATAATTTTTTACTCAATAAAGTCCAGCCCTATTTCAAAAACGAAATCGAAAATCGAAATAACCTAATATTCTCTTTAACGCATGGGTGCGAAAGTTATTTTTAGACTTTCGCAAGCATGCGTTAAGAGAAACGCGTCGAGATAACCCTCGAAAGTTATTTTTCGAGGGTGATCTCGATCCCCCTTCGAAGAAATACCACGTGATCGGGGTCAACCAATTAAATGAATTCTAAGCCTATCGGCAAAATCAGAAGTTACTCAGCATAAAAAGGTGAGACGGAGCATTTTCGCACTCTCTACTCTTTGTCGCTGTTTCATTACTTCCTTGGCAAGGAAGCGCAAGCGGACAGTACGCAAGTCCGCGCAAGTACGCGGACAGCGAGCAAGGAATCCTTGCTCGCTGTCCGCGTACTGCTCCAAAATATATTAGAATGTAATCGTATTCGATACTCAAGCCTGGGCAAACTATGGGCTGTCCGTTGACGTTATTGTCAAACATCATGACGTCAACATGTGCCAATTCGTTCAACTATGTATAGCTGTGTATCTTCTCTAATGTCTTGAAGTTTGGTTCCATGGAATAAAATATTTCAAGTGCTCATCGTGTTCCTGTTCTTTCCTCAAGTGTATATGTGTGAATCCATCTCCTGTACCGGTCTACTAGAAGTATTACCACTCTGGCTACGTCAATACCGTCGTGTCGCATCTCCTCTACAAAGTTAAAGTATTCGTGCGGGGAAATACCCGTTTTTCGTTATATGAGTCTGGTAGGACATGTGCTCCTCCGCTGGAAAATCCCAAGAAATTGTTTTCACCTTATGTTCTGCGTTCTTCATTCGCGTTTAGTGATTTTCAAAATCTGTGTAGGCGCTTTTTGTTTCCGGTTTGGTGCTCGATTGGCCTTTGGTGTTACAACGCGAAGAAAAATGTTTGCTCCTATGTCTACATTGTCGTGTTTCGTGTACTCTACACAGTTAAAGTTATTCGTCCATGAAAATACCCGTTTTTCGTTATATATATATATGTGTATGATTAAATTGTGAAATAAATAAATATGATTAACACAGGCAGAAATTCAGAGGAGTAACTAAAAATTATATGCATTATTTTAATAGAGAATTGTATTTTACGCGTCGCTCAAAGCTGCTTTGATAAGTCACAACAGCTTAAAATTCTAGTTCTGTACAGTAAAAAAAAGTTTATTATGAAATATCTTTTGCACAAAAAGACACCATGAAATTTTTGCGCTTTATTTATTTCCTCTGTTAAATCGGATGTATCTTTGAAATTCGGCAAATAATATCTATCAAAACATTTCTCGATCACGGCTTTTATTATTTCAGTATCATCTTAGGGAAAGTTTAAAGTTCATATTATTAAATAAAATCTTTATTGAAATTTTACTCGCTCCCTATTTTTAAAGTACTATTTCAAATATAAATTATTTCAAACTAAACATGTCAAAGCAGTGATTCACAAAATGATAAAAGATCAATGGCAATATTGTTTAACGAAATTTGAATAATGAACCAAATTCCTGGAACCAAAATGAACCAAATCCCCAAATTCCTTTTTAATTCACCTGAGGAATATATATCTGTTAAAATGTTTTGTTTGTGAGAAAATATAAGAAGGAATGTAAGAATAGATCAACACAATTCAAATTTCTATAAAATCAGGAGGATAGTGCGAAATCATATTTTTGAAATTGCACATCGGATGTGGGTTTAGTTTTCATCTATCTTGGTAATTTGTTGGTGGTTATTTACCTACTTATTTGGAGTAACATAGAATATACTACCTAATATTAAAAAATTGTGCTTGAAAAAATGGACAATGTCAAATCTAATACATGGAAAGAAATGCATCGTGTTGTTTGCTTTCAAATTTTGAAAAGGATTAATGGTGGAAATACCAACAGATTTTTCTACTGATCTTAAGGTATTTCTATCGGTCTTGAAATCAGTCAAGTGGCTTGATTCTTCTATTGTTTATCTTAAGAGAATGATACTCAAAATGTGTACGTGGAGAACAAATTACTAGAAAATAAAAGCTAGTTTAAACCGCTAAATTAACACATTAATTAATCAGGGGCAGTAAGTAACAATTTAAGTTCCTTTCCCTAAATAAAACTTCTGGGATTTGCAACCAATTTCGCTCAAAAAGGTGTAAACCTTCGTCAGGCCGTCAGAGCATTAGAGGAGATTGCGTCACCGGACAAATGACAAATAAGAATAATCATATTTTTTTTGATAAAGAGGACAAATTTATTAAATTTTGTCTAATCTTTAATTTTTCTCCTATTTCCTTGTTGATTTGCTGATTTACTGATTAATGTCTTTGTTTCCCACCCGCTCTGATAAGCAATGTGGGTTTATGGCCCTTCTAGACCTCGATACTTTAAAACTCTAGTCGAAATTTTAATCTTCGCCTTTATGGCTTATTCAGCGATACAATCACTTATTATTCCATGATGACCGGGGAATGTGTAATGCCCCTTAGCTCGAAATTAGCTGCCCTTCGCCCGTACCCCACGAAAATAATTAAAAACTTAAAAATGCTGCGTACTGTACCGGTTGAGGTACCGGCTCGTGGAATTCTATGTGAGGTGCGGAGCGGCCAGTACCGGCTACTGCGATGAGCGGTCTCGACATAATTATCAATCGTCCCCAACACATGAAAAGGAAAACTGTTCGACGAAATTTGGCGTATAAAATAATTTTTTTTCTCACTCCTTAGATCTGTAGAACTAGTGATAATAAAATGAAAATGGTATTTTTAAATAGCCTGAACTTTTCTTCGCAGTTATATATTTTCCCCTTTTTTTAGTAAAATAAATTTAAAAATATTATTCTTGCTTTTTAAAAAAATTAAAATCCCTCATGTATAATTAATAACTTTTCTTTGACACATTCGAGGAAAAACACACTGCAAAGTTCGAGTAAATATGCAAAATAGCTTTTTTTAAAAAACTCTTACCAGCTTAAAAAAATTTACCTTCAACATACAGACTGATAGTCAAAAAGCAAGTTGAGTGTTGACTGTATTTTTAAAAAAAAAGTTTTTAGAGGCGAAAAAAAAATTGAAATATTCCCAAATAGGGAGACATCAAGTTGTCCTTTGAAAGAAGAATTTTAATTAAATATACTGTTTTGTATCACGCTGATGAAACCTTATTTTCCATGAATTGTCTCTATAAAGAAGTAAAAACGCCCTGTTAACTGTTATCCGAAAGTGAATAATGGCATATATTTCTTTCTCTTTTCGCAAGTCGTTTTATTTATGGCTTCTTGCAGAATCAATAGGCAAGTCTTGAGAAGTACCTGGGAAGAGAGTGGAGATTGGTTGCAAAAATGGAGACTCGGCCGTCAAAAGGAGAAAGATGCTCAGCAACGCATCCTGGAACAGGATTTTCTACTGGTATAATTAGCTGGATTTTTGTCTTTTAATCCTGTAGATGAGTTCAATTAAAGACATCGCACTGAATGGGGAAAAAAATTGATTAAGGGGATCGCCGGCACAATTAGTTTCAACATTCAATACTTACATTGCATCATTCAGAATTTTTTTTTGATTTGTGGTTAAGGGGACTCACTACCCTTAAATCTTTAAAACATTCGATTTTTTGAAAAAAAATATATGTTAAAGCTTGATCATTTCTGAACAAAATAAAGCAAACCGCATGAAAATATTCCACTTAGTTCCGGAGATATTGATATTCTAAATATTTAATTACTGATCAAGTTTATAGTAAGAAACATTTTAAACTCATTTTTCTCAAAATGTAATTTTGCATCATTCCGCAACTGATATATCAAAAACTGTGAAACATAATTCCATGAAATTTTTATCACTGCAAAATCATGTTATTTTATTGCGTTTGAACTGGAATTATTGCAATCACTGCACATTTTTGTTATTTTTTCAGGGGTAAATTAATGCAAAAATTTAAGGAAATATTAAGTATGTTTTGAGCAGTTTTAAAAAAATTGAAAAAATATTTTAATGTTGAATGTTTTATGTTCAATTTTATTTTTAAAATAAATAATTCAAAATACAACCGGAATTATACATTTAAGTGTAAAATTAATTTCATAGTTCTGCTCGCCAGCCAGTATACAATAAAAATGCTTAAAAAACAAGGTATATCTAAAGCGTTTTAAAAAAATTATTTAAAATTATTTTGAGAATTGAAAATTTGTTTATTAAAATAAATATATCAATTTATCATATACATAAAATTTGGAAAAATTGGGAGTAAATTGAAATAGTTACAAAGAGTCAAAAAGTATGAAAATAAGCCTTATTTCCTCGACTTAAGAGTCGTGAGTCCCCTTAATAAGATTTCGGTTCCATGAGAAATGTGTAATTTTATCAGTGAATTTCGTCGTTATTTATCATAACTTATTTTGTCGTTATATCGAGTTTTGGAAACACTACAAGTATGTTTAAGTTGTGCTATTAATTTAGTGAGTTTAATATTAATGGAATCCAACATAATACCATATTTATAAAATAGCAGAAAATACGCGATGTTTTAACACACAGAAAACACACAATGTTATACACAATGTTGCACAATGGCTTTTCGGACGGGTCGGATATTCTTTAGAATTTCTCCGTAGGTTAATGTCATAGTGTCAAGTTTAATCTGTTTGTTTCGATGTTCATGGAAATAATAGTTAATTTAAAGAGTTTTGCTATGTATAATTGTTGGCAAAGTTGTTAATAATTGTATACAAAAGTCTAATGCTCTTATAGGTTGAATATGAGCTTATACAATAAGTTTATTGGCTTTGTTTAAATTGCTTGTAAGTTGTTTACATTTTTTAACATGTTTTATGGGCTTAATAGTTATGCTTATATTGTTTGTAAAGGTGCTAGTTTTAGATTTAAAGTTAAGTTTATAATTCTGGCTTGTTGTTTATATTTGAAAGTAAAATTTGTATTTTATGTATCAATTGTGATTGTATATATTGTAGTAATTGTATATACATGATTAATTGTAGTTATGGATGTATTTGAGTTTTTCTCGTGTATTGAGCTATGAGGCTTTTGAACTTTGAATTATGTAAGAAATGTAATTTAGTTGTTGAAGTTTGTAAGCCATCGGACGTCTAGTCGTCAGTCATTACTTACCGTATACCTCCGGGCATGCCCGGTATTGCTTTTGGATTATACACGTTTTAAAGAAAATTTCTTATTGGAGAAAAAAAAGTTTATAACTAAGGGTCATAAATAGTCTTTCTTAAAATGAACATGCTCTGACGCAGTTGCCACGCAGTGGGCATGGGTTCAAACCCCGAATAAAGCTTGGTCGTTTCCGTGTCGCTCCCTTCATAGGGAGCAATGCTGGATGCTCCCATAATAAAGTAGCCCGTAAATCGTGGTGAAAAACAATCGGCGGATGTCTCACGACAAAGTGCCTTGGCATTAGACAAAAAATTGAACACGCTTTTCTTCTAATTCTATAAAATCTTTGTCAGATCCAAATCGCTTAAAAAATTGGCAGTTTCAGCAGGGATAATCTCTTGTACTCGAAACCTTTTCTTTACACAACACACATTTTGCGATTTGCTAACTGTCAATCAATGTTCGCGAAATGAGGAAAATCGGATATCTAGAACTCTGCTCTGTTCCAAGTTTCTCTCCAATCTATACATAAGTCTGCAAGAGCTAGGAGAATGTCTGCAAGTCTATCAACAAGTAGCCCCCGTGTTATATCTAAAAGTGAGTTCCCAATGTTAAAAATGCATAAGAAGAGAATTTTGGTGAGAAAAGTGTATGTGAAGTTTGATGAAACGTAAGATGGCAAAACAGAAAATATGGACACACTGGGACCGGTGTCATACAAACTGACATTTTAACTGATAACAGAGTTGAACAACAGAGCAATTAAAGAGGAATTTAAAATTATCTATCTATCTATCTATCTAAATCTATCTATCTATATATATATATATATCTATATATCTATATATATCTATCTGTCTATCTATCTATCTATCTATATACATATATATATATATATATATATATATATATATATATATATATATATATAAATTAGAAGAGCCAACCTGGTACTTTTAAATAGTTTCTGATAACTGGGTAATTACATTAAAAAATTTATCCTGTAATGATTCACCATTGGTCAGTACTAAATGCAGGGATACTTTTTTCGTCTTTGTTTTCAAGCCTTTCAGAAATCTCGTAAAGTAAAACGCTGCCCAAGACCCTGTGACCTCACATGAACTTCAAAAATTAAATAGTAGACATAACGCTAATTTGTTATGGACTTCAGAAAATAATTTTGTTAAATGTTCTTAAGGATAGATACACTGCATCGATTATGAATACATTTTAGAAAATTCATACCGTCTAGGAAATGTTTATCTTTAACTTCTTTGTTATGTTTAACAACGCATGTCTGTCGGAAACTCAGGCACACAAAATTGGTAAATATGATACACAATTAATTGAAAAGAAATAGAACACAAATTTCACCATAGATTGGTGAAATTTGTGCTCGGAGACGCTACTTAAAATATCACTTTTAATTATTGGATGAAACTGAGAGAGTGTAGTTTAGTTTTAAAGTTATAATAATAGATTTATTATCCATAAACATATCTGAAAGAAGTTGATATACGGTATAAATGGTTACATATTAAGGCGCAAAACTCAGCACTTCCCAATGGGAGAAGAAAAATATGTACACTGAAAACTAACATTAAAAAAAATATGAGATTGTACATGAAATTAAATTTAATGATAACATCTCTTTATCAAACGTGGTTTCCAATCACGTCATTCAGAAAGAATTCTTTGTTGAACGATAACATCGGAACCGTTGATAATGAGATGTTATATTTAAAGTTGATTTAACTAGAAATCTTAGTTTTGGTTTTCTTTCATGAATAAGTTTTCAATTTTAACGTATAACTTTACGTTCATCAAAGAAATAGTTAAGCATTACCATCTATTGATGGCTAAACTATGTCTTTTGTTTGTGGACTGGAATTTAAGAATAACTTCAAAATGCTTTTATAAATGCGACGTAGTATAACAGATTCATAGTGCGCGATTCAGAGAATATAAACTTTAAAGGAAAACAATGAAACGGGGAACTTTAAAACTGAACTCACTCTTTCAGTTTCATCCAATAATTAAAAGTGATATTTTAAGTAGCGTCTCCGAACAATTTTCTTTGTGATAACTTAAAAAGATTTCCCTTTCATAAAGCAAAGAAGAGAGTGTCTGAAGTTGCTTCTGGACTGGGAACAAAGAATGTACGAAACGGAGCTATCCGAAATGGGATTTTGCATAATAAAGAACTGAAATGCCAAGAGGAAACGCAAAAATGTACTTTAAAGTCCTTTGTTTCATAATCGCTGTTTGTTAAAATCGCTTCATCTGTACAAATTCTTAATAACCGTTCTCTATTATAGTTTTTTGGAAGAAAAATTGTTGTTTTAAAATATGACTTCTGACTTCATGCTTTCATAATATTTAATGGAACTCGGGTATTTTTGATTTCAGTACTTGGGGGATTGTGAACTTTTCTACCGTTTACTAATGATATTCATGAATTGCTGGAAATATATCAAAAGATGTCTAGCTTTAAACAGTAGGAAACAATAGCTTTACGCAAAAAAAGTTAATTATTACAGGCTCTGAGAAATGAAATCGAAGAAGCACATCGCTGGGATTATTGAGCTGATTGAATGATGACGTCGAGGTTTGACTCGAGTTCAATTCTCGATCTTGGTATAGAGTATTAACAGAGGTTCCCGAAAGCTGGAAATTGATAGAATGATGACGTCGAGGTTTGACTCGAGTTCAATTCTCGATCTTGGTATAGAGTATTAACAGAGGTTCCTGAAATCTGGAAATTGATAGAATGTAACCTTAGATAAACGTATGACCAAAAACACATTTTCGAAAAAAATAAAAGCATTTCAGGTAGTCTCTTCTAACGAAACTACCGCGGGTTATTAACGTAGGATTATTTATCGTTGCTTACCTTTTTTTTTTTTTTGACGCATTTTGGTACTTTTCTGTATAACTGTTTACTGCTACTGGGTTTGGTGCGCTGCCAAAATTATAACTCGTGACGACTCTGAAATTTTGCTTTCCGGAGGACCGTTGTTGAGGAACGTAATCCTACGTTAAAACCATTGTTTATCCGTTTAATCATTGAGATGATCCATCTGACGATTCCTCACTAGGTGTCAGACCGTAAATCTTACGTACGTAGAATATATTACCTTTATCGTGTAGTTAAATGACGTAATGATCACCTATGTAAAATTTACAATACATTGGTTCCATTTTAGAGAGATTAACCCAGGGCTATCCCAGGGCTAAAAGAATTCAACATTATCAGAAAACAGTAAACTAAAATATTTAAGACCAACATACTCCCTTTTTTGTTTAAACAAAGAAGGATGCAAGATTATGTAGAGAAAAAGATTCAACTAAATTTCTCACATATTCAGGATTGTCTGTTGGTATAAAGTGAGCCTAGAGGTTAACACACTATGCACGGCTTCAAAAAACTAAGGGCTCAGAAATTAGTTCCTTATTGTTACCTGTATGTGAAACAATAAATTATCAAGGTTTAAGGGATTAGTCGAAACCAATTGTTTGATTCATAATTGCAAATTTCAATCAACATTCCTAAATGTAGGAAGAGTTTTTTTCTTTCTTAACCCATTACTAACACTTGTGGTGTACACTCTTTTGCATGTTGAAGACTACGTAATTCCTCAACTAAAACGAATTCAAACCATTTTTCACTAATTTTATGGAAAAATAGATATTTTCCCGGCGTTGCGCGGGTCATCTTGGTTTATCTTGGTCATTTTGGATATTTTGTTTCCCCCCTTTTCTCCCCCCTTCCGCATGCTGATGGGGCTGAACTTTGACTTAAATGGCATCGAGAGTTTCAGTATTCACCTCAGTGACCCCCAAAGTTTTGAATTCAATAGTCGTTTACGATGAATTCATAACTTTGGGGACGAATGTTATGAATTCAACAGTCGTTACGATGAATTCATAACTCTTCCCACCCTCATCCTCAGGGGTGTCTTACCCCCATAGTGCTTTTTTTTCTAGATTGTAAGTCATATGTGTACGAAGTTTGGTTGAAGTTGTTGAACTTGTACTTAAACGGAATTGGGAGTGTCGCCATTAATCTCATTGTTGTTTCAATTGTGTCTCATTGTGTTCTCATTGTTGTTGGAAGAACTTTTCAATTCCTTCCAACAGTATGTGTGACATCGCCATTTTTTTCCGTCAACGCATTTAAAAGTCGTAAAACGGACATAGTGGAAGGGGCCTGTCACCCGCACCTGCTCCGAAGGGGTAAGGGCTGGTACCTATCTTCTTTAGGAAACAAAGCACCCCAAAATTCCTTAGGAAGGGAGGAAGGAAAATTCCACGAAGAGATAAGGGATCTCCAATTTCGCGGAAATAAAATACCCCGTGGGTCAACGTGGGACGATGTCGAATCATCCTGCCCACGAATTAAACGGAAGAAAAATCAATAAATTTACGGGAAGAGTGACCTGGGAGCGGTTCCAGAAAAAGGGAGAATCCCGGAGTTTTTTTTTCGGAGAAGTTAAACGACGATGAGACCGGAGGTAGAGCAGATTCGATGGTCGGGAGCTGTGGTGAAAATCCCTGACTGCTGCACAATGACCAGGAAATGGCTGATGCGTCCCCGATAAAGCCCCGTCAGCACGGAAGCACCTCCGAGATGTACGTATCTACTTGACCGCAACTTGCCCTATGCCGCAACCACAAAAATCCCAAGATGTGCCTTATCATTACCTGCACCGAGAGCTGCTGCAACCGCAATGACCTAGGTTGGTCAATACCCCCTAAAATAGTGCTCGCATAGACGAACTGGTAGTTTAGTTTATTTCGCTCGGACTGTAATGTTTCTCCCACAGGGAACAGATAAGATATGGTCTCTTATATATACATATAGCCAAGAATTTCTTCATGCACCGTTAATTTTAAGGTTAATTACTGTACATTTATGTAAATAAATTGTTTTTTATTTTATATATATAAACATGACTGGTTAGTTACCATTGGAGTTCATCTCCCAATTTTGCACACAACGCAATGGGGTATCTCTGGCACCCCTGAAAGCACTCATCAAACCCTTCCCCCCATAGGGGTGCACTAAATTTGCGCTTAAATGGCATCCTGACTGTCACCAGTCAGCTTAGCGACCCTGAAAACTATGGATTCGACACTACTCTCTGTCATTGTGGACATTTTAATTTCCCTCCTTCTCCCTTTTTTTATAATTTTTGCAGAGTGCAATTTATTTATTTGTGGCATTTAATGAGTATTTTTTTATTTTCATGAAAATCTTCCGAAACTAATTTCATCGAGATATAGGAACGAATGGAACACGCCCTCGTGGGAGCGGCCGGTGATGCAAATATATCTCCAACGTACCCAGAAGCCTTGAACCCATGTTTCACCCTTCACAAGTTTTCTAGGTTTTAGCCTAAATATTCCAAATACTTTTAATTCTTTTCCCTCCACTGCTCTTTTTGTTATGACTCCCTGAGGAGCAACTTAACAATGGCGAAACCTAGGTAAAAATGGGAGCTATGTACGCTGGAAGTGTATTTGTTCAAGTTTTAAATGAAATATTGTTAAATATTTACATATAGTCAATTTAGAAAATTAAATTTCTTTCAATCGGGTGTTAAAATAACATTGAAAAGTTTTATTAATGGAAGGAGTTATGGAAAATTAAACTGCTTCATAGAAAAACTCTGATGACCTTTCTTTATGGAATAAAGTGTTTGGTGTTTATGAACAAAAACTGTACGATTCTGTTTAAAGAAGGGAGAGGGTGCTCAAAATTTCGCTAATCTGACTGGTGGAAAACTATGAAGTCTAGTTAAAGGACCGGGTAATCAGCGATTGGCTGAGGCGCTAGCATTAGGTACCAGAGTCTGTGGGTCTTATTTTCAAAATGAACGTATAATCATTGATGCATAGGCGTTCGGAATTGGATTTGAAATGTAGGGCCTAGTCAAATTACACTGCTGGCCACCCAAATTGCAACACCAAGAAAGACAAGAGATATCACAACAAAATTTATTTTGTAGATAACATGTTGACCAAGTATCAAATGATTAAATTTATAGAGTTCTGTGAAGTGTGGTTCCTGCCAAAATCAGTAGCCAGAGTAGCCGCCATTGTTGGAGATCGCCGCTGCCACACGCCTCGGCATTGATTCAAAGATACTTTGGATGAGTTCTTGGGGTACAGCAGACCAAGCAGCTTCCACACGTTGCCAAAGTTGATCTGCTGTGGCAGCTGCGGATGGAATCTGGGTCAATCGTAGAGCAACCATGGACCACATGTTTTCTATCGGTGAAAGATCCGGAGAGCGAGGCGGCCAGGGAAGCAATTCAATCTGGCGATTGACGAAGAACCGTTGGACATTGCGTGCCACGTGTGGTCGCACATTATCCTGTTGAAATATGGCTGTGGGCAAGCCCTGAAGGTAAGGAAGGACAACTGGCTCCAACACCTCGTAGATGTAGCGCTGGCTGTTTAAAGTACCGGCAATGCGTACTAGAGGTGTGCGAGAGTGATATCCAATACCGCCCCATACCATAATACCCGGTGCAGGACCAGTGTGGCGGTGCATAACGCAGCTGTTCAGCATCCTCTCTTCACGGTGTCTCCAGACTCGAATGCGACCATCGTGGTGTTGCAGACAGAAGCGTAACTCGTCAGTAAAGACAATTTCATTCCATTCTGCCGTCCACATCCTTCTGTCATCGCACCATTGGCGGCGGAGACGTCTGTGGTTCTGCGTCAAGGGTAGACAAAGCAATGGACGTCTTGCGGACAGACCACTCTGCTGTAAACGGCGTCGAATGATACGCGCAGACACTGGACGATGCGTTACAGACTGCATGTGCTGTGCTGTGGTTCGTGATGTGACTGAGCGATCCGTCACTGCCATGCGCACAATTTGCCTGTCATCACGTGAAGTGGTGCGCTGAGGTGGATGCGATCGAACACGCCGGTCCGTCGTACCCTCCTGCATCCAACGATCACATATCCGCATTACAGTTGTTTGGTTTCGTCCAACACGACTACCGATTTCCCTGAAAGATAATCCACAATCTCGGTAGGCCACTATCCTTCCTCTGTCGAACTCGGATACTTGATCAAAAGATGATCGCTGTTTTCGACGAGGCATAATTGATCGTTTTTTTGAAAAAAACACAAGAAAAACACAATTGCCGAACTTGAAATCGTCGAAATCTCCAAGCCTTAAATAGCGCTTTGAAGTGGTGCCACAGGCGCGCGTGATGTGCGTCTGCCCTGAAATTCTAATCATTTGCATATCTCACCTCCGCTAATGCATGTTGTAAATTTCATGTTATTTGCATGTTTCCTTCAGGGTGTTGTATTTACAGTGGCCAGCAGTGTAGCTCTTGTGTTTCAAATCATGACCAACCGATTCCAAAAGTGGGACCTCAAAGTTTGGTTTCACTTTAGATCTACCTGTTTTTTTTCCGCCACTGGTTATGAAGTGTGAACTGTTTACATAGAATCGAACCACATATTCTCTGATCAGCAGATGGAGGTCAACTCGGCAACTCCAGCGATATAAGGGAATCTAATTTAGAGGGAATGCCCTCACCTCTTTTCTCTCTGTTCTTTTTTTTTTTAGGCCAACGACGCAAGACATCTTACGCACAAGTAATTTTGTTTTTGGTTGATGTTTGCTCCAGTTTTCAATTTTCAATTTTCGACTGTCAATTTTTATAGCGAACTTGTCATAGATTTGAGCAACGATCCGTTTTTAATTCCTTTCCAACAATCGGATGTCTCTATAACGATTTTTCACTTAGTTGAAAACCGTTATAGCAGCTCTTCTGATTTTCAAAAGGATGCCATAGCTGTTTAAGCCTTAATAACTGCTTGAAGCATTCTTATTTATAATAACTTTCTTCACCCATTCTTCTTTTCTTATCAAGCGGTTATAATCAAATAATTTAAAGAGGGTAAATTTCCTTTCAAATGTTATTTTTATAAATCTTTGTTTGTTATTATTTAAATTTTTTAATGTTGTGACATAATAATTAATTTTTGTGACTTACTCTCTCCTATTCAGAGCTATCCAGGTACAGAAATAGTGATATGTTAACAAGAATACACAGTTTATTAATAGCCACAATAAAAAAAGGGTAGCATATGATTATTTTGCGGTTTGGAGCGCTACGGTCAACTTTTTGCTACACATGGGGTAATTGGACCGGGACCTACAGTTTAAAGCCGATTACGAACATCCATGCCAACATTGGGACTCAAACCCACATGATCTGAACCGAATGTCAGCGCTCTAGCCATACGGTCATCTTCTGACCAATTGAGGGAAATTAAGAAGCTATGTGTTCATGTTATGCGTTTTCCCCAAATAAATTATGAATGATATGATATATATTTTCAGATTAATTTCAGAAATCCCCCATGAAGTAGCACTTTGCCGCCTTACGGATATGCTCCCACTGTGTTTTCCTGCTTTTGTTAAGTTTTATTTACATTTAAATTTTTTTCAATGTTTGACCTCTTTTCAACATCAAACTTGAAAAATTGATTTCATCGAGAATTTTACCCAAAATTTAGTTTCTCTCCTCCTTGTATCTACATAGCAATTCAGGAGTTTTGCATGCTTTAATAAAAATTTCGCATAGTTTAGGGAGGAACTTTCAGTGTTTATAACGCTCATTAAAACATTCTGCTGTTTCCTCTCCAATGTTAAACAGTTTAAATTATATTTAAAAAAATAATTTTTTATGAAATCAGATCTATTGTATTAGTAAATAAATGGTTTCGTTGAAGGAATGGAAATTAAACAAATAAATTACCAAATTTAAAGCAGTTTAATACCTATTCACTAGATGGCAGCACTGAAAAATGTTTTTCAGTCTTGATGTAATGAATTGACCAAGCATAAATGCATACATTATAGTCTAAATATATTGATTTTTTAATTCCAAAAATTTGAAAAATTAATTTAATATGGAAAAGATTATTTATAAGAGCATCATAAATATTTTAAAATTTTCTTCCTCATAATAAAATTTTAACAATTCTAATTTTCATAACAATTGGTGAATATTGTTCCACACTTCAAATCTAGATGGCAGCACTGAAAACGTAATTTTAACGTATGTACTCGCAGTGTTGTTTACTTAGCGATTGCCGATACAAGTTTTTTTTTTTCTTCCCTTTTTTTAAAACTCATAACTCTTTATTCAAGCACACAAAGTTCTAATGCTTTCATGATGGGTAGTTCGATTCTCCTGTTCACACTGCAGAATATATTCTGAGGAAGAATTTCTAATCTTAATTTAAAACGAAACGAGACTCACAATGTTTTGCTTTATTGATGGGTTAGACAATTACATGTATATTAGAAATAATTTAATATTGAATTTGCGAAGGACTATGAAGTACACTACCACAACTTCATCACTGCTCACAACTTCGGATGCACTAGAGTTAACAATACTGTATCAAAAAGTGAAACAGTTCGTTCGGAAATGAACTTTCTTGGTTCTCCATTGACTTTTGCACATTGTAGAATTTAATCGTGACATCATGTCTTAATCAATTCATTTATTAGCTTCTGTGAGAAGCACGATTCGAATAAAAGTGCTAATTTTTTTATTTTATTTTATAAACTGTTTAATATTCACTTTATATTTTTTCAATCTTTCTATACACATAGATTATGGAGAAAAAAATATTTTAATACATTAAATGTATGTTTATCTCTGTGTGTGCGTAACATCGTAATATTTTATGCTACATTCAAAATTCCTTAAAATTAATTTAAATTGTTACCTTTCAAGGAGAATATGCAAAATGAACTTCATGAACTTCATAGACGGCTCATGAGTCATATTCTTTTCAGATAACTGAGTGATGATTAAATTAAGTTTCATATCTAGGCTCTCTGCAGGTAATTAAATTATGTAGGATAATAGATATGTAAAAGTTTCGATTTATGTCTTGTACATTATTTAGTGTAATTCCAATTTTGTAATGTTTCCTCCTGAAAATTCATATGTTAGGGATATAAATGAATACAACCTGGGTAAGAGTAAGTATTATTCTCCAACTGTATAATTCACAGTCTATCAGTTTCTCGTTCTCTGCTTATAATGAAGCCGTACAATTTCAAATGACCCTGTCTGAAAAAAAGTTAAAAGCTCGGTAAGAATATTTGTTACCAGCTATCTAAATCTTGTCTTTAAGTGCTTTTCAAATTTCCATAGAAAGTTCTTTCAAAGTGAAACAGAAACTGGAAATCCACCTTAATGATATGAAAAACCAAGCACTTATTTCAGATAATTTTCCTTTTTGTAAAAGAAGTAGCAGTATTGTAAACACAGTTTAGAAATACCCTTAAAATATCTTCTGGAATATAACATGACATAAATGCTATTCATGACTTATTTGATTTGTTTTTGCGGAAATAAAATTCAAAACTCCGCAATAGGAGATTTATAATAAATAACTGTATGTCAATCATCTGTTTTCAGCTGTTTTAGTACAATGCGATGTATTTTTCGGAGCTTTATATCAATATACTGAGTCATACAACAGATAGCTGTTTATTTTATTATTATGTTATGTCCTTGTAAGAAAATTGGCAAATAATAAAAATGCGTAGTAAAGAAATTAATCTGTGTGACGACTTAAGTCTATTTTATGTTTATGATTTCCTAATTTTTTTATGGGTCGTGTTTCTAGTTCTGGAAGTGTTGTTATAGGGTATTGCCAAAAAGAGAGGTGAAACCGAATTCTGGCAGTAAGGCTGAAATATCACGTAGTGGCTGACCTGTAGATTTGGCAACTGGTATTTTGTTAATCTAACTGTTTGCCCTTGCAAGACTTCCGAGGAAATTTTCTCTACAGGATGTTGGAAATTCTGATTACGGGAGCAAAAAGCTAAAGACGTATAAAGGGGCTAAACTACTTAGTAAACCAACGGTGTTTATGATATACTTGTTGATACTGTCAAAACAAGACGGCTAGATAGTAAATAAATGTACTAATACACAAATTATACTCATCATTGCCAGATGTTGAAAATCAGAATAATGCGCAGAAGCAAATTAATGTGTTTAAGCGGCCTTGTGCTTAGTGAGTATCTAAATCCAGATTTAAAAATGTCACTGAGCATGCGCAGAAAGAAATTTTTTTAATGGTAAATTATTGCTAATTAATCAGCGCGAAAAAACAATTTCCATCAGGTTAAATCTTATATTTCACAAACATAATTATCATAAAAATAAAAATGGCAGAGAGAGAGATCTAGAGAGATCCTCAAAATAAACGTGTTTATCATTAAAACATGTCACTGAGCATGCGCAGAAACAGTGAGTTTCTAAAGCCAGATTTAAACATACCACTGAGCATGCGCAGAAATCAATATTTAATTGTTAATTATCGCTAATAGAAATTGCGGTTACAAAAACCAAATTTGACAAATCTACAGATTGTAATCTTTCGTTTAAGACCAAAATGAAGTAAATTGATGCAATTTAAAAAGTAAGCAATAGAAATAAACAAAATTAAAATTCAAGTATAGACTGCTATAAATCACTATAACATAAAACATATCCTGCAAAGAAAACATTTTCAATAAAGGATAGCGCAGAAGCTTCATATCCCCATAATGAAAAAACAACAAATAAATAATCCAACAGATATAGATAAAAAAATTATACTAAAATAGACAAAAAACAAACAGAATTCAAGCACTCTGGGCATCTACGCACCAACGGCAAGATTCTGTCTAAGTGCCGGAAGTGAACCATAAAACGACAGAGGTAATCGACAGGTCTCGTCATCAGGGAGCCTAACCATGTCAATTACCTCAAGGGGAACTTTCTGAATAGGATGCAGGTAAGCCCAAAAGACATCCCAAGGCCCCGAGTCCCCCAAAGAAGCAAATAGGCTGCTGTTTGCAACTGGCTGCTGTTTCGCCATAACCGTCACTTACAGGAAATGGGGTGTGTAGGCACCGATTACTTGGCATTAGGATTTTTGTGTGCTTGCTTGTAAGGTGCGTTGTGCCCATACAGTAAGTTGTATTTGTCTTTTCATTTGCTTCTTTGGGGGACTCGGGGCCTTGGGATGTCTTTTGGGCTTACCTGCATCCTATTCAGAAAGTTCCCCTTGAGGTAATTGACATGGTTAGGCTCCCTGATGACGAGACCTGTCGATTACCTCTGTCGTTTTATGGTTCAGTTCCGGCACTTATACAGAATCTTGCCGTTGGTGCGTGGATGCCCAGAGTGCTTGAATTCTGTTTGTTTTTTGTCTATTTTAGTATAATTTTTTTATCTATATCTGTTGGATTATTTATTTGTAAATTGATGCAGTAGTTTTCTCTCACGGACTGCCCAAAAAATCGACTTAGCAACTTAAATATATAAAGTGTTTATTACCAGAACAACTCCGATAGCTTTACATACGATTTTTTATTCGGAAGGTAGGACTCTTTTTAGTTTTGACTGCAGTCAGTGCTCAACTAGAATCTATTTCTGTGGGAAAGGGTGGAGGACTAAGCTTCTGTAGAACGGGGACTGAGGAAACTACTTTTGCCAAAACTTATTTTTCAATTTTTCGCATTTATTATAACCGTATATGTGTTGGTGAGTGGGTTGAAAAGAGGAGCTGTGTGCCCTACGTGGACTTTTTTGTCCCTAAAATATCCCACCAGTGTTTGAACTACTGTTACCAGTTGTTTAAATTCGCTGTCAAATATTGGAAGTTCTAGAGTGGTGTTTCCCAACCCTTTTCGCGACCCACTTCAATGCCTTCCACGCATCATGCGACTGTAGCAACGTGGCTATAATCCCCTCTTGACCCACCTGACCGGTTCTCAGAAGCAGCAGTTAAATGAGGTTAAGATTATTATTTTCATTAGCAAGGACGAATGTGGTAGCGCTCTCCCGGCCCGCGTTGTCATTAAGGACACCGGATGTCATTAAACACCGTGGGAATGTCTCTTTTTGAACCTCCTGGAGTTTCTGAAAAGAAATCTAGATGGTTCGAGAAGATTCGAAAGGTATTTGAAAAGGTCGAACGCATCCTAGCAGGAGAGAAGAGGTTTTGAGCGACGAGAGACTACCAGAGGAATTGCTGCTCGAAAATAAGGCACCGGAGGCCATCGCTAGAGGAAGGATCGACAGACCTGCTATTCTGCGTGATACTGCATCATATTGATTGTCTGGCGGGGCCGATTAGATACTGCACGAAGCTGTTTTTGTAACTACACCTGTAAATAATTCGAAACAGCGAAAGTAATCAAAGAGCTTAACTCTAGTGAACGGCTTTGTCCTCTCTAAAAAAATGCCCTCTCGAATAGTGAAGTTTAGTCGTGAGGCCACAAATACACACGACCCCCTTCCCCCTGAATATATTCATTAAAAGGTCATTTGAGACATAAAGAAAAATACTAAAAGGTCTTTACCATAATTTAAATTCCAACTAAATGTTTAGTTTAAACAAAAATGCGATTTGTAAGAAATGGAGAACATTGGGAAACATTCTTCCCTCAGTCAAAGGAGTATAAAAAGAAGAACAGAACAGACCCTCCCCCTCCAAAAGAATAATGCACTTCCATATTGATTCAGAATTATTTAACAATAAATATAGGAAACCTCTTATCTAAATAAAACCGTTGCGGGGAAACTATAATAGTAATACCGAAATTGACAGCACAAACTAAAGGCAAACTGACATGTAGAATTTGAGTACTGTACTTACTCAAATAAGTAACCGTGTAAGTAACCGTGTAGTAAGTAACAGTGATTTTCAACTACTACCGAGTAAAGGCTGTAGATTTCTAACGAACTAGGTTTGCACTTTAAATGAGACGATTGCTGAGAGAAATGTCTCGTGAACAGTCGAAACACAGAAATGGTCACACCTCCAGTTTAATGTGACACTGTTTGACGTCGTCTATTTCATATAGGGTTTGTACTTTGCCTCATTCATCAACTGCCTTACTAGCTTCCATGCCAAAAGCTACTGTTGTGCAAAGAATGGAGACGTTGGGGATGCTGAATGACTTCGGATGATGCTCTTCGTCCAATCGTGATGTATTCTCAAGCACCATGATCTTTTCGGGAAGTACGACATGCAATGATGCTATGCTCATTTTCTAGTCCTGTATGCGTATCAGGGACATTGAATGTTGAAGAGAGCGTATTAAAGATTTAGAGTTCCAGAGATTTTACGTACTTGCGGGCTCATTTGGGGGGCTGGTAATCAGCCGGATAATGGGGAACCACAGAATATACATTTTCTACGATTTTCTTAGTGATAGATATCTGCCGATTTAACTTTGTCTTACTTTGTCAAGCGAGGCACAAGATAATCAAATTCACCGTCGTAGGACAAAAACATTTTTCAGTAACGTACATAACAAAACGGGCTGTAGTCGTTACTAAACAATGGGAAAATATCTTGGGAAAAGAATAGGGGTTCTTGGTTAATTCCCAATACACGGTGCCATCGCCAATTTGGCGAAAAGTTAGCGCCAAAATCCCGTTCGGAGACCTGTTAGGCTTAAACTGCGAAATGTAAACAAATGTGGCGACCAAGAAAGGGCAAATAAAATGGAAAACAAACTTACTGCTGGCTTTATGAAACTCGTAGGCGCACACGGGATCTTCGCTTCGCTCAGATACCCTTGCTTCACTCTGCTACGCTCACAAAAATTCAAAAAATATCCGATCTTAAATTTCTCTCCTGATATTTAGAAACAACATCTTTAACCAATACAGCAATAAACGGCTAACTGAAAAGCAATTAACAAACACAAACCATATTTGGCATTTTATCGCCAATTTGGCAAAAATCTAAAAAATATGCCGCACCGTATATTAGGTTTGTTTCCCAGGATGACTTATACATGGAGTATACAAGCTATTTTCTCTGATAAAAGGGAATCAAAATACATTTATTTCACCCTATTCAACACTTCTTTTGGGCTCATAATTTTTCTCTTGCAATAAATGATCAGTCTAATGAAATCCCCTTCATTTATGTCAATCTTTTTCAGTGTAGACATTTTGCAAACAATAAAGTATAAATATAGTAGGTTGATTTGCTGATCGCTCTAGAACGCTACGGTCAGCTTTGCAAAGCGAGGCATCAGTATATGAAGATGATTCATTTACTGAAACTAGAAGATGTAAAATTATTAACCAGGATATTTACAACATGTATATATAAATAGTAATTTATATATTAATAAAATACTTATTTGCATCTATATTATTACACGTGTATATGTATAACTTACCTATAAAAAGTATCCATGATGATATGCGATATGTATGATATACGATACATCATTGCTTATTTAGGCAAGTTAAGCACTTGCTTAAGCACTCCTTCAACTTATAACCTCTGAGTTTAAATTGTTTTAAAGGACTCATTTTTCTTATGTATATAAAAGATAATCAAATGATAGATGCTGAAATATTTTTTTATGATATTTTAGGATTGTAGCTGATGCGTAATAACTACAGGTTATTTCTGAAAATTGAAATAATACAATAAACATTTAATAAAAAATATGAAAATCAAAATTTTCATGGCTATTTAAAAGTATTTTCTCCTGTGTTTTGAAAGACAAAAGGTTCCAATTTCGCGAAAGAAATTTATACTCTCCATTCATGGAAACTGAGCTCCGAAATACATAGATTTAATTTAAAATGTAAACTAAAGGAGTTAATTCAAGAACAATAAGATCTCAGATTGCAACAGTTTTCCAGAGAGATTTGTTCATTCAAATGAAAAGTTTAGATGCGCCGACAGTGAATGAAGCAAACGAGAAGGAATAAATTGAATTATTGTCAGCTATTCAAATTAAGAGATATCTTTCTGCCCGCATTTCGAAAGTAGAATGTTCACCCTCTTTTCATTAATATTAAGTTATAAATCTGATACATTCATTTATTTTCGTTTGCATTTTGGAAATTATACCAGGATTTTATATTTGAGGGTTTATATTTTTGATATCCTGTCAAAATCATGCTGAAATGAATAAATATTGAAATTTTACTTTTGTAAAAATGTAAAAAGATGAGCTTATTTTAAAACTAGCAGTTTATGAAGAATGCATTAATTTATATATTATTTCCAGTTTGTCGGGAGGGGAAAGAAGGCATTTCTTGATTGAGTACTGATGAATTTACGATTATATATTATCTAAAGAAGCAGAAAATTTGTGATCGAACACATTCTAAAATTCAATTTCTTCGAGTTCTCAGGTATGACTTGATAATACTGTTATTTTTTAATAAAATTTCTTTCAGATATAATGTAAAACATGTCACAGGATTCCCTGAGTTATATTTATATAATACCTCACGAACAGAAATATAGTATGAGAGAATTATTGCATCTATATTATAAAAAGAGGCATTTATGTGAAAAGGGGAAAGACATTACTCTTGATTTTTCAAAAGAGTGGAATTCACTCCAGATCGTATTAGGATATTGAAAAAAAGACTGACGAAACCAAATTAGAGAAAGTCAACTTCGATCTTTTTCACTCATTTTCTTAGATAAAGATGCTATTTTTTTTCAGGGTAAACTTGTTAATTCTGAAGCTGAATAAATTGACACTGATAGTCTTCAGTTGAAACCTTTTCCAACAAATTCTGTCTGCAGAGGTAGAACTTTGCAAATTCAAGTATTTTTCATTTTTCCAAAGTTAATTAGAGATTATTATGTACGTTATGACGTATATTGCTGTTTACGACCACTGGCACAGAAAGACGCATAACTGATCGTTATATGACTTTTAGCTCCAATGATACGTATAACTCTTAGAGTACCCCTCGCCATCTTGCTTATACGTTCAGTATAACTGAAGGACACGTATAGGTGAAATCTATTTCGTAGGATTGATTTTTTTATTTCAAAAGGCATAAATCATTAGAATTGTAGATTTTGAAGCAGCTTACAATTCTTGAGAATTTCTTATATCTATCTGGAACAGAGATAAAAGCTTGAATGCAGTTTTGTAAGGAATAAAGACTGTTTCTGAATGTCACCACGTACTCTCTTCATAAGTGATTATACCTTGTATTTAAGGGTCACATGCAGGGTGTAAAGGAAGAATGAGTTATTAAAGAAATATTTAACGCCAGAAAGTGGCCGGGTGATATCCAGCGCAAGGTATCTGACTTCAGAGCAGCCATCCAATTAAATAAGCAAAAGAGCTCAGCTGACTGAACAAAGTGCCTTCAAAGGTGAACAAGATAACAGCGGAAGTTTAACCTTAGAGTATCCCTCCTCATATTGCTAGTGGTTAGACTCTTGATAGTCGTTAGCCAAGTGTAAGCGTCAAGGCTGTTCCGTCCCTTAACTGAGTATTTTCCCGGATTGGTAAACAATATAGTTCTGTCAGAAAACACGATCACGTGCCCTCCATTTCTTGACACAGTCTGACATGATAATGATAACGCTCTTAAGTCAAAAGTAGGAGATATGAGCAGCGACAGACGAATTTTATTTGCAACAGACGCATTGAGAAGTTCCTGCTGACGCTGTCTACGTGTCAAAGTCATGCACTGCAGACCATGGATGTTGCAGCTTAACGTCGTTTTCTATACATTTTCCTGTATAGTAAATGACGAAGAAGATTTTCTATACAGGAATTACAGACTTTAAGATATTGTATTACGTAAGTCTTTGAGCTGTAATGAGCGCGGTGTATTAGGACGATGTTCTTTTTCTCTGTTCAGTATTTCAATACAAAAAGGCATGCTACGCGCTTCACACACGAGTAGAAATTTTGCCAAGTAATATGCACCTTGGGTAACCACAACAAATTCACCACGTTCAAACTTCCAAAATTAGCATGGAAATATTCAGGTGAGGGATCCGCTCGCATTGTATCGTGGTTAGTATTGTAAGCATCCACTGCTTGCATCCCGAATAAGGTATGGATATTGTTCTGCTGCCCCTTCATAGGCAGCAATGTAGGTTCTCCTATTGCTGCTAACGTATGCTCCTTGAACGTATGCTTCTTGCAACGTATTATTGGTATATAGTGCTCCTATAATAAATTGACAAACGAAAATAGCATTGTGCAGGGGCAGAATGTCATCAGGATAACATTTTTGGTGCGATATGAACGAGAACAAAGAATTTATTGGCTTCATTGAACTTCACTTATGTTGATTTTTTTCATACTTTTATACCTCATGCAAGGGCACGTCCCGGAAATTTTACCAGTATTTTGAATCATTCACACTGGATCTCGAAAAATAACTTTCCTGCAGTTTCAAACTTCTTTCATTAAGCAGTACTTATACACATCGTATGCTACTTAGGTTCAGTTTAAAATATTTATTAGTTTGACATAATTATTAGTTTTTTGACTTTATGATCTTTGACTACAGTTTTCCTAAAACGAGATACATGAATTTGCCACTCAATTCCTTCCTCGCCTCAGTAAATTTATTAAATATATTCGAAAATTTCTGTGAGTCAGCAGTGGTTTTGAATTCCGAAGTTGAATTTTTGAGATTCTATCTTAAGTGTAGAGTATTTAGAAAACTTCTCCCAGCACTGCTCAGCGCTTTTAAAACTCTGAAATAAAGCTTCGGGTATGTAAATGATTTTTGAGACAAAATAGGGATACGTCTCTGCACATAAAATGCTGAAATATTAGGTCTGGAAATTGAACTCGGTTTTAAAATGAGTGTTTGCTGAGAAGTGATATGAAGAAATCCTGAATATATTTTGAAACTTATATTTTTTTAAAATGCGTGATGTTATGGATACGATGAAGCACCAGCATAGGAAAATAATCTATATATATAAAACAATTCCGTAACTGACTCATTCACTGACTGACATACAACGCACAGACCAAACCGCTGGACCTAAAGGGCTGAAATTTTGAATGGGGATTCTTCTTATAGTGTAGGGGTGCACTAAGAAAGATTTTTGAAAAATTCTTCTTAGATTATTTTAAATTAAATTTTTAAGCTGTTTTAGTAACTTTTTTTAAGTTTGCATTTAAAATAATAAATTGAGCGTTATAAAATTTATACCACAAGAAAGATCATAAAAATTCCTTTAAAATGAGATGTTTTACGAAACTTTACCTCCATTTTTTGATTTTTGGTGAATTTTTAAAGATTAATTTTTAGAATTTAATTTATTAAATGCTGATCACGTGATTTCTTTTTCTGGCACTTTAAATAAATTTATCGTCACGTGCATAACAACTAAATAGACAAAAAATATTTTTTTTCTTGCTAATGCGGCAGACGATTGGACATTATTTTGTCTATAAAAATATCCCTTACGATTTTTTTATAAATATATATATTTTTTTTGTACATCAATTGTATATATTGATCGTCGTATTTATTATAAATATATATATATATATATATATATATATATATATATATTGGCATTAATTGCATACATTGACCATTGTATTTAATTTGAATGTACTCCGTAGCGAAGTGCGGGTTTTCAGCTAGTATAGCATATAATGTGCCGAAAATTGAAACCAGTCTAAAGGTGAATGTTTGTTAAGAAGTGATATGAAGAAATTCTGAATACATTTTCAAACTTATAATTGTTTTTTTTATAGTTGATATTAGATAAGGTAAAACACCAATTTAGCTAGAAAAGTAATTTTCGGTTATATTTTAAGGACTTTAAGACAAAAAAAAGAACTTGTAATGTTTATCAGTGACATGGTAAGGTAGTTCGGTTTTTAGAATATACCGTAAGATGGGGTTACTTTGTGATTGCGGGGGTAACTTTGTGACAGATAGTAATTTTTTCGTATTTCGGATCTTGCGCCGCGCCCGTGATACTGGATAGGAAAAGAACAGCACCAACAGCTTCTCCGACATACAGAGATACCTAGTGGCCAGTGTCCGAAGCTTCTGCGCGCCATTTGTCTTCGATGGACAGTGTATTGTTCAAACCTGTTGTCAAGCTATTGACTGAAACTTCGGAAACTTTGTGTGCTAAAGCCTAACACTTTATACAACAATATACCACAAATAATTATTTTTTATTGTCAATATATTGGTTAGGTTGTGGAGCAATATAACTTTTGTGTAGGGATATTTCCGAGAGATACGAGAACATAACCTAAATATCGAAAGGTGACAGGGTTACTTTGTGACACATTGACACTGTCACAAAATAACCCACAAAGTCGACCCACCTCCTCCAACCGCTCGATGTTGCATTTTTTAGTCCTCTAAAACAGTGGTCCCCAACCCCCGGGCTGCGGACCGGTACCGGTCCGTGGATCAAATGGTACCGGGCCGCCCAAGGAACATTAAATTATTTCCATTTTATTTACTTTGGTGTATTTCTCTCAGGTTAGTGCGACTTTGTCGGGTTTGAGCTAATTTATACCTTTGTAACAGAAGAAATCTTGTAACTATTTTAAATTAGTTTATTGTTTATTAAACATTTCAAAATTATGAATTAAAATTGCAGTCATAGCCCCCCTCAGCGGGCCGCGGTAAAATTATCAAACGTTGACCGGTCTGCGGCGATAAAAAGGTTGGGGAGCACTGCTCTAAAATTGTAGAGAAAGAAGTATTGGCTATCTGGAAAAAAACTACTACTCGAAGGAGCAGAAAATGCCGAAAGACGAAATATTTTGGGGTTGAAGCGGGGACCGTGAGGGAGGGTCACGTGGTCAGGATCACTGACCTCTCCCCCGCGTTCTCTGCCCTTAGCGTCACCCCAAGTTTTCTCCTGTCTTGTGGAGTTTTGCGAATTGTCGCGTAAAATAATCTCTCCGTGTTGAGATTTTGCAAGCATATCTTGGTGCTATATTTGCTAACGCCGTATCATGCCCACGGCAACTTAACTTGTTGTATATATCTCTTTGTATATAGAATACTTTAGGACTATTTAATAAAATTCTTTTGAGTTACCAAGAGTTTGTCTTCATGTCTTGTGAAAATTTTCTAGGTGTAGTATTATACATCAACTTTTTTACTGATGGCTGCCATGAGCACCCAAGGTCTCTTTGATGCCAAAGATATAGATAAAGCTCTCCAATATTTGTAATAGGTATATGTAATTGTGTATCAGGCATTTGATAAGAGTTTTACTGTCTAACTTTTTGTCAAGTAATTTTACCCCCTGGATTTCAAGGCGAAAACACAGACGACACAAAGTAACCCCACTCAACGGGGCAACTTTGTGACACATTTTAACTTTAATTTCTCAATGGCAATTAAAGATACGGGTTAGTGCAATACATTACTACGCAAGGAAAGGATGTACCAAAGTTTTTCAATTGTTTGTTTTGGGCTGTTTTTAAAACTGATCGGCTGTCACAGGAAAAAACTTAAAATCCGTCACGAAGTAACCTCATCTTACGGTAGCCCGAGATTACCGAAGGTGGTTGGTTTGATTGCTAACCAACCTATTAATAATCCGTTTTTAATGCTAGACATTTTTTTTGAATGAGATCAGTGGGAGAGAGGGAATCTTTACAAATTCTCAGTATTTGGGATTTTAATGTGAATATTTTTAATTCCATATGAAAAAACTGTTAGTCAGTTTGGTGTCTCCTAATTACAAAATTATGTATCAGCTCCAACAACAAGAAAAGAATCAAGAAAAAGACTGTTGACGTATTAGTATCACCAATAATTCACCTCTGTAATTAATGCAAAGAAAAACAAAGAAATAAATAAGGTTAAAAAATCAAAGAATATACACTGCTGGCCACTGTAAATGCAACACCCTGAAGGAAACATGCAAATAACATGAAATTTACAACATGCATTAGCGGAGGTGAGACATGCAAATGATTAGAATTTCAGCACAGACACACATCACGCGCGCCTGTGGCGCCACTTCAAAGCGCTATTTATGCCTTGGAGATTTCGACGATTTCAAGTTCGGCAATTGTGTTTTTCTTGTGGTTTTTTCAAAAAAAGATCAATTATGCCTCCTCGAAAACAGCGATCATCTTTTGATCAAGTATCCGAGTGCGACAGAGGAAGGATAGTGGCCTACCGAGATTGTGGATTATCTTTCAGGAAAATCGGTAGTCGTGTTGGACGAAACCAAAAAACTGTAATGCGGATATGTGATTGTTGGATGCAGGAGGGTACGACGGACCGGCGTGTTCGATCGCATCCACCTCAGCGCATTACTTCACGTGATGACAGGCAAATTGTGCGCATGGCAGTGACGGATCGCTCAGTCACATCACGAACCATAGCACAGCACATGCAGTCTGTAACGCATCATCCAGTGTCTGCACGTACCATTCGACGACGTTTACAGCAGAGTGGTCTGTCCGCAAGACGTCCATTGCTTTGTCTACCCTTGACGCAGAATCACAGACGTCTCCGCCGCCAATGGTGCGATGACAGAAGGATGTGGACGGCAGAATGGAATGAAATTGTCTTTACTGACGAGTCACGCTTCTGTCTGCAACACCACGATGGTCGCATTCGAGTCTGGAGACACCGTGAAGAGAGGATGCTGAACAGCTGCGTTATGCACCGCCACACTGGTCCTGCACCGGGTATTATGGTATGGGGCGGTATTGGATATCACTCTTGCACACCTCTAGTACGCATTGCCGGTACTTTAAACAGCCAGCGCTACATCTCCGAGGTGTTGGAGCCAGTTGTCCTTCCTTACCTTCAGGGCTTGCCCACAGCCATATTTCAACAGGATAATGCGCGACCACACGTAGCACGCATTGTCCAACGGTTCTTCGTCAATCGCCTGATTGAATTGCTTCCCTGGCCGCCTCGCTCTCCGGATCTTTCGCCGATAGAAAACATGTGGTCCATGGTTGCTCTACGATTGACCCAGATTCCATCCCCAGCTGCCACAGCAGATCAACTTTGGCAACGTGTGGAAGCTGCTTGGTCTGCTGTACCCCAAGAACTCATCCAAAGTCTCTTTGAATCAATGCCGAGGCGTGTGGCAGCGGTGATCTCCAACAATGGCGGCTACTCTGGCTACTGATTTTGGCAGGAACCACACTTCACAGAAGTCTATAAATTTAATCATTTGATACTTGGTCAACATGTTATCTACAAATTAAATTTTGTTGTGATATCTCTTGTCTTTCTTGGTGTTGCAATTTGGGTGGCCAGCAGTGTAGTAACAAACTGATGCATTGGGGAACAACAATTTCAGTTTGCGTTCTATGTGGCAAGGAGTAGTGTTCAACTTGAACAACCATGAAAGAAAATTAAATAGAGGTCTTTTTTTAAATCAGTATTTTTGATTTTTTATATGAACGTCCTACGCAAGATAGCAATTGTTGGTGAAAAGAACACCTTTATGTTTAGATCCATAACATCCATTCAAGAAATATTCTCAAACAATTTGAAAGTTATTAATTTTCTTCCAGCAGTGAATTTTACGCAATTTTTTTGGCCTTTAATCGCATAAAAAGTTGATAATACTTTTTTGTTGAATTATAATGCTGAAATTAATCTGAGCATAGAAAATATGTTTTGACTATACATACTTTTAAGAATGAAATTGCCTAGAGATATATATTAACCAGATTCGTCAAAATATTTATTTATGTCGAAAGTAATTGGAAAAGAACCTGGTGTTAACGCAAGTGATACTTATGCAAGCATCTGTGCGTAGTTCTAATATCTTTCCTCGAGTAAACTCTCTAAGTAAACAGGGGAAATCTTTACGTACCAAGAAATTTAATTAACGACCTTGCATAGATATGACGTCAATTCTTCCTTTTAAACAAAATACAAACAAGTTAGTCTTTACTGTAGATTTCAAATTATGTATCTCCCATAATTTTACTTCCTTATATTTCAGAGCAACGGGTCAGAATTCCTAAGCATTTGAAAACTTTAACTCTTTTTCGAAAATACGCGTTTAAATTAAAATTCATCAGAAACTGACCAGTTTAAATTTTGCCGTTTCAGAAACTTTAGAGGAATGGAATGCATATTATGAGATTTTCCCACAATGCTGAGATTCACTACGGTTGTAAATACTGGCTTTAAGAATTCCAGAGACATGAGGTTCGAGTTTTGTGTCTGGAAGACAGTCGGGTGTCCAACCATTAGAAAGAACGGTCACGGTGCTTTATGAAGCAAATTACTAATGATCATGGTGGGGGAAAAAATTCAACTTCGACAAGAAAGTAAATAAATACAGGGTGTCCGATCTAAAAGTATTCAAAAGTTATGGCATATTTTTATGGGGAATTCCCATTAGAATTAAAAAAAAATATTTAAACAGAAAGAACATCTCATCAAGTTTTAATACTTATAGCTTTCGATGTGTGCACCTTTTGTAGCAAGACAAACGTCTAAACGGTAATCCAGTTTTCTCCAAGGGCCGAATTACTCTCCAAGTTATTTGACTACAAGTTATTAGACTCTCCAAGTTATTAGACGAATTACTTGAATGAAACGCTTCTTCAACTCATCCACAGTTTCAATTTTTTGTTTATACACTAATAACTCCTGATACGCTACGAAATACTTGGGGTGCACACATCGAAATCTATTGATATTAAAACTTGGTGAGATATTCTTTCAGTTTAAATAGGTTTTAAAAATTCTAATGGGTAGTTCCTTAAAAATAAGCCGTGACTTTTGGATACTTTTAGACTTGGCACACTGTAATATACAGAGGCTGTTCACACATTTTTTAGACGATGTATATTGTATTCACAAAACTAAATTACATAAAATTCTTGTGGTTTAAATGTTCTATTTGACATCCCTTATTCTGAACTATTTTTCGACACCGCAATTTCCAGGATAATAATGCCTTTTGAAGTGTCAGAAGAGGTATTCTATCCCATTCCTCCTGAACAGCTTTCCAGAGTCCTGTAAGGGTTTTGGGACGACGTTTGGATAATGCAGATTTTAAAAGTCCGAAAGCACAAAAATCCATAGGTGATACATCGGGAGATTTAGTAGGGATATCAGTGAAGGGTATGGCCTTGATACCAGTTTTTTGTTCCATTTATTTTAGGAAATTTACAGTGGATTTTGATGTGTGACTGCTAGCTTTGTCCTGATGGAGTCTCACAGATTGATGGCACTGTGGGTAAAGCGATGGTATTTCATTCAGAAAAATTGGCGACAAAATATGTTCCTGATAGTATTTGGAGTTAATCTTGACATTTTTTTCCACTCTCTTTATTTTTAACTTGCCATTATAAGAAAAACCAGCAACAATCATGAATCCCTTAGAAAAACTTTCGATTCTTTGAACCATGTACTTAATTTTTTTTCTCCCCTTTTATGATAATAAACGGCTCTTTTTTTGTTGCAATCATTTAAATACACCCATGATTAATCTATTGTGACAATTGTTTTCCATTTTTCTTTGGGTAAGTGTTTCTCATACAGAATTCTGCCGCGTGTCCTGCGTTCAGCGATATGATGCGGAAGAAGACGATGCACATTGCGTTTTTTCGCTTTCTTAAGATTTAAATCAACGTTTATCATTTTGTTTACAGTGGACACCGAGCATTTTAATGATTTTGCAACTGTCCTTTGACTAGGGGGATTTTCTTTTAACATTAACCTTTTCTTTACGTACCTTTGCAATAGTCGAAGATGTCCGTTTTTTCCTTGGATACTTGTTTGGAATTTTTGTCCCATTTGAGGCTCCAATTTGACGTTTTTTTCCTTTCTTGTTGACGATATTACCTATCGACGCTTTAGATATCACAAAACCATGACTCTCACATCGTTTTTGGATAACGGAGTATGCATATTTCCCTTCGAAAGAGCAAAATTGTAGCCTTCGAACCACTGCTTTGTTAAAAACGCCATTTTGAATAAAATCAAAACTTTCAAGCCATAGACGATAATTTGGACTTCTAAAAACATAGTTCAATTGCAATTATTTCTTTTGCAGCAAACAATTTTTTATTACCGCTTGCCAAAATCGTCTAAAAAATGTGCGAACAGCCTCTGTATATATTTTTTTCAATGCGGAAGGCACTTGACTTCACATTGATCCATGAAGATCCGCGAAGTTTTTCTGGCTACTTTATTATGGGAGCATCATATAGGTGTGCCAACATTGCTGCCTATGAGGGGGACGACATGGAAACGTCCAAGCCTTATTTGGGATTTGAATCCAAGCCCTCTGCGTGGAAACTCAGGGCGCTAACCACTATACTATGTGGGTGGCAGTAAACAAATTATAAATGAACAAATAATTTTGCAAGATCTATACCCTGTTCTTTTGCTCTCAGACATAAGTTGAAGGAAAAAGTAATGAATGGTGTATACAAAAATATGCGAGTTCACTATATAGGCGCGTTAGTTTGGTAAATCGAATGCAACCCGCTCGAGGAATAAAGCATGAAGTGCTTAAAACACTAGTAGGATTTTCAGTGATGATTGATTGATTGAGAGCGCTACGGTCATTTTTTTTTGCTATGCGAGGGCTAATGAGGCCGGGACCTACAGCTTAAGGCTGCTGTGAACTAACCCCATTGGATTCGCTCCTCTCATTGTTAACTTATAGTGGAAATGTGTCCAAGAATTGCTGATTTGGATTTAAAGGATTTTTTTTAAATGTATTCCGTAAGAGGGAAAGAAATTTTACATCTTGGGACATTTTCCTGTTTTTTTAAAATGCGAATAATACTTTAAAATTTAAACTATTCGGGGAAAAATTCTGGTATAGTGTGTTTTAAACGCTTCTAAATTCCTTTGGTGGTCGAAATTTATAAATTGAATTCTGTTGCAAGGTGCGCAAAAGTTCAGGCTATCTGAAAATACCATTTTTATTGGATTATCAGTATTTATGTAGCTATAAATTTTAGGCAATTTTTCTACGTAGGTTAACATTAAGGGCCTGTTCACATAGGAGTCCGTCGCGTTGCGTCAAGGAAAAGATGCCGTTGAGACGAAAATAAACTAATCATAGACCTCCAAACGATTAGCAATGAAATTTTTAACGCCTATGATTGGTTAATTTTCGTCTCAACGTCATCTTTCCCTTAACGCTACGCAACGGATTCCTATGTGAACAGGCCCTAAGGCAAGCGAATCCAATAGGGTTAGTATACAGTAGCCTTAAAACCTATTCCGAAGGGTGCAAACATCCATGTCAACAATGGGATTCGAGCCCACAGACTCCGGTATAAAGTTTGCCACTACGTTTTAGCCCTTCGGTCATTAACAGATAGGGTTTTCAGTGAAACCTGTGTATTTCTTTGCAGGAATTATATGTTTTTTTTTTTTTTTTTTTGGGGGGGGGGATGCAACCTACCTTTAGATGCTACATGTCTTACATATCTACATGTTTATATCTACCTTTAGATACAAAAATTGTCATGTATTCGGTCTTAGTTTTTTCCGTAATAAATTCAGGTATTTGGTATCGAAATTCAAAGATATGGCGTAATTAATAAAAACGTAACAAGTATTAAGAACGTATGAAAGCAGTTGAATTTCTCCTCCTTTAAAAACAGACGTAATTTCTGTTATCATAAATTTTTCTGACGGGTGAGCATTTGGGTTGTTATTTAAGTTTTATATGCCATATTTTAAAATCGATATAACGCTTAAAATATGAGTTTGCTTTTCAGAAATACATTAAAATTACTTTCTTTCCAATTCTACACCTACAGGAAAGTTTTGGTGAATAATTTTACCCTTTTAATTTCGTTTTAATTAACTTTTAATTTTCCATATTTTTTGTGAGTTTGAAATATCAAACACTAGGATTATCTTTTGTTGGACCAGGTGAATGTTTGATATAAAAGTCTTATTTTCTGTAATAACTTAAGGAAACTTTAATGCATTAAGGGGGCAAGGGACTTTCAGCCGCCTTTTATTTAAAATTTTAAATATTTTAGTCACATATACGAAACTAGCTGAAAACCCGCACTTCACTACGGAGTACATTCAAATTAAATACAACGGTCAATGTATGCAATTATATATATATATATATATATATATATATATATATATATATATATATATATATATATATATATATATATATATATATATATATTTATACTAAATACGACGATCAATGTATACAATTGATGCATGAAAAAACAAAATATATATTTATAAAAAAATCGTAAGGGATATTTTTATAGATAAAATAATGTAGAAAATATTCAAATTAAATCTAATAGGACGTGCTAAAGAATATAGTACAGTTAATATAATACAGTTTGAGGATCATATCTTTTACTGTATTTTAATATTTTTTTGGATAATGTCCAATTTGTCTGCCGCATTAGCAAGAAAATAAAAATCTTTTTTGTCTATTTATTTGTTATGCACGTGACTATAAATTTATTTAAAGTACCAGAAAAAGAAATCATGTAATCAGCATTTAATACATTAAATTCTAAAAATTAATATTTAAAAATTCAACAAAAATCAGAAAATGGAGGTAAATATTCGAAAAATGTTTCATTTTAAAGGGATTTTTAGGATCTTTCTTGTTATATAAATTTCCTAACCCTCCAATTATTATTTTAAGTGCAAACTTAAAGTTACTAAAACAGCTTAAAAATTTAATTTTAAAAAAATCTAAGAAGAATTTTTCAAAAATCTTTCTTAGTGCACCCCTACACTCTAAGAAGAATCGCCATGCAAAATTTCAGCCCTTTAGGTCCAATGGATTGGTCTGTGCGTTGTATGTCATTCAGTCAGCCAGTCAGTTACGGAACTGTTTTATATACATGTATATAGATGAGAATAATTAATATTGATTTCTACTAAGTTGAAGATACTTAGAATTCCCAAATGAGTATTTTGTGGAAAAAGTATTTTGTGGACCTATTTTTCAAAAAAATTCTCAAAAAATGCTAGCATTTTTCAAAATGCTCCATGTGCATTACTTTTCTTCCAATTTTAACGTCGAATTACGTACTTCCATAACGGTCCGAGGTAAAGTAAAATTTCAGGCGGTAAAACAGTCGTCGCGAGTTATAAATCTAGAGTTGCAGAATATTATTTCTAAGAGGTGTTTTTTGTTTTCTCCCTTTATCTCCCTTCATACTGAGCCAAAATCGATAAATGAGATACCATTTTAAAGATTAAGATTAAGATTGGGGTACCATTTTAAAGATTAAGATTAATATTGGGGTACCATTTTAAAGATTAAGATTAATATTGGGGTACCATTTTAAAGATTAAGATTAAGATTGGGGTACCATTTTAAAGATTAAGATTAATATTGGGGTGCCATTTTAAAGATTAGGAATTTTATTCTATAAGAAAAGAGGTAAGCAACGATAACTAATCCTACGTTAATAACCCGCGGTAATTTCGTCAGAAGAGACTACCTGAAAATTTTTATTACAAATTTCTCAGGATTATTAAATGAAGTGTTTCCCACATTGAAGTGCATCATTCTTAGAAACCACAAATATTTTTCCAATTCATAGATCATGAAATAAAAAAAAACATAAAAAAATCAGGCAGATGAAGAAAAATAATTGAGGCGTTGACGTTGAAAAGAGGGTAAGTGTCAAAATTTCCAAAAAGTAATTTTTCACTGATAGGGTTTGTTCCAAGGCTAATGGCGTTGAACAGAAGGTAAGTGTCTAGCTCAGAACTAAATCAAACTAGCTAGACACTTACCTTCTTTTCAATGCCATTAGCCCTGGAACAAACCCTTGTATCAGTGAAAACATACTTTTCTGAAATTTTGTCACTTACCCTCTTTTCAACGTCAAAGCCTCAATTATTTATGGATTTAGATTCATACAAAAAAATCATTGCACAATTGTGTTTATATATGTACAGTAAACTTATTATTAAACATTTAAAGTTTTTAAATGATTTCGAATGCACATAGACCATTTTGAAAAGTGCTAGAATTTTCCAATTTTCTTCTTTAAAACACGCATTATTATGCCAAAAAAACCTTATTTTGAATTATAAGGGTCTTTAGAGTAATAAAAGAGAATACAAATAATTCTTATTTTGCTTATAGAGTTAAAACTGAAAATAAATAATTACAAGATAAAAAGAACTCTTTATATACCATGTTTTTAAATTTTCTGTTGAATCATATAAACTTGACAATTCTATGTATTAATAAATACTTTTTGATGAATTATCCCATCAACTTGAAAGAAAATGAAGTTAATTCGAAGTTAACTTGCGTTTAACATTTAGTTCCCATCCCGGCTAATAGATGGCTGCACCAGTCGGGAAGTTGCACTGCTGGCACCCAAATTGCAACACCAAGAAAGACAAGAGATATCACAACAAAATTTATTTTGTAGATAACATGTTGACCAAGTATCAAATGATTAAATTTATAGACTTCTGTGAAGTGTGGTTCCTGCCAAAATCAGTAGCCAGAGTAGCCGCCATTGTTGGAGATCACCGCTGCCACACGCCTCGGCATTGATTCAAAGAGACTTTGGATGAGTTCTTGGGGTACAGCAGACCAAGAAGCTTCCACACGTTGCCAAAGTTGATGTGCTGTGGCAGCTGGGGATGGAATCTGGGTCAATCGTAGAGCAACCATGGACCACATGTTTTCTATCGGCGAGAGATCCGGAGAGCGAGGCGGCCAGGGAAGCAATTCAATCTGGAGATTGACGAAGAACCGTTGGAAAATGCGTGCCACGTGTGGTCGCGCATTATCCTGTTGAAATATGGCTGTGGGCAAGCCCTGAAGGTAAGGAAGGACAACTGGCTCCAACACCTCGGAGATGTAGTGCTGGCTGTTTAAAGTACCAGCAATGAGTACTAGAGGTGTGCGAGAGTGATATCCAATACCACCCCATACCATAATACCCGGTGCAGGACCAGTGTGGCGGTGCATAACGCAGCTGTTCAGCATCCTCTCTTCACGGTGTCTCCAGACTCTAATGCGACCATCATGGTGTTGCAGACAGAAGCGTGACTCGTCAGTGAAGACAATTTCATTCCATTCTGCCGTCCACATCCTTCTGTCATCGCACCATTGGCGGCGGAGACATCTGTGGTTCTGCGTCAAGGGTAGACAAAGCAATGGACGTTTTGCGGGCAGACCACTCTGCTGTAAACGGCGTCGAATGGTACGCGCAGACACTGGATGATGCGTTACAGACTGCATGTGCTGTGCTATGGTTCGTGATGTGACTGAGCGATCCGTCACTGCGATGCGCACAATTTGCCTGTCATCTCGTGAAGTGGTGCGCTGAGGTGGATGCGATCGAACACGCCGGTCCGTCGTACCCTCCTGCATCCAACGATCACATATCCGCATTACAGTTGTTTGGTTTAGTCCAACACGACTACCGATTTCCCTGAAAGATAATCCACAATCTCGGTAGGCCACTATCCTTCCTTTGTCGAACTCGGATACTTGATCAAAAGATGATCGCTGTTTTCGACGAGGCATGATTGATCGTTTTTTTAAAAAACCACAAGAAAAACACAATTGCCGAACTTGAAATCGTCGAAATCTCCAAGCCTTAAATAGCGCTTTGAAGTGGCGCCACAGGCGCGCGTGATGTGCGTCTGCGCTGAAATTCTAATCATTTGCATATCTCACCTCTGCTAATGCATGTTGTAAATTTCATGTTATTTGCATGTTTCCTTCAGGGTGTTGCATTTACAGTGGCCAGCAGTGTAGTTAAAAATCGATTGCAAGATTTGTACGGGAGAAACACACAAACACACAAACACACAAACACACAAACAGACAAACAAACAAGAAAGCGAGTTAATAAAAACATGGTAAAATATTAGAAGTTGAAGGGCCCTTGTTCCTTCAAATACATAAAATTATTAAAACGTAGCATGCGGTCAAAAACTTGAGAAAAAAGGTCTATTTCTATTTCTCTAAGTTCTCTGATTATTGGATAATAATTTCTTTTTTAAATTGGAGCCTATTTTGTTTGTTGATTAAGTTTCTTGTAATTCCGCCTTTAACTGTACAAGGGACCTTCAACCTCGTTTTTTGAATTTTCAATATTTTACTCAATATACCACATGAGTATAATTGATATTCTTTTTTTACTTCATTGAAGTCCCTTATAATTCACAAATAAATATTTTGTGGAAGAATAACACTAGTTTTTCAAAAATTCTTCAAAAGTGCTGGAATTTTTCAAAATGCTCCATGAGCAATCATTTTCTTCTGATCTCTTCCATATTTCTCAGGCTTGCTAATGGAAGTGTTTTCCACAAACCTGTTCATAGTTTCTTCGAAACCTCAAATATTTTTCAAATTTATAGACCACGAAATAAAGCAAAAACATGTAAAAACATAAAAAATAACAGTCAGAATAAAAAAAAGTTATTAATGACTTTGGATTCATACAAGAAAAAAATTCAGTGTACAATTGTCTTTATAAACCTACGGTAAACTTATATTGAAAAAAGTTAAGGTTTTTAAGGGGGTCCAGGACAAAAAATTCTTCAAATTTTTGAAATTTTTTTATTGAATTAAAAAGTTCTGTGTTCCTTTCCGCTTAAAATGACGTTTAAATCATGTTCCTCTCTTAATTAGAACAGGGGAAATTTTTTTTCTTTTTTTTTGCAACATTCTAATAGCAGCCAATCTTTGTTTAAAAGTGTAAATGCGTTTTTCGGCATGATGGGTTTTGTCACCATTTCTCGTTTTTAAATTGTTATAAATCAAGAATCATCAAAGAAAAATGGTTCAAACTTAGGACATGTCTTTTTGAAATATTTTTCTTTAATTTTGATTCAGCAAATTTGAAGAAATTATTTACTTTTGAAAATATGATTTTTTTAAAAATAAGTAACATAATTTTTTTTGAAATTTTTACTCAAAATATTTTTAATATTTTAAAAATTAATATTTTAAAAAACGCTGAATCAAAATTAAAACTTATATATTTCTATTTGATTAAATGAAAAAATTTTGAAATTCGACAAATGATATTTCGAGTTATAACAATTTTAAATTACTCACATTTAAAAAAAAATTTAACTTCAACATTTTTAAAAACTTTATGAGACATTTTATGATGTGGGTTTGTTTACAAATTATATGGTTAACTATCACAAAAAAATTAAAAATTTTAACTCAATAAATAAATTTTTTTATTAAATGTGTTCCGGACCCCCTTAAATAATATAGAATGCGCATGGAACATTTCGAATAAGTTAGAATTTTTGAAATATTTTTTTTGAAAAACACGCATTATTCTGTCAAAAATCTTTCTTTTGAATTCTAAGGGTTCCATGTAGTCAAAAAGAATATTAATTATTCTCATTCTGCATATTGACTTAAAAATTGAGAATAAAAAAAATTGAGGTAAGGTCCCTTGTCCCCTTAAATCTGGGTAACATTAAAGCTCTAGATTTCCTTAAGAGAAATTTAATGCGGCAAAAGCGAGGCACATAGAATCCTATTTTTAATAATCCGTATTAACATTTGAAACAGGGTAAGCGAAATTTTTGATAAAATGGATTGTGTGTCAACGAGTTATCTTATTTTTAATCATATTTTACTGTTTAAATCGTTAAGTTTAGTTGAAGAATCCTGAGTTGGTCTCTAACCTCTTTGCTTCCATGTCTTGTCTGAAAGAGGAATTATTTATTTATAATGAAATAATTATTTCAATATAAAATTATAATTTTATATTTTAAATAAAGGCGAACTTCTCAGTAATATGGCTCTGCGCAGCTATAATTAGAGGAAAACGAAAAGAAAAAATTTCAAATATTTTGACAAAAGGTCAATTAATCACAGATGTCGCAAAAAACATTTTTTGCTTACTATATAAAGGTATCTCTCTATTCTAAAAGAAATTAACTCCCTCTGCCGCTGTCAAAGGCTTGTCACGCTATCTCCTCCGAAACCGCTGGGGGTATGGGGTCGAGAGCGATACCAATGGATGCAGAAAACTGGGGGGACCAAAGTAAAACATGTCTCATCTTCGTCGGACTTTAAGTTTTTTTATTGTATGTTTTGTGGGAAAATATTGACTTTTTCATCTTCGATAACTCGCCAAAAAATGATCGTAGAATTTTGATCTATTTACAATCTAAGACTACAGACATTACTCTTTCAAACTAGACCTCATTTGTTTAAAAATATTTTAAAACAAGACTAATATTTTCATCAAAAAATGAAGCACAGTTTTTCAAGAAATATTGACTTTTTCATATTCAGATTACGATAACTTCTTTCTTTTAAAAACAATGAGAAACAATTAATACTTAAAGTTGAATTAAGAAACGCAAAGCTAAATTGAAATAAATAATTAAAGAATCTCAAAAAAAAAAAATCGATTTTTCGCAATATTAAAATTAGCTCGAACCGTGATTTAACTTTCTTATCTTACATAACAGCAGATATGATAGGTAGACGGAATTAGAATGGGCTAGATACGTGTATCAAAGAGATTTCAGTATCTCTCCTTTTTTCAAATATTTTATTTCAGACTATCTACACGTTTAAGATATAATATTTTTAAAAGCACCCTCTTTGACTCAAATCGACAGAACTATCGATCTTTACTTTTTCATCACACAGAATGGCTCGAAGTGTGTTCTTTCTGATGATTTATCCGAGCCGTATTTGGGGAACTAAAAGCTGTTGAAATAATTATTGCTTTGAGCCTCAGTAAAAATGAGATCGGAAACTAGACCAACTTTGTAAATAAATCATGAATAAGTTACGTTTTGCTTTACTTTTGAGAGTACTTTCATTCTCGTAATTATTTTAAATTACTTTGCTCTTGAAGTCCATTTAGCTGTAAAAGTCTGCGTTAAAATGTTTGATTTATTAAGTTTGAAATTGTGCTTTGAGAAAATGTTCAATTTTCGGAAGAGAGCTTTCTGCCAGTTGAAAATCTCCAAGTTTAGAATTTTAAGAGCCTTTCTTCTGGCCCTTGATTTTTTTTACTTCATCTAATCCATGCATGCACCGAGAACATATCCTCGTATCAATTATTATAGGAGATGTAAAAGGAGTTACTATTAGAGAAATATTAACAAAACTTTCATGATAGAAATGAAAATGATAATAGTACTGATTATTTTGAAAATACCAATCACTACATACAAGCACACACATTTTATATGCATACATATATACCCCTCCCCAATTTTTAATTTTTTCATAGCTGTTGCTCTTTAAATTTTACCTTCTTTGAATATTATAATTAGGGGTATGTAAATTTCACATAAAAAATATCGAAATTTCGCAAAAAAATTACAATATATAAAATTTCGCATTTATTCGCAAATATATATACACACACACATATATATATATATTTATATATATATATATTCAAAAATTTCGCATTTATTAAATAAAATCACAATTTTACTTGGTTAGGTAAGTATCAAAATTCTTAGTTAAAAACTAACATTGTAGTAGTCTCCACATTCTTTTCCTTAAGTCTTTATCAATAAGTAATAAGCAAATTTCGAGAGTGAGATATCTCCGTTAAAGACCATTGATGGTCTTAGGTAAGCAATTATGTTTATAAATTATTTTTATTATTACATAATTTTGCTTAAAAAGCCGTTTAACACAGAGTTTTCGCCTAAAAGTAGTAAAGAAATAATTTTTGAATTTAGTCGCTCATATCGGCAAATTTCACATTTATTCGCATCTATTTTGTAAATACGAAAATTACGTATTCCTAATCATAATCTAAATTGAATAGTTACGCTATTTTTGTTGCTATTTTAGTATTCCAGTCTGTGTTGAATAGTTTCAAAGTGCTGCTTGGTGAATCATTGCTGATATACTGTCTGCAATTATGCTCCATGTTTTAAAGATTTTGAGAGAGAAGCTTTAATGCATCCTGCTGTTATGTGCCGGGTGACTGGAGAATCAACCTGCTTGATGCCTGGTTTAAATGTTGTTGGCGTTTATTCCTTTTATTTTGTTTATTCTATTTTTGGATGGATTGTCCAGTGCCAAAGTGTGTCAATCTTGATTATCGATTTTTTTCAGGAAAATTCCTTTGCTAAAAGGTTATATTTGACAAGACGAAGGTATCATTAAGATTCATTTCACATTTTTTAAAAACTTGATTTATTTTCAGGCACTGAATTTCAGTTTGAACTTCGTTCGTTAGTTATGTGTGGTTTTCACCTAGAAATGAATATCGGCAGAGACAGGTCCATGAGTAACAAAAACAGGTAATTGTTCACCTTTACGACGGGCGTTAAATATCAATCAGCAACAGGATTGACAGCATATTTACTGTACAATTTACCTTCCGGGGTAAATCCTACAAATGAGCTCTTTGAGCAGAAGTTTTGACAGATGTTAGAATCCCCTTTGTTTGAACTTCGATATAAATTTCAATAATTGAAGATTTTGACTCTTCTCCATTTCCTGGAGTCTGTTATATTAAACAGAAAACAGATGCAACGATTACTAAATGTACTCTAATTGTTTAAATGAATGGTACGATAACATTTTCTAAAATTTTAAGTAATCTCTTTATCGAGGGAAAGTTTCGATTATTATAACAAAGAAAAATATTTTTTGAACACCAATTAACGAATAGCTATGTTTTCAGATGTAACACCAACAAGATAATTTAATAACTGCAGTAAAAGTTTATTAAATGTAATAATTTTTCAATGTTTGAGTTTCTGTTCATGAATCATTGAGTTTCATATCATGTACCTCAAACACAATGGAAAATAATATTAATATAGGCAGAAAAGTAACACGCTAATGAATAGAGCTTAACTTCAAATAATCAATGAAGCTAAATTAAACTTGTCAGTAGACTAATAAAGTATTGATTTTATAGTATTATGGCCCTCAGATTTCTCCATATAAAATATTTATTCTTAAAATTCTTAAGTTTCTTGGATCCTTTTAAATAATTTAGAGGAAATAGAATACTAAAGCTAATTTTTATATTTTTCCTGATTTGACATCATTCAATCTTTTGTATTAATAAAAGTGCCAGATAAAATATTCCCTCCTCTTTCCCATTTTAGCACAAGCTTATATGGTCAAAATCAAATAAGTTACCCTCACAAGTCCACCATTGTAGTTAAGTTATTAAATTTCTTTAGGATTTTTAGACGATATTTTAGATGGGGATTCCGACATTGTTCGTTTCCCAAATATTTACGCAATTTAAAAAAAATATGTACTACTATGCATGCACACAGATGTGTGCAAATTACGTTTGTATACACCGCTGCGCATATTTGTATTGCTGCCATTTTCGGGGTAGCTGTTCCGCGGCATGTATGATCTTAAGGCTCGGTGCACACGAGCGATCCGGTGTCGTTGCGGCACCGCAGTTGCGATCAGGCAGTACATAGAGTTGAACTAACCGACTCACACGGACGACGCGCGTCGTCCGTGTGAGTCGGTTAGTTCAACTCTATGTACTCTATGTACTCTATGTACTCTATGTACTCTATGTACTCTATGTACTCTATGTATATGGGGTGCAACGTAGATTTACCTACTCGTGGTGCACCCTGGGTAACGCTAAGTGATCTACATTTCTGGCATTATGTGCTGCTCTCAGAGAGGATTTTTCGTGAGGGTCCTTCAGTGGGATGCAAGTGGTCTTTCCCAAAGCAAGAGAACTGAATTAATGCAGTCTTTACGGGACCATGATATTGACATTTTTACAGTGATGGAAGCAAATCTTACACCGGAAAAACTACAGTTCTTTCCCTTTAATGGTTATGACCTTTTTATTTTGCAAAAATCAAGACAAATAGCTAGTGGCATTTTAACCGGTGTAAAGAAGGGACTTCTGGTCAAATTCAAAATAATCAAGGACATGAGTTATAGTTCGGACAAAAGTGAGGTTACACTTTTGGATGTGTGGAAACACAACACACACTTTAAAATATATGCTATATACAATCCTCCGAACAACAAACCAAGTTTTACTTATCTCAATAAGTCATCAAAGACAATTCTGATAGGAGATTTTAATGCCCATTCGCCCACATGGGGTTACCAGGATGTAAATGACCCTGGCAGAGAAGTGGAAGATCTTATAAACTCCTCTACTTTCGAATTGGTCTATGACTTTCAGGACTTAAAGACATTTTTGCACTATAATGGAAAATCTTATAATCCAGATCTTTTACTCGTTTCATCAGATATATCCCCTAATACCAAAAGACAAGTTCTAGATGACCCTGGTACAGGACATCGACAGGTTATATTTAACGTTACTTTTTCTACTCCAGATCAGAATCTAGGGACATCAAAAACGTCTTGGAATTTCAAAAAAAGGTAATTGGAACGGATTTAAAGAGCTAACGGACCATGCGCTTGGTCCTAACAAAATAGATTGGAAAGCTGGAGTTGATTCATCTACCCAGCAAATTACAAATAAAATTATCGAGTGTGCCAAAAAATGTATTCCAAGAGGTAAATGCAAAGCATATAGATTGCTCTGAACAGAAGAACTTAAGACAATAAAGGATAAAAGAAACAGACTCCGGAAAAAGACAGAAGTAACAGAACGTCCAACCGATGTTCAAGCATGGCGTACACAAGCCGTGCTTTTTAAGACAGCTGTTCTTTCAGAGAAAAGAACATCCTTTAATAACTTTATCTCCAAAATGAACTTCCAGAGAGATGGGAAGAGTGTAAGGTATACACAAGATTCGATTCACAAGAATCGAACTTTTGAGTGAATGAATTAAAGAAGCTGCTTGAAATATGCTAATTTCGGCATACGGGCTTAGTATAAATACCATGCAACGTCATTAATAAAAAAAAGGTGGTTAGGGTTGAAGAAGGTTGTTAAAGTTGATAGATAAGCGATAGGGAGCTACGAGGTATGCAGCTCCAGTACTATCCTGAGCTAGTGCTGAGGGGGCCCAAAGTTTACGTGGCAGAATTGCTGGTTTGACTTACTGTTTGTGAGTATTGAAAATATATTGTTCTTGAAAGCTGTATTTATATATTCCGTACAAGTAGTACGTATGCTTATTTCTGTAAAAGCAAATTCTATATGTGCAACGAACTCAATAAACATTGTTTCGTGTATAAACAGTGTTTGTATCAAATTCATTTAGAGTGCCACTTCAAATTATATACACCCAAGTCTGGGTAGAAGTGAGCTATTTAGAAACTCTATAAGAGAGCTTTTAAGTTCCTTGCAAATATTAAAAATGGCAATATCAGTACCGCAAAGAAACCATTTATAATCAATGATATGACCATTTCGTCATATCCAAAAATTGCAAATGCATTTGCACAACATTTCTCTGATATTAATCAAAAATCTAATTATTGTAATAAACAATCCAAAACTTTGAAAAAGACTATTAAAGCTATTTGCAGTCCGACCTCCTTGCCCCAGCCCTCCCTGCCAATTTTCTCTGATCAAATTACTTTTGATGAACTCTCTACGGCTTTAAACAACTTAAAATCAATAAATCTCCAGGTGATGACGCTATCCATGCCGAATTCTTGCTACACCTGGGATCACGAACAGTGGAGACTATCTTAAAGCTGTTTAACATTATATGGATCTCTGGCTGTGTCCCTTCTTTGTGGCGCAGATCTATCATAATTCCAATCCATAAAAAGGAAAAGGACAAGGGAGATTTTAGGGGTTATAGGCCTATCTCATTAACATGTATCCTATGCAAAACCATGGAAAGAATAATTGCAGGGAGGCTTAATTGGTATATCGAATTCTGTGGCTTTGTGGCCAATGAACAAGCAGGATTCAGACAGTTCAGATCAACTAACCAACATGTCGCTCTCTTTAGCCAGACGGTAAAGGATGCTCTGGACAAGAAACATATTCTCTCAGCTGTTTTCGTAGACTTAAAATCTACCTATGATAAGGTTTGCAGGGAAAGCCTTTTGTTGAAGATGCATAATATTGGTATCCACTCGAGTATGTTTCATTGATTCAGAAGTTTTCTCGTCCAGGTATCTGTAGAGTACGCTTCGAAAATTGCTTCTCGCATTTCAAGAATCTTAAAACTGGTCTCCCTCAGGGTGCCGTCACAAGTTGTTTACTCTTCAACATTTATATAAACGATCTTATTATTGACCTGCTGAAGATAAGTAATGTTAAATTTTCTACTTTATGCAGATGATTTTGTTATCTGGACCGAAAACCCTAAAAATCAAGCTAAACTACAAACTGAAACTACCTTAAATCAGGCTTTAAATAAATTAAGCGACTGGTGCCATGTTAATAACATGGAAGTTAATCTAGAAAAAACTGTTTATCAAACTTTTCCCCTCACGCACGAACCGATCACTTTGAACTTATTTTACCAAAACTTCCCTGTTCTTCAGACCACCCACTTCTCCTACCTGGGTGTTGTTTTTGACCGAAAATTGACCTGGAAATAGCACGTTAAAAATATATTGGAAAGAGCTACCAAGAGGCTTACGTTAATGAAAAGAGTTGCTGGCTCTAAGTGGGGATGCTGTAGAACAACCTTGGATTTGACTTATAATTCCTATATTATGCCACTTATCACTTATTGTTCCGAACCTTTGGTGGCGGCAAGTAAACAGGTTTTGGATTCCCTGGAAAGATTCCATAACCAAGCCCTTAGGCTTATAACGGGAGCTGTTAAGACAACCCCGATTGATGCACTTTTGATATCCACCCAACATATGAACATCAAATCAGTTATAGAAGAGAGGGCACTTATTTTATGGGTAAAGATTGAAAGACTACCAGATTGTCTTCCCTTGTGGAATAGCCCTTTGTAATTATCTACACGGAACATTAAAACCCAAAATGGTTTCCTCCAGAGAGTTTTTGGGATGAGAGAACAACTAGGATTGAACTGGAAGAAGGAAAATCTTATTAAGTCACAATGTCCTACTGAAGGAAGAAAGTACACGGTTAGGACACACCTTTTAAGTGAGGTTTCTAAGAAAGAAACAAATGACTTAAAACTAAAAGCAGTAGCTTTGGAGACTATTTATGATCTGTACCCAGATGAGGACTGGCTTCACGTGTTTACGGACGGCTCCATGATGACTGACCGTATTAATGCTGTCGCTGGAGTCTACAGCAAGCTCTTCTCTTTTTACACTCCTGTCGGAAAATATAAAACAGCCTATGATGCGGAGATTTCAGCAATTCAGATCGCCTTGTCACAACTCCAATGTCAAAGTGAAAATTTTTCAAGGGCTGTTATACTATCAGATTCCAGGGCTGCCCTCCTGACCATTGCTTCATCTGAGGCACCGGCGTTAGCCGATATTTTAAATATTCGTCTGGCTCTTAATGATCTAATTGAAAACCATAGAGAGGTTGCGTTGCAATGGGTGCCAGCGCACTGCGGAATCCTGGGAAATGAGGCAGCTGATTCTCTGGCAAAAAAGGCAACCGAAATTGCACAAATAACAGATAAACCAATCCCTTTCTATACCGCCAAACGTTTAGTTAAAAAATCTATTCTAGTGAACTTTTGGAATAACATAAAGAAGGCAAATAAAGACAATAAATGGATCGAGGAAATCACTAATATTTCGCTATGGCCAAGAGACAAATCTGTTGCCATTTTCCGTCTCGCTACTGGCCGCGATTGCCTCTCCAAGCATCTACACCGAATAAAACTGCTTTCAAGTCCTCTCTGCCAATTGTGTAACATTCGTGAGGAAATGGATGTGAACCATTTGGTTCACGGCCCTGCACTGGTCTCGGGACACTTGTGGGAAAAATACTGGAGAGCTCGGCACAAGGTGAATGATTTATAGACGTACTGTAGTTCAGTTTTGTTACTTGTTCTTGTTCTATTGTGTTTTTCTGTCTACAGTTGTCTTATATTCTGCCATTAGAAATATATATATATATATATATATATATATATATATATATATATATATATATATATATATATATATATATATATATATATATATATATATATATATAAAACAGTTCCGTAACTGACTCTTTCATTCACTGACTGACTGACTGACTGACATACAACGCACAGACCAAACCGCTGGACCTAAAGGGGTGAAATTTTGCATGGCGATTCTTCTAATAGTGTAGGGGTGCACTAAGAAAGATTTTTCAAAAAATTATTCTTAGATTTTTTTAAATTAAATTTTTAAGCTGTTTTTTAAACTTTTTTTTACGTTTGCATTTAAAATAATACATTGAGGGTTATAAAATTTATATCACAAGAAAGATCATAAAAATTCCTTCAAAATGAAATCTTTTTCGAACCTTTACCTTGATTTTGTGATTTTTGGTGAATTTTTAAAGATTAATTTTTAGAATTTAATTTATTAAATGTTGATCACGTGATTTCTTTTTCTGGTACTTTAAATAAATTGATCGTCACGTGCATAACAACTAAATAGACAAAAATGATATTCTTTTTCTTTCTAATGCAGTAGACGATTGGATATTATCCAAAAAAAAATAAATATCCCTTACGATTTTTTTATAAATATATATATATATATATATATATATATATATATTTTACATCAATTGTATACATTGATCGTCGCATTTATTAAATATATATATATATATATATATATATATATATATATTTTGGCATTAATTGCATACATCGACCGTTGTATTTAATTTGAATGTACTCCGTAGCGAAGCCCGGGTTTTCAGCTAGTATATATATATATATATATATGCATAAGTAATAGGGCATAAAAGATTCATGCCCCATGCTCTTTTCATTTGCCATGTAATTCTGTGTCTAGCAAAGACTTGCAAAGGGATTGAAGACTTGCATTTTTACCCAATGCGCTAAGCTATTGTACTAACTACGTTCACCCGCTCCCATCAGGAATCTTGCTGGATACTTTATTATAGAAATACTCCACGAGGGAGCCAACATTGTTCCTATTGAGGGAATCATGCAGGTATACTCTTGCGTTAAATCCGATCCTATGCAGTGATATTTTGCCCAGCCAACCCCAATGTAATGTGGATGGCGTAAGTCACTCTGAAGGGAAGATATCAAAGATGCTCCACGGAGAATTAAAAAAAAACTTTTAGTTTTTCTCCATATTCCCCAAAATAAATCATTATTTCGAATAAATATAGTAGAAATAAAGAACAAAAGAATCAAAACATGAATTTGCCGCGCTACGTTGCCAATACTTAACAATAAAAAAAAATTGAAAACAAACTAACTTAAACAATAGAAAACAGAACTAGAAAATAGAAGCGACTTAAAAAGACAGAAACATGAACATAAAAGCACCCACGTTAGTAAATAAAATTTTACATGAATGAAAAACACTTGAACAATTTAATATAAAATATTTAATAAAATACTCGATTGGAATTTCATATTACGTGCAAGATGAAACGGCGAAAGTATTCGTTGTGTAAAGAGAAAAATACTAGTAGTTTAAATGCAGCCAAGTTGCATTAATTCATGGAATTTACAAAAAAAAAAATCAACACTTTGAATATACATCGAGCTTTTAATATACAAGGAATTTTTAATATGCATAGCAAAGTATCAACTTCAGGTTGAAAAAAAAATCTGATAAAAAACTAATAACTAAACACTAAAACTAATAACTGAACACTGATAATTAAAAACTAAATTAATAAAAACTAATAAAAAAACTTAAAATGCTGACCTAACTAAGGAATGAAACAATACCGCAACTAACAAGCCAAAGATTAATTACCAGCCTACTTAAGCTCAGACACAATTGATGTGCATATGCACTCCAGACACTCTTAGCGGGGGTTGTGTAAAAGCAAATAGGGGCCTGCCACCATTTATTGCATGCTAAAATGGAATCAATATATGAACCACTAGAATGATATCAAACGGGATATCAATGAAGACTCTTAGCGGTTTAGTTTCTGAAATTCACCATGTCAGGCGAGAAATTGTCTCTAAGTATATGTAAGACAAATGGACAAAAATTACTGCTTTTGAATTCCAAAACCAGGTAGATTCCTTCCCTTCGTTCTGATTTTTCTCCGGAAGACAAACGCCTTATCAATAAAAATCATGCGTTTTATACTTCCATGACGTGTAAATATAATATTGGTTAGTAAAGAAAAACTCAGAAAGTATAATAATATAAACAATTCAACACAAACAAAATAATTAATTTCAAGATAAAAAGAACTTTTTATATACCATGTTTTTAAATTTGCTGTTGAATCATATGAACTTGACAATTCTATGTATTAATAAATACTTTTTAAAAAGTTTTTGGATGAATTATCCCATCAACTTGAAAGAAAATGAAGTTAATTGGAAGTTAACTTGCGTTTAACTTTTCGCTCCCGTCCCGCCCAATAGATGGCTGTACTAGTCTACAAAACAAAATTAACTGAAAATTACTGAAAATGAATTTAATTTTGCTTAAAGATGGCTAAAAGTATTAAAATAATGCATTGTCATCGTGTCCTGAGCTATTCTAAAAGTTTCAAATGTCTAGCTAGTCGGGAAGTTAGTTAAAAATAGATTGCAAGATTTGTACGAGACAAACCCACAAACACACAAACAAGAAAGCGAGTTAATAAAAACAAGTAAAAAAATATAAAGCGGGCATAGACTGCCAAACAAATCAACTGAAAACCTACCCTAGCGTTGAAAACTTTTAACTTTTCAATAAAAGATTGCGCAGTTGCAGCAAATCCTCATATTGAAAATGGACAAATATAACTAAAAATAAATATTCCAACAGAGCTAGATAATTATAGGAAGAATGTAGACAAAAAATAAACAGAAATCAAGCCCTCAGGGCTCTACGCACGATAAGGCAAGATTATGTAGTAGTGCCGGAACTAAACCAGAAATCGAAGTAACCGACTGGTCTCGTCATCAGGGAGCCCAGCCAAATCATTTACCTCAAGGGGGAACTTTCTGAATAGGATGTAGGTCTAACTAAAAGACATCCCAAGGCCTCGAGATCCCCATTGAAACAGTAAAAAAAAAATGAAAAAACACGGACAACATGCAGTAAGGGCTCAACGCACCATATATGCAAGTACACATACAATCCTAACCCTTTCGCGGCGAACGTCACGTATACGTGACAGCAGCTATCCGCGTTTCTGGCCGATCGTCACGTATACGTGACAGCAGCTATCCGCGTTTCTGGCCGATCGTCACCTATACGTGTCAGTAGTTCGGAACGTTTTATTAGTTAATTTTTGGGGCACAAGATGGCACCGCATGTCTATGAAATTTGGAGTACACGTAGTTGGGACCTTCTATTCGAAAACAAGACTAGTATGAATCACATGCGGTCTATCGTTTTATGTAAACAAACGGAGGAATGGATGTATTGCGTTTGGCTGTCAGCGGGTAGGGCATTTTAACTTTGCACGTGGTCTTTGTTTACGAGATATCTTTGTTTATTTTTCTTTTGCGGTGGGATTGTAGCATTGGGTATATGGGTTTTGAGTCAGAATCAGATTCTGTTGCAGTGAGATTTCTTTCCTTTGATGATTTAATATGGAGAAAAGGAGAAAATATTTAACAGAAGACGAAATTTCTGAATTGATAAGAAATGTGTCTGAAAATGAAAGTAGTGACAGTGATACAAAAATCTCGTCGGGTGAATCTGTTTATTTGGAACACGGAGATCAGAGTGATTATGAAGATATATCAGACATTTCTATTCTGAGTATATCGCGGGACGGTACTTCTTTGTGGTCTTTTCCCGTAAGGGATTTAACTCTACTAACATTCACAGCGGCATGCGGAATAAAAGTCGATGATGCTGTATCAAATGAATTGTATTATTTCAGATGTTTTTTTGATGAAACTATAATGGATTTAATAACTAAATTAATGCGTATTATATTATACTAACCAAATTAATGCGTATGAGAGGTTCATAAATCCGGAAAGTGAACAGAGTTTATCCTCGAAGTATTTTTGCCTGTAACTAAAGAAGAAATGTTTGTTTAATTTGCTTTGACAATTTTAATGGGTATCGTTAAAAAACCAAAAATTAAGATGTACTACTCAGCGAATCCAATGATTGCAAAACCTTTTTTCAGTAAGGTTATGAGTCGGGACCAACGCATCGAAATTCTTCGATACTTGCATTTCACTTCTACTAATGCCAAAAAGATTGAAAAAATTAAACCTTTTTTAGATTTAATCATTCAAAACTTTCAGAGTTCTTGATATATTATTGACATATTCTGGATATATTCCTGATAGGAATATATCAGTTGATGAAAGTATCTTACTGTGGAAAGGGAGAGTAGGATTTCGACATTATGTCCCAGCGAAAAATATTTTAAACTGTATAACAAAAATTTTTTAGTGGAAAAATAATAAAAGAATGTGTAAGTAACCCATATATAGCTTAAATAAATAGATTTGTTTGTAAATGTTACTATTTTGGAATTTTTCGTAACTTTAGGCTTAGCTCTTAAAAGTCCGCCGGCCTGGAGGGTACGCTCACGAGAAAAACTTCCGGCCTCAGAGGAAAGCGCGTGATCGGAACTGCCGTCGCGAAAGGGCTAAAGAACACAAATCAAAAGGCAGAAGTACAGAAAGACAGAAATGCAAAGATGCTCACATACCCTAATTCAGTGAGTGACCGTTATAGTCAAACAGCAGCCAATTTTTACCCTAGGAGTTACGTCACTGTAGCAAAACCACAGCGCCACACCCCATTGAAGTTTAAAGAAAGTGTGAAAACAGAAAACCCTATCCTAACAGTAAAAAAAACTGGAAAAACACGGACAATTTGCACTTAGGGCTCAACGCACCGTATATGCAAGTACACATAAAATCCTAAAGAACACAAATCAAAAGGCAGAAGTACACGAAGACAGAAATGCAAAGACGCTCACATACCCTAATTCAGTGAGTGACGGTTATAGTGAAAGGTTATAGTAAAGAAAAACTCTCACATTTTAAAAATTACTCAGTTTTTATTTAAAAATTCTGCCACGTTCATTAAAGCCTGGAAAAGAAAACATCTCTTTATAGTAATCCATAAAAATCATTATACAACAAAATATGTTCTCGAACATGGATTTTGTTCTACGACCCCAAGGAATCCATGGGGTATTTTATCTTCGAAATTTCCATTTATGAAAAGTGTTAAAGTCGCACTCTTTTCCTTTTACAGCGAACGTATCCGCTAATATTTTTGAAGAAGTATGCATCAAAGTCGTTTCTGCATGTTCGCATCGTCTTTTATTGCTTCAGGTTTTTTTTTCTCTCTCCGCATCAGAATTCACGAAATACGTTCTAATCCCCTTAAAAATAGACGACACTGTTTGGCAAGGTATTTGCTGTTTACTAAATATTTTAGAATCTTTTCTTGGAAAAGGAAATATGAGAGAAAATTCGGAGATCCTTTTTATCTGATGGAATATTTCGTATAACAAAATATGTTTCACTGGAAAACTTCGTAAATAACTAAAATCTTGTATGAGATAGAATGACTTGCGAATGATGATAGTTTTATAAATTTTCCAGAGCTCTCGAAAGAGGTACAAACGTTGCATGTCTCCAGGTGCTTGCTTTTGATAGTGTAAAATTATTTCGTGTTTTGAATTTAGCTTACGGGACAATTATTAGTCTGTTATTCATTTCATAACTGAAGAATAAAATGTTCAACTTGTGTTGAAATTTGTAAGCTATTCGGTGATTTTGTTATGGAAACTGTTTTCTTCGGAATATTTTCTTTTGTTTCAGGGTAGTGTACTTGAAACGCCATAAAAAATTCCCATATTTATACAGGTCAAAGCCAGAAAAAAGCTTTAGCGAGTTATTGGGGGTGGCACGAGTTTATTTTCGTTTATACTAAAGTAATATATGGAAGACTCGCCCTTTTCATGAAAGATTCTGAAATGAATTCTGAAGAAATTTTGGAATTCTAAGAAACTCTGGAGTGGATTCTAAGAAAAAAGGGGGTGCGTCATATGATTCTTATGGTATCCAGGTATAAATATTTTTCTTCGGAAAGAAACGTTTTAAAGCTGTCATATGGAACCCTAAACTTACAAAAAATTTTCCTCAAATAATGAAAAGATATTAGGATTTTAGATAATCCTAATATCTTTTTATTATTATATAATGGCGGCCGGGGCACGTAAAATAGGGCGTGCCTGCAATGTCCTCCAAGTTCTCAAATTTACCTCTGGAGGTGCCCCATCATCGCCCACTAGCCTTCGGGACTTGATCTGATGTTGCTGTCGGTCAAGTGGCATAAGCAACAACAACAACATTATTATATATGTTACATGAGACTATACTTTATATTAGATATGTTAAGCATATTACTTAACATATCTAATGTATTATTATACTTTACATTAGGTATGTTAAGTATAAATGAACATATTTCTTATGTCATGCATCAGAGATATTTAATCGAGCGAAACAATTTCTCTGATTTTGGATATCAGCTGAAAATATTTATTCACAGTTCGTGAAGAAAAACTCTGCAGTATTAACCGACCGTTGTACATCTTATCTTAGTTAGCCCTCTCTGCCTTGCGATGCGTAAAAGAGAGAAAAAAGCACATTCACAACCACCTGAATGTGAAATACAAAATGAGAATCTTCACGTCAAAAATCGAACTTTACCTTTTTTAAATTCCTTATATAATTATCATTACCTTTATTACCTTATCATTACCTTTTATAATGATTTTAGGAAGTTTAATTGCAACTTCAAACTTTGGCAATTCATATTAAAGTCCAAAAATATGAATTGCCAAAGTTTGAAGTTGCAATTAAACTTCCTAAAATCATTATGGCTGATGTACGAACCATACATATAGAAATTTGTGCCAAGTAAGTTGTTGTTTTTTGTGTATGCATGGGAGTGTACGAAAAGCAAAATTTAAAAAAAGTTTTAATTAAATTTTTATCTTTTATAAATAGGTAACATTTTGAATTGTTTAAGCATTTTAAATTTTAATTTTAATTTATTTCCTGTACTAAAAATATATATATGAAATATTTTTTTTCAGTTAACTAGAACTGCAAAGTGAAAATTTTTCTCGTACATTTTATGATGCGAATTAAAATTATGAAATATATTTACCTTTTTTAATATTATGGTATCAAACAACATTCCGCACAAGTACAAATAAAAAATACTTTATACTTATGTATTCCTTTATATTTTAAATGAGTGTCTTTGGTAATATGAAATTGTCATTTTAAGTTTATAAAAATAACAGTCCTTTTTATCTTCAAAAAAGTTTTCATTATGGGGCTGTATAATGAATTGTTATTACAATTATACAATCCATATGTAGTATAATGAATTGGTATTACTATGTCATAACAATATTAAAATAATTTATAATATTGTTATTACATGGTAATAACAATTCATTATACATATGGAGCTGTATAATGAATTGATATTACCATGTGATGGTAAAACTTGGATTTTGTTTCTCGTATAATTAAATGCTGCAAATACGGCGTACTATAGGGCTATACATGTAAAATAGTGGTACCCCTGAAGAGTATAGAACAAAATCAAAACAGCTTTCCTTAAAATAAAGTCAGGGGTTACCGAATCATTGATAAAATCATATTTTTGTTTTTTAGCAAATCTTGCGTAATCTTCCTGCGCATCATTATTATTATTATTATTTTTTTATTTTTAAATTTCTATCTTTATTAAATTCGACATATTTATTATTTGTTTTATAACACACAGTGAGCTTCCATTAATTCTACAGAAACAGAAAATATAATTTTCTAGAGTAACTTCCTGAATAGAAAATATTTTATTGTCATTTCTTCATAGTTTACATGAAGAGGATGATTTACAATATATCCAAATTCCAGTTTGATTCATGTTTTTTTTTCATTCATGTGTTCATGTCATTGTTCATGTCATGTGTTCATGTCATTGTGTTCATGTCATGTGTTCATTTCATTCATGTTTACCAGTTAGTTTTACACAGCAAGACGTATCATTAGACATCTAATCTTATGAGTATTGTTCCGTTTTCTTGGGTTCGATAGGATTGAATAAAATCTCTTCAGAAAGTGCCCACAAAATAATATTTATTATTCTGTACATTCTTCAGGCGCATACACAAATTAAAACAGAAAACACGTAACAACTGTCTTCTATACAGCACAAAACTCTAAAAATCCAAGTCAGGATAGCAGAGTCTTCAATACAATACACGCCTAACGCACTTTCAATACATTCAATACTCAGCAGAAAAGAAGAGTTCCAATGCCAATGTCAGGTATATTTACAGACTTCCAAAGCGCCCTCTATCGGTCGGCCAGCTAGAAATCTCTAGAACGTTTTAGAAAGGTCTAGAAGATTGGCGACCATTTGGCAATGTCCTCCAAGTTCTCAAAATTACCTCTGGAGGTGCGTGGTCAAGTGTTCTGGTCTCGTCACTTGACTAGGTTCAAAATTACGGGACTGGTCCTTTGGCCAAGTCGAACTCCGACCCTTGTGGTGCCAGTCGAAACAGGAGCTGCTCATAGCCGTCGGGACTTGATCTGATGTTGATGTTAGTCAAGTGGGATAAGCAACAACAACAACAAATTTTGAAAACGGCCATTATTTTCGATATATTGACCACGAATTTTGCTTCTTACTTAACCTCGTTTGTAACATAACAACGTTTCAAAAAGAATCTTTAGAATCTTGTAGAAAATAACGTTAAAAGATGACTGCTCCCTTAATCTTTGTACAAAGAGAAAGATCACTGTGGGTGCGTGTGTTGGCCACAGTGTTAAACTACTTAAGAAACAAAATTATTTTTCTCCTGCCTCATGTCATGTACTCTCAATGTAAACAACAATACATTGTACGAATAATTATCAAAGTGTCATAACTTGAATCTAAAGATCAACTTAAGACTTCATCTTCCAAGTAAAAAGAAAAAAAAATCTGTTCAAAACTCCCTTTCGCAATACATTTCTACCTTCCCTCTCTCTCTTTTTTTCCATTTCGCATTCACGGTTTCTCGCAGGGTACTGTCTAAACGAAAATTTCCCAACTCGGAAAAGATCCTATCTCCCTTCCCAATACTTTGTCACTGACATCATTTTCCTCCCACGTTAAAGTACGGGGAAGGAAATGCCCAGTTAATACGACAAGAGACATTTCTTATTCAACGCTTTTCCGCGGCCGCGCCGAAGTCTGCATTTTGTAGCGGAAATTGTGACAGTTGCCTAACACCGCGAGCGATTTATTATCTCTTCCGGCTCAGGAGAAGATAATATAGAAGTCTGTTACTCGCTTTCATAGCTCCAAATAAAAGTTTAAGACTCACTTCGTTGAAATGTTACGTGTTTAGATCTTGGAAGTGTATTAGCTGTCTTTTTAATATATAATTCAAACATTAAGCTCCAAATAAAGATATTTAAAGCGCTATCACTTTTTCTCATATGTACGTGGTTTGAGAATATACCTACACAATTGATGGGGATTATTAAGGTATTTTGTTGAGACAGTTTATCTGAATGGAAATGTCTCAGAAGTATTGTGACATATTTAGAAAAGTATAGAGCCTACCATACGCACATTATCGCATTTTCGAAGGTACCGGGCTTTGTCAAATCCCCCTGACTCGTGCAGTCCTTGCTTATCAATGACCTGATGAATTGAGTTCTGGCATTTGCTACAAGACTCTGCGACTTCGAATCTCGCTGTTGCATGGGTGTTTATACCCGTTCGGAATGAAATTAAAACTATGTGTTCTGGTCAGTTTAGCCCCCGTGTAGCAAAAGATGACCATGACGCTCTAAAATGACATCAGATCATCGGACTGGAAAAGTTTGAAGCTTGATTCATTACTTTACACAATTTTTTTCCCACTCTTCCACTGTTGCGAGCGGCAAACAGAAAACCACTCTTTTTCCAGCATTAAGAGTCTGTGTTCAGCCGATCAAACATGGTAATATGCACATCCCGACGAATTTTGCGGATACTGATATCAGTTCCTGTGGCTCGGGACAACTGTAAAGCCAAATCAAATGCAGTGGAAGAGCAATTCTTTTTTAGAGTCTTCACTAAGCATCTCTTGTCCCGATATTCTAATTAATGCGGCCTCCCAGGTCACAGTTTCGCTCTAGTAGTGCCCCCAGCCTTTCATCTTCGAATGAGATCTTTTACAGTTTATCCAAAAACATCAGAAACTTCACGTAAAGATTCTTTGCTTAGGTAAAACGCTATGACCATACCTGTTTGGATATCAGTGAGTTCAGCGTTGCGACCATAGCAGGTCCCAATGAAATTCAAAGTTTTAGGCTATCCCGTTTTTATGTCCCTAATATGCTCTGAGCGTCTTCATTTGCATATGCGAGTTTCCTTATGCTTGCATATTTGGAGATGTCCAATTACTTTTCCCAATAGAATGTACGTGCAGACTCTGACAATAGCATGTACAAGTAAATGCATAATGTGATGTACATTGCAGGAAGCCCAAAGTCAGGAAATGAGCTGGAAAAACAGAAACATAGAAAAAATTGTTAAAAAATGATAATAAATTAAAAATAGCCGTTGAAACGTAATGATGGATATAAAAAATTTTCTTATAAGTGAATTTCAACTTCTATATATAATCCTCTTTTACTGTAGCCTTAAAACAAAGCATGCTACATGCTTTTCTATATTTGTATTCAGTTTTCCCGTTTGACATTTCCATCTCTCCCCAGTTTTTCTGTTTTAGAGAAATTTTCTGTGTATTGCGAATCTATTTACTGTGGCAGATTGTTGCTTTATACCACCTGCTGTTACGAAATTCAGACAGATTACTAGTATACGCCTAAAAGTGATTTTTGATGCTATTTTGGATTGAGTATCAGATTAAGACCTTCCCCTCTTCAATAATAATTCCTCTCGGGGTGCGATTTTTATCAGACTGTTCTCGATCAATATTCATTAAGTAGATATTTCAAAACCATCTTTTTGACAAAACAGGAATTCTTGAGGTGAATCTGACTGTAAAGCAATTTGTGGTTCTTTTTCCTCTGCTCTTTCACAAGAAAATGTTCAAAAAGTCTCTTATCAATAACCGTGAAATGTGCATTTTACAAAGAGAATTTGGAAGCTAATGAGTCGGAATGGCATCGAAGCTAATAGCCCCATCACACTCTTCCTCTCCAAAGACATATGCAATCAAGGAAACTGCGATTTCATTGCCCCATTAAACCCGCAAATCGATACTTCAACCGATGAAAGTATGAATTTATTTCTTATCAAAATCATTTTGAACTTTCAAAATACTTAGACCGAGAATCGATGCGCCAGGAACTAATTTAAATGGGAAGTTTTCTGTTTTCGCAATTTTCTTTCACTTTCAGTTGAGCCTCGTCTTCACGGTAATAAAAGGTACATTCTCGGCTACAACAGGTACTTATGAGTCGTGAAGTTTTTAATGCTCGTTCATAATTGATGAAAAACTTCATTCTTTGCGGATGCTTTGGATGATGAAAGCATCGCTTTGTTTCATTTCAGTTGTGGTTTTAATACTGAAATGAATATTCCCAACTGAGCAGTGTACATGTAAAAGTCTAAACAAAATACTTTATGCACAATTTCGGCTCTTAACAACATAATATAATAAGAATTAAATGAATCATCAGAGAATATCTAAATACGAGTATATGATTTTAACATGATTGTGAATGCTTATCTCCGATGCTGAAAGGAACTTGAAAATGTTCAGGATTATTTACATCGTAAACTGAGAAAAAAGATTGTGATGGAATAAATAATTAAATGTGGTCGTTATTTTGAACGCAATGAGAAAGTAAAACAGAAACCTACAAACATCTCCAGGTTACCGGTAGCCTTGGACATGGATTTCTACCTTGTAGCAAGGCATAACCGATGAGAAAGTACTCTGGATGATATTTCCTGATGTTGAAATTTAGCTCTGCCACTTTGGAAACCTTAATGCTTTTCGTCAGAGACCCACAGTTTCTTCAAATTTGCAACAAAAATTAAAATAAGTTCCGTAGTTCGAAATATTTATAGTCGTTTTTTAGGCGAGGGAGCATCAAGTGTAATTTTCTATGGATAGTTCACAAATGTGACATTCAATTCTATCCTTTGATGTACAATAGGTGAAGCATCAGAATTTTCCAAATCTACTTTGTGTGTGTCGAAGAGGAGTGAAGACGTGAAAAAGGAAGTTAGGAAAGGGGATTGTCCACCAGAACGCAGGGGATAAAAAATGCATGTTCACTAACTCCTATGGGTTGAACTCTAAAGGACACTTAAAACTCTAAGGGACATCCCAAAACGAAACATATAAAGTGTAAGGTATACACAAGATTCGATTCACAAGAATCGAACTTTTGAGTGAATGAATTAAAGAAGCTGCTTTAGATATGCTAATTTCGGCATACGCGCTTAGTATAAATACCACGCAGCGTCATTAATAAAAAAGGGAGGTTGTTAAGGTTGAAAAGGTGTTATCCTGCGCTAGTGCTTAGCGGGCCAGAAGTTTACATGGCTGTACTGCAGGTTTGACTTACTGTTCGTGAGTATAAAAATATATTGTTCTTGAAAGCTGTGTTTATACATTCCGTACAAGTAGTACGTATGCTTATTGCTGTAAAAGCCAATTATATGTGCAACGAATTCAATAAACATTGTTTCATGTATAAACTGCGTTTGTATAAAATTCAAATAGAGTGCCACTTCAAATTATATACACCCAAGTCTGGGTAGAAGTGAGTATAGAATCTCTATAAAAGTATGGTACGGTAAAAGAGGCGCGGAAAAAAAATGGCAACGAGAAAGCAGAATTAGGAAGTGTTATTAAGAGGAAAAAAATTAGATAAATGAAGAAGAAAACGAAGCAGAAAAAAGAGAGAATTTCATCTCTTGATTCTACTTTATAATATTGTTCTCAGATTGCAAAATGTTAAAGAAATTTTTCTTAAAAATATTGAGTTTTTCACATTCCGGATTCTCGTTCGCCGATATTTTCTATTTACTGTAACTACTGTAAGCAATAGCCAACTATTTTTTTAAAACATTGGTACCACGTTTGCTCATGTAAAACAAATTACTGATTTTCCATGACTTCTTGAATCTTAGAATTGCTGTCACGTAAATTTATCATAACATTTTGCCATAAAAGCACAGAATTGATAGACGTACCACTTCCTTGAACTTCTTTCATATCTCTAACCTCCTCCTCACTTCCCCTTAATAGATTAAATTTGTCTGGGAAATTTTCATATTTCTCCTATTTACATCAACGAGTTTATCGAATTTTTCATACCTGAAACTGTCCATCGGCTCACTTAGTCTCCCTGGCTTGGTGAAAACCTAAAATGACAGTTAGAAATTAGCAGCTAATTTATTTTTCTTTTGACTATTAGAAAGTTGTGAGTTTTCATTTTGGTGCTTTCTGCATGGTTCACGAAACAGTTTCATGTAAGGTTTACTATAATGACTGTTTTCCCCCTCCCACCTACCAAACATTGGAATTGTGCAGATGCACTTGACAAGATATTCCCACGCATACATAAGTATAAATGACAAAGTACTGTATGAAAGTACTTTGTATGAGTGACAAAGTAGTATGAGTGATAAAGGGTTAGAATGGGGGACACATGGAGTATTATTTTTCAAAGGGAATGAAGAATAAAGGTTAGCACAGAAAAGGGGAGTCAACAGAATAAGTAACACAAAGCTAAAGCGCTTTTAAATTCCTATTAATTGAACATTTTTTCATCTGCGAGGTTTTTATTTAAAATTTCACTGTTTGTAATTCATTTAATAGATTTTAAACTAAAGTCATTCATAAGTTGACATTAATCATCGCGATCTCACATTTCGTATAATATATGTATATGTATGTATGTATATGAAACGACTTATATATCATTTGAGTATATACAATACTAAAATATATGGTACTAAAATATTATAATGCATAATGGTAGAATGAGCTAAAATTCAAGATCTATTTGAAAGCACAACCATAATCACTTAAACGTAACAGCAAAATTAACACTTCGGCACTAGTTGGCACTTGGAATTCTAGCTCATCGACTGAAAACTCAAAGTAGTATTTCTCCTTATGCGGATGTTGTAGCTCCATTAAAAGAATCAGCGCCTTAAGATTTTGCCAAGCTCTCTGTCATATCTAAATCAGTTTAAAATATTCCGTCAGCTCCATCATATGAAAGGAGTTAAATGATGAATTTAGTGGCTCTTTTAGTGTGTCACTTGGCAATATGTAATCCATCATGTCGGAATTATTTGGTTTTGCTTTTGTGAGAAACAAACGTTTGTGTTTCGTCATTTATGGTCGACTAGCAGTCTTGGAGTGGTTTATGTAGGGTTTTTGAATTCTCTCATACACACATACACCTTATATAACGAATGTTGTCAATTCCTTTTTTCTTTTCTGAAGGTAAAATATTTTGATTTACCTGTGTACTTCTTTCTATGTGATTCATACAGAAAGCGATCATTTGTAACAGATAAGTGCAATGTCATACAGAAGTGTAGCTTTCTAATGATAATAATAATAATAATAAAAATAACTTTAATAATCATATATATATATATATGCAATATACAAATATTAATTAATATATATAAATATTAATTAATTTTATATTAATAATCTGACTTCTCCATATTCCTGTAAGACATAATTTATTCAATTTCTAAAGATGATAAAGATTGCAGTACTTAATCCCTTCGTTTCCCTGTAGACAGAGAAATATCCTTGCAGACTTAGTTCAACCCTTGTCTAGGGAGACTGAACCGATAAGAATCATCGGACACGCCCTAGCCCATGACGTAACATAGCGTCATAGGGATTTACCATTGCACCACCTCTTCTGTACTTTCCCGATATAAAAATGTGAACACGGCTGAAAACCGGGTCTTTTTCTGATAGTGTTTGTACATATAATATGTCACATGGTCTAGCTCCCTCCCTATGGGGAACTCCATATGAACGACAAATAAAACTATTTTAATTCATTCGCTTGTTTACTGCGTCCCAAGAATTCTTTTACGACTGTTCCAGTATCTGCTTTTCCAACTGTTTCAATTCCTTTGTTATTTCATATATATATCTGTGCTTGATACAAGGAGTGTCTAAGTCAGTTTTTTCCAAGATGACTTTGTTTGCTTATGTCTCTTTAAAAATACAGTAGAGCCCCGATTATCCGCGAGCGGATTATCCGCGGTGCGGATTATCCGCGAGTGCGAGTGCAGCGAAAAAAAAATTTAATTACAAACCTCAAAAAGACCAATTTTAATTTTTAATCAAAGCCAACTTACAAGGGAAATACAATAGATCCTGTACGGAGGTGTACGATGTTTAAGATAATAAGCACAGTGGACTATAAATAATATAACATAAATTTAATAGCGAGGCATTGTTTGCCATAGTAAACTCCGCTTGTTGCAGGAGCTCCGTGCTAGACAGATACAAAGTTCGTTCTCATGCATTCTTGCAGCTAGAGGGCGTATATAGACAAATGGATGGAGACGTTACGACACACTTTACGTAACAGACCCTGCAGTGCGAATGTCGAAAATGAACGTCGAAGATGAGAATGTCGACGAAGAGAACATAGAAGAGTGGCTGGAATGCGACGCAAGTGAGTCGGGGTTTGAACGACTGACTGGTATAGAGATAACGAACAAAGCAATGGGAGTGAACGAGAATGAAGCACAAAATAAAAGTGAAGACGAGGATGACACACGAAACTGCTTTGCAGCACGTAGACGGATTGCTTCAATATTTAGAGTAACAAGACGACGATGCACATCTGACAGAAAAAATCATGTTAAGGAAAGTACAATTTAGAATAAAGGAAATGGATTTTCAAAGTAAGAAGCAAAAACGAGTGACTGATTTTTTAAAAAAGGTGTAACTGAACACTTTTTGTACATACAGTATGTGTGCATTGTTTTTGTTTACCGTTCTTTATATTAGTGATTTATACATAGAGCAAATGTGTCTGCTGTACTGTACATATGTAAGTATTTTAAAAGTTTATTATGTTTTTGTACGATAAAACATAGTTTTTATGTTCAAATATTTTTTTTTCGTGTTTGCAACTCATTTTTAGACATTTTCGGGTTATCCGCGATTTTTGTTATCCGCGGTGCCCTTGACACCCAATTCCGCGGATAATCGGGGCTCTACTGTATATCATTTTCAATGTAAGAAGGTAAGAAGTACACAAGTCTGTCAGATGATTTAAAAGTGTTTTCTAAACCATTGTACTAATAATTGGGTACTTCTTACATTGAAAATAATATTTTTTTAAAGAAACATAAGCAAACAAAGTCACCTTGGAAAAAACTGATTTAGGCATGTCTTCTACCAAGCCCCCCCATATATATATATATATATATATATATATATATATATATATATATATATGTAATATATCCATTACATCTCGTTCTTAAAATGCAACCTGAAAAGGAAAACTAGCTCATATTTACTTGGCTGGAGCTAGACTCAGCCTGAAAGGAATTAAAATTTTGAAGCAGTCTGACCGAATAGTTTATTGGAGCGAAAGTAACATCCGTCCATCTCAGACGACGGCTCGGGAGCGAAGATACCACCTTTCAACCTTACGCGCGAGACGCGAGGTACATGTGCCTGTTATTTTGTACGGTCAACAGAAATTCGGGTCTGGCGATGCCAACCCACGCCTTTCTCCAGACGTACACGTGTAGATATGCAAGGCATGCACTTTATCGGAAGTTTTGTTGCTAAGGGCTTTTAAGCGATAAATTAAGATTACTGAGGATTGGATTTAGGAAAGGGAATTTAAATACTAGAAAGGAGGGCCTAATATTTAATTTATTACACACACACACACACAAATATATATATATATATATATATATATATATATATATATATATATATATATATATATATATATATATATATATATATATATAATAAAAAAATTAAAACTCATTGTATCAGTTTACATCTGAAGAATTATTCTGCATCTGCTGGGAGATTACCTTGTTTTGACTCTGAACCATTAGATTAATAGTGAGAAAGGGATGTCTCAGTGGAAACTATTGTACCATCGAAATTTCTACAAATATAAAAGCAGGGTATTCCATCTTAGAAGGAAAATATCTCATAACATTTTAAAAGCTTTTTTTGTCAAAAAGGTGAATACGGATCATCTAATCTTGGAAAAAGGTGAGATCACAAGTGGTGGACACAGCCACTGTTCTCTTTAGAAGTCTAGAACTAGCAAATGGGCCAGAAGTTAGATGCAATTAGAAGTTAGATGCTAGCAAGCAAATGGGCTTCCTCGACAGCTCAGTGAAGTGATAACAGTTTTTGTTTGCATTCACATGACAGGGGAAGGAAAAATTTGATGATAACGACTTCGAGATTAAGTTGGGATCCCCGTTCCTTTGTACTGTTAGTATGGGACAGGGAGTATTTGCCTTCACTAACAAAGTATCCATTCCGTGTATATAAGGATATAAGGATATATCTGTGGATTGGTACAAGAAGTGCCTAAGTCAGTTTTCTCCAAGATGACTTTGTTTTCTTATGTCTCTTTTCTTTAAAAAATATTATTTTCAATGTAAGAAGTACCCAAGTCTGGTTTAGAATGGTTTAGAAAACACTTTTAAAACATCGGATAGATTTAGATACTTCTTACATTGAAAATAGTATTTTTTAAAGAGACGTAAGCAAACAAAGTCACCTTGGAGAAAACTGACTTATGCACTTCTTGTACCAAGCCACAGTTATAAAGATATATAAGGATTCCATGTATATAAGGATATATGAGAATATACGATATACTATTAAAATATTCCCCCACTAAAAAACAAATAAAAAAACTTGCTTGAAATTTAATTTTCCAAAAAGAACCTACTTTCATTGCTGGGCACGTCCAGACAATTTCAAGCTGATTCTATCAGCTTAACACGTCACATAAGTTTGCTTATGCGAAGTTTTCACCTATTTCCTGGTTATTTTGTTGGCGGATTTTTATAGATTTACACCTATACGAAAACAACCAAATCGTTATATCGGAGTTAGTTTTTAAAATGAGTGGGGCTATAAAATGTGACCTCTGTATAACCTCGGAGTAATTTATTTATAAGTTAGGTAACTTAATTAAATTACTTTATTATATTACTATTAACATAATTAAATTACCTTACACCCCATTTTTGACTTTCTCAATACATTTACTTTACCATGTTTTTCCATATGGAGAAATTTGCTTAGTTTCCTAGTGTCTCCCTCATGTTTTTCAAAAGCTTGAAAAATCATTCTTCCCATTTACAGGCCACTTACAAGGTAATACTGCTCAATTTCGGAGAGAAAAATTCGTAAAACACAGCCCTCATTAAAATTCTAAAACTGATATTGAGCTTCGTGAGGCAGAAATTTATTCTCTCGGAAAATATATTTTGCTTCTGAACCGAAAATAATCGATGCTTGTTCCGTCCGATCGATGGCGCATCTTATTTTTATGAGAATCGGCTATTCGCGCTCCATGTCTGCCTTATAAAACGGCAGTTACTTATTAAACGAGCTGTTTACGAGGTCATGATGCGGTCGCAATGTTTGGTAAATATTTGTCGTTTAGCAAGTTAATGGCGCGTGAAACGATATACTTTGCGAACTTGGGCAGGCAGTTACGTAGAAAATGGAAAGCAGGGTGTGCTTAGAGGAATTATGAAAGTCTCCGAGGTGAATTTTTGTGAGGCTACTGGTTTCTTACCTTAAACAATGGCTAAAAAGAAATTGTTGGGTGTTACAAGATGATACTGAGTAAGCATACTGGACCAGTCGTGACCCATTGAGGTTATATGGAATCCAAGCGAATTTTAGAGTTGCAACTAAATGAAGTATTATTTTGGTGCAGTTTAATATTTAAATATGCTCTATTTTTAATTATTTCCTTTTGATGATTCAAGGAATATTTATATGATATTGTTCTTTTTAATTTTTAAAAATTTATTTCTATAGTACAAATTAGCTTTAATTACTATCTACATGCATAATATATCGCCATTAGAACGTTTATGGATTTGATCGCGAACTTTCTGTTTTATTAGGAAGTTAGGGAAGTAAGGACGTCACTTCAAATTACGTTTCGAGTTATTAAACACACAAACGCGCCCTCTTTACTAGAGTCTAAACCTCTAAAGAGCTCATTTAATTCTTCTTTAATGTCTCGGCAATGTTATTAAATAGTCCTCAGTAAGTTTGTTGTCTAGACAGTCTGTACCTTTTATCAAGCGGTAGCACAGTTATCATTGGACTGACGACAGATATATCTGAACTCAGCTATTTCGATTATGAACTCTTGTCCGACACTACGTTGATCAAATTCATACAACATATAAAGAAGTCCAAGAGGAAAGTTCCCGGAATACCGCTCGTGAGCTATAAAAGGACTCTCTCTTTTTAACCATCTACTGCATTTTTCTTGGGGGGACGTTAAATCGCATAGTGGCCAAAGTGGTTATGGGATTTCTTTAGCTTTAGTAATAGGTCACTCACGTCTTCCAATTTCCTGCTGAAAACGTTCGAACTCCTCTTATCGCAATGGGTCTATTACGGAATTGGAATTATTTTTCATTTTGTTTAGATGTAACTTTTGACTAAGTGCTTCGGCAGACATTTTTAGGTAACTTAGCCGTCTTTATGAAAATATTCAAGCATTCTTTTCTTCGTCTTAGGGCCCTATTACCTAGTAAAGACAATTCTTTAAAAATAATTTTATTTTTATGCAAATAAAAGACTGCTTATATAATGTATATATATATATATATATTAGCACTACATGCTTCTTTATTTTAAGTAGCATTTGTAAACGGCCTGTATCCACAGGGGGTACGCGCAACTCTTACGGGCACAAAAAATCATTAAAAAATTAATTTAAAAAAAACTAATTGAGCCTCAAACTTCGTTTTTGCTGCGCTGAGTTTCTTGGGTGCTATACATTAACTGTGTCGAATTTGGTTCCGGTGGGTGAAACAGTCTATGATTCTATAGCGGACAAACAAACAGACAAGCTCTTATATATATATATATATATATATATATATATATATATATATTTGAATGGGCTAACATATTTCTCTAATTTATTTATTAAGATGTAATTTCCTTTTTGCCCCCACTCTCCCCCTAAAAAAAGTTGTCAAACTGATATGCCTTTACTCTTTGTTAGAAAAATGAATTTCATAACTGGATCCAAGTTTTAAGTTTTGCAGATTGGTTCAGTTGTAGTACTCTTTTATTTTTTAAGTTGTTATTTCTGTTATTGCATATTCTTTTTTTGACAGAACGATAATGACCTCTACCTTTTGATACTTGTCTCGTGTGCTCTCGAACGAAGGATATATATATATATATATTTTTAATGAATTATTTGGGGAATTTTTTTTTCGAGGTTTAAGTGCGTTAATCTCTGAATTAAATCAATGGATATATTTTTGCTTTCAGAGCAACCAAATTATTCAAATGAATTGATTAATTGGATTCAAATGAATTGAATAATGAATGGAATATTTTTTTTATCATTTTTCTATGTATAAACTTTGTACAACACAGTCCAAAATAGTTGAGGCTGACGGCAGATAACGATATTGAGCGGAAGTAGTTAAAATATGATCCTCCATTTCATTGATGCGATTTTTAATAATCACTAAAATGATATAAAAATGATTGAAATATATATTTTAACATATTGCATTCTCCACTATTGACTTTCGTCTTCTGCTTTCTCACAGGGTAGCCTCCCCCCCTCACCTCCCCTCCTAATGCAATCACTACCCTTTTAGCCAAAAAAAATTTAAACTGTAGACGATTACGATGCTGCTGTACATATCGAAGTACAATATCAAGAGCGGCCGTACCTACCAAGTGTTTTTCTGTTTATGCCATTTGAATATGTAAGGTTGTACTTCGCTTAAAAATAATATAAAAATAAATAGAAAAGTATTGAGTATTTATTAATAATTTTTTATATATAAAAGTAAGCAAAGTTTCTGTATGAAATGAAGTGGAAAACATTGTGCATGATATAAAGTGCAATAATTTTAAATTTTAATAAAGGTATCGATGCTTCTAAACGTATCTATGGTGCCCGGTATAAAAGGCTTGAGTCAAAAACAGTGATTTAAATGTACCAAGTTATTTGCTTTTATACCAGTCGCAGAACAATAATTTCGACTTGAGTCTTTTGTACAAAGAAATGGACTTTTGTATACAAAATTGATAGACTTAATCCTTTTATACAAGTCAAAAGATTTTAATTATCAGTACTAACAAATATCTAAAAATCACTTTTTTGACTTTACCTGGCACCATAAATATATGATATAATGTATTTTATTACAAAAATTCTGATTTTGTAATTTAATACCTTGTTTTAGACGTATAAAATCTCAGTTTTTATAAAAATGTAGTACAGCTGAACACTGCCCACCCAAGAACGGTGCCCTCTGGCGGCAAGACAGAAAGAAACTTCAGTAAAAGCCAAGATGGCGACCCTAATGCATGGTTATGCGTTATTGTCCCATGTTTTTCCTAAAATTTTTGTGTGTACAGTGTGTAACGTACTTTGTTACTTAATAAATAATTGTTACACTATGTGACACTCTTTCTGAACCATTAACACTCCCCATAAAAATATATTTAAATTTTGGATTAATCTATATTTTCATCTGTTCTAAGCATCCTGTTTCATTTGTCTTTTGTGAACGTTTTAATAAAAATATTGTAGATTGGTTTGTGCTTTAAAAGTTTTTGAAATGTCCAAACTTTTTAATGAGGCGGGTATTTTTTTCAAATTTCCGAAGGTTTGAAAGTTATTAACTTCCTTAATAGAGACAAAAAATAAAACAAAAGGACACAATTTGTTTATATGTTGCAGTAAAAATCAAACAATTGTATTCTTAGCTAAATAAGCATTTCTATAGATATATTATGAATATATATGCTTGGGTCTCTAATACGTTTGACTGAACTAAGCAATTAAAAATACCTATTATATCATTTTAGCTGACAAATCTATCAATAATTACCCAGCTCCTCACAAAGATGCTTTATTAAGTTCCCGTTGAGCATTATTTCAACTGTGCATGAAACGCAATGTACCTCAACGCATTTTATTTCTGCAAAAATGACGTCTCTCGGATATTGCGGCATCGCAATTAGGAAAGGATCGATTTGCAATTTTCGTGTGAGCAACATTAAAAGCAATTCATTGGCATTTACAACAGGAAACTACAAATTGATGTCGGTCCCCATTTAGATTCAACATATTTGATAGCTTTAATATGCGATATCTATAACCCAGTAATTTAGGTAATGACGACTGGTCAGGACTTCGGAATTGAGGTTTACTTTCTAATATCGCTGCAATATTCAATAAATGATGATTTCGGCAGTTAACTGCTATCTTAAATTCTCAATTTTCGCTTTTAGGTGCATTATTGAAATTGTTACAGGCACCTAGAGATGGTGAGGGAATCGACAATTGGTATTTAGGGGCGTTGGAGAATTTCTCTCAAATCTATTAATTACTCTTTATTCGTAGATTTTACAGCCATAAAGAACGCCAGGAAGCAATTTCTGCATTAGATGGCAGAGATGCTCATTAAAACTTAGATAAACCCAATTTCCTTTACTGTGAAAAAGTTTTCACGAATATCATGTATGTGTCCAGCGCATTGTGCAAGTATTTGATGACAAACTAGCAACAACTTTTGAAAGCAAAAGTTAAGGGGATCCAAGACACGAAATTCTTCAAACTTTCGAAACAATTTTACTGCATTAAAACATTTAGTGTTCTTTTACGCTTAAAATGACGTTTAAATAATGTTTCTAGCTTAATTAGAACAGGAGATAATAATTTTTTTTGCCACATTCTAATAAGTAGCCAATCTGTGTTTAAACGTGTAAATTCGTTTTTCTGCATGATGGGTATTTTCACCATTTCTCGTCTTTAAATTGTTATAAGTCAAGAACCGTTGAAAATAAATGGTTCAGACTTGGAACATGTCTTTTCAATCATTTTACTTTAATTTAGATTTAGCAAATTTGAAAAAAATATTTGCTTTTGAAAATATGATTTTTTAAAAATAAGTTACATAATTTTTTTTTGAAATTTTTACTCTAAATATTTTTAATTTTTTAAAACTAATATTAAAAAAACGCTGAATCACAATTGAAAATTATATATTTCTGTTTAATGAAATGATAAAATTTTGAAATTCGACAAATAATATTTCGAGTTATAACGATTTTAAATCATCCCACTTTTTAAAAAATTTAAAATTTAAAATTTTTTTAAAAACTTTATGAGAAGGTTTATGATGTGATTTTGTTTACAAATTATATGGTTAACTATCACAGAAAAAAATTTAAAAATTTTAACTCAATAAATAAAAATTTTTTTTAAATGTGTCTCGGACCTCCTTAAAGTGATAGAAGGACTGATAAGAGATTATTATGGTTTCCAAATATCCGGATTTTCTGTAAACTCGGTTATCGAATAGCAATTTTAAAATTCCCCCGGATAACCGACAAAAAATATAACTGAACTTTATAAATATTATTTTTATTGCTTTTAAATTTTAAAATATGAAACTTTATTCATTTCAATAATAGTATTTCAAAAATACTAATGCATTCAGTGATGCTCAAGAAAGCCTAGATCTAATTTTTGTACAGAAATTTCCTGAAAAGGAAATACTGTCTCCTAATCTGTTGAAGTCAGTTTCGCTGTTTTCAGTAACTTATACAGAAATTCAAGATTTAGTGTTTGTTCTCTTTGATGTTCTCTTGAAGATTTTAAATTCTGTCTTTAAAGTACCGCTATCATTCGATACTCTTACATGTTTAACGTTAGACGCGTTTGGGAATGTATGAATTTGGTTCTTCATGTAATTCTTTTTCTGGCTTACCATGGGATGCGAATATCACTCAACATTTCTACGTTTTCATTAATGAAAATTTTATGAACCAGTTTCAGATGATTTATCATTTTTCTCGTCGATCCGTTGGCATGTGTTATTTTGGATTTACATTTCTGCTCTTTTGAATTTACATTATATATTCAAATTTTAACGCTTATTTTATATGGAAAATTTAAAAAAAATTAAGTTGCAGATATACGGAAAATAATCGAAGGATATCGGATACGGTTAAGAATTAAAAAACCGCGTGTAACGGATACGGATATATCCGTTTTGTAAAAAATTTTATGAACCAGTTTCAGATGATTTATCATTTTTCTCGTCGATCCATTGGCATGTGTTATTTTGGATTTACATTTCTGCTCTTTTGAATTTACATTATATATTCAAATTTTAAAGCCTATTTTATATGGAAAATTAAAAAAAAATTATGTTGCAGATATACGGAAAATAATGGACGGATATCGGATACGGTTAAGAATTAAAAAACCACGTGTAACGGATACGGATATATCCGTTTTGGAAAAATATTTTATGAACCAGTTTCAGATGATTTATCATTTTCCCCTTCGATCCGTTGGGATTTGTTATTTTGGATTTACATTTCTGTTGTTTTGCATTTACGTTACAAAATCAAATTTTAACGCCTATTTTATATGGAAAATTAAAAAAAATTTTAGTTTTAATTACATGAAAAATATTGGACGGATATCGGATACGGTTAAGAATTAAAAAACCGCATGTAACGGATACGGATATATCCGTTTTGGAAAAAATTTATGAGCCATAAGCAGATGATTTATCATTTTTCCTGTCGATCCGTTGACATTTGTATTTTGGATTTACATTTCAGTTCTTTTGAATTTACATTACAAAATAAAATTTTAACGCCTACTTTATATGGAAAATAAAAAAAAAATAAGTTGCAAATATACCGAAAATATTGGACGGATATTGGATACGGTTAAGAATTAAAAAACTGCGTGTAACGGATCCGTATATATCCGTTTTGGAAAAATTTTATGAACAGTTTCAGATGATGTATCATTTTTCCCGTCGATCCGTTGGGATTTGTTATTTTGGATTTACATTTCAGTTCTTTTGAATTTACATTACAAAATCAAATTTCAACGCCTATTTTATATGGAAAATTTAAAAAAAATTAAGTTGCCAATATACGAAAATTATTGGACGGATATCGGATACGGATAAGAATTAAAAACCGCGTATAACGGATACGGATATATCCGCTTTGGAAATCCTAGAGATTAATAATTAAGAATAATCCGAAGAAATCAGCAGTATACCAAAATAGGCATTCTTATAGACTTTTAAAGGTTTAACTCAATTTTCATCCCCATGAGAGCAACGCAACAGTGTTATCTCTCGAAAAGTCCTTAATGTGGAAGGAAAAGTTGCCATTTAGTAGATGAGAAAAACTATGGAGAGTGCGAGAATAAATCCCAAAAATTCCCATTAGAAGTAAATAAGTACTCGAATGGAATTTTAAAGGCTGAAAGCGATTTCCTTTCTCTGGACTGCAAAGAAACAATGTTCTACTGTGAAAGCTACAGAAAAAAAGACCGTTTTGTGGTGCAAAAAACTGTGAAAAGTGGGGAATGTGCAAGAGCGGAAAAAATGAATAAAAATGGCGGAAAAGAAGCCAACATAAGCAAACAAACAAAAAATAAAGAATGATGAGACTTCAGAAATAAAAGTAAGAAAATGGAAGTAAGAATGTTGAAAACAACAAAAAATTGTAAATAATAATTCAGTAAAAAAAAGTTAGTTATAAAATATTATTAAACAAAAAGGGCAAATAAGATAACGTAATAAAAAATAAGATGGAATAGATCTTCCTGAAGACATTAGAAAAAGGCAGAAATGTTAAATTATTGATCAGAATGGGGGCAAAGTTGCCTGCAATACAGAAACTTTTCATGCATTATCCCATATTATCTTTCAATTTGCGATAGTCTCAAAGTTTGGTGAAACAGGGAAGTTTCAAATAATCTGTGGCTTTTGAGTCATCCTACCTGTAATTTTTGGTAGTACGACTTTTTTCAATTGGTTCAAATTTCTCCTTTGAAACAGAACAGATTTTTAAAAAACTCACAACTTTACCGTCAAATATATTTAGAGAGTCACTATTTTTTTGGTTGCTGATAGAAAGTAGTGGGATGCAGATACCTTCTAAATAAGATCAAGAACTTTTATTGGGTTGAAGTTACTACGCTTGTCGCTTAATTTTACGATTTTCAATTCAACCTGATCGATAGTGAACTCAGAATCTTTTAGATAATTATTTTTTTACAGCGTTACATTATCCTGTAACACTATATACTTTTGTATTCCTTAAATAAAGAACTTGATCACCAGAATTACCTCAATGCCATTGTTTAAATGTAGAACTGGATGAAAAAAGACTCTTTGTAATGATTCATGAATCCCGGACGTTTTCGTTCGACACTGCTGGCCTGAAATCATTTTTTAGATGTCTATAAAGAATAGCTTACGAAATGACGAATAAGTTCTATCTGCTGTATTCCTGACGTTGAAAAATACAGAGAAAACTAGTGAAAAGAAAACACTGTTTGGAATCGACTTCAGTCATAGAGAACTATCGAAAGGAAACATTCAACCGATTTATTTCTGTCGAAATAGCGGGGGAAAATGCGTGATACTTCCCTGATGGGGATAAGCAGTAATTTGTCAAAAGTCAACGTTAAGTTTTATTCTTCCCGTAGTTAGTGTTACGGCATGATAACAAATTTTGAATTAAACATAGGAGGGTATTGCCTTATTTTTCTGTTACAAATCTGTTTTTTGTTTAAGTGCTCCTTATTATCGCAACTCTTGTAAAACTTCCGTAAAGGCTCGTGCAGTTGGGTAAAAGAGGAAGGAGTGGCTGAGTGAAAACGGATTATCTATATATATAAAACAGTTCCGTAACTGACTCATTCATTCATTTACTGACTGACTGACATACAACGCACAGACCAAACCGCTGGACCTAAAGGGCTGAAATTTTGCATGGCGATTCTTCTAATAGTGTAGGGGTGCACTAGGAAAGATTTTTCAAAAATTCTTCTTAGATTTTTTTAAATTAAAGTTTTAAGCTGTTTTTTAAACTTTTTTTACGTTCGCATTTAAAATAATACATTGAGGGTTATAAAATTTATATCACGAGAAAGATCATAAATATTCCTTCAAAATGAAATTTTTTTCAAATTTTTACCTCCATTTCCTGATTTTTGGTGAATTTTTAAAGATTAATTTTTAGAATTGAATTTATTAAATGCTGATCACGTGATTTCTTTTTCTAGTACTTTCAATAAATTTATCGTCACGTGCGTAACAACTAAATAGACAAAAAAAAATATTTTTTTCTCTTTCTAATGCAGCAGACGATTGGATATTATCCAAAAAAAATGCATATCCCTTATGATTTTTTTATAAATATATATAAATATAGATAGATATATATTTTACATCAATTGTATACATTGATCATCGCATTTATTATAAATATATATATTTATTTATTGGCATAAATTGCATACGTTGACCGTTGTATTTAATTTGAATGTACTCCGTAGCGAAGCGCGGGTTTTCAGCTAGTTCGAATATAAAGGTAAAAGTTGCTCTAAAGGGACATAAAATTGGGGCAAACTAACCGAAAAACAATAGTTAGTAATACATAACGTCATCCGTTTCTAACTGCTGCTCGTCTTCTAACTGCTGAAAAATTTCTCTTCAATTGCCGAACTGGACTAAAAAAAGGTCATTATGCTGTGTACGCTAAGCTCTGTCGGGGAATCGATGTTGGTGTCAAGGCTTGAAGTAGCTACATATTTAAGTGAATGAACATGCCATCCACATGTATAAAGGATATCCACAAATATCCACATATGTCAAGGTTTACTCGGCTACACATACTTTAATGTAGGAATGAAATTGCTCTGAATTTTGCTTTTCATCACACTGATAGAAATTTTTATACATTTTATTGATACACACTCTTGAAGTGCTTATGAATTAATAAAATATTCACCGAAGAAAATTAAAAATAAAATAAAATTTAATAAATAAAATAATATTAAATTAAATTTAATAAATAAAATTTAATAAATAAAATTTAATAAATAAAATAAAGACAGACTAAGACAAAAACAAATTTAAGTGAGGTCATTAGAATTTTAAAAGGATTCTATTTTGTATATCAGGGAAAGTAAGTATTACAGTGTAAGTGATAACACTTAATAGTTAACCTAAGAATATGAATAGAACGAGGAGGTCTGATCATAGATCTAATAGAGTAATTTAAAACTTTAAATCAAACAATTCATGTGTGTTTTATAAACAGATGCAGCAACTAATTTCCATCTTCCTTTTAATATCAATTTAATTGTGTCTGTAGAAGTTAAATGAGTGTTGTAACAAAACATATAAAAACTCTAAAGAAACTAAGTTAATCTAAGTGAATTTTTTCTAAGTTATTTTCGCTCTTTATGGATAGTTCATGATAATATTTGCTATTTTGTTTATTATTCAGGAGGGTGTTAATGCTAATTTGCTTATGATAGATTATTCAGGATAATGTTTATGCTATTTGCCTATCATAGATTATTCAGGAAGGTGTTAATCCTTTTTTGCTCCTCATCGATTATTCAAGATAACGTGGATTCTATTTTCTCGTCACAGATTATTCAAGAGGGTGTTAATGCTATTTTGCCCGTCAAGGATTATTAAGAACGCTTTTAATGCTTTTTTGCCTCTCATCGTTTATTCAGGATACTACTAATGCTATTTCGCCTATCATAAATTATTAAGGATAACGTTAATACCGTTTTGCTTACAGCAGATCATTTTGGATTACGTTAATGCGCAGTACAGAGACCAATGCTTTGATATGAAGCTTCACTATGAATCATACGTGTTACATTCTAAGCATCCTTACGAGGTTTCTGAGGATCCCGTCTTCTGTATGTCTTTCTCTAAATTCTGCTTAGTATTGCTTTTTAATATCAGTAAGTGAAGGGATTTCTCCAAGTACGATGTTTATAGATACGTATTACCAATTATGCATAATCCAGAGACTGACCGTCTAGCATTAAGTACAAAGGGGGCACTACATAAGGCGGAGCTATGCTTGGTGACCTCTTTGCTTGTCCACCATGACGAGATAAGCTACTGGGGGCGAATTTGATTCTATATAGCATTTCCCTTACAAACGCATATGACATGGACTGTTTCTAATTTTACCTTACACACACTCATACGAAAAGTTCTGGACTTTTGTTATCCCGTCTATTTGTTTGTCTAATTATTGGGACTCTTTTGAAAAGATTTTTGCGAGGAGCATTTCAAATACTTTAAACCTAAATCATTTGGACAGATAGCTCTTTAGTAGTGTTCGGAGCCCCCTCCAGATGTTTATAAAGAATTACCCAACCTTGCTACATAGTGATCTTCACTAATAAACCTAATATTTACTCCTACCTGAGTGAGATCGGAGTTACCCCTGACTCTCTGGAAAAAAATTTAATTTTTCAGCTATTTCAGTTCATTCAGAACTAATCTATACCCCTTCAGTACAGTTTGAAGTGATTGCAATAAATATATAAATCAATATTATTTACATATTTTCATTCATATTCCGACCTTTCGCTCGAATTAATTTAAATCCCTTCAAAAATGAAACATGTAAAAAATATTAATCTAAATTTTAAATGCTACTCCGCGTAATAAATCTGCCCTCAGGCGCCAAAATTATTTCGCAATACTTTTCAGGGGGCATTTGCTCCCCCTTCTTCTTCCTTTTTGACAAGTAAATCATGACAAATGTTCACGGAATGACGAGAATCTGAAAAGTTTTGTTCGTTTTTCTTCTGTGCAAATCCTGAAGATGTATTGAGTGCGCTCCTCCGATGTGCTGGAACTCTGCGGGAGTATTTTTCGAGTGTTTTCATGAATATGTTACGAGCAGCGCCGTTTTTCTTAGAGGTGACAAGGGTGAAAGCCTGCCCCATTCCTCGTGCCTTAAGCAATGATTTATGCCCGTGGAGGTACAAGACGCGAGAGAGGAAAGAAGAGCTATCTGTATCTGTGCAGACAGTTTCAAGGTGGGGTAACTGCCGTTTAATGAGACCGGCCGAGAGGGGAAACTTTAACAATGAAACTTTTTATAGACACCTACTCGAAACCTTAAATAAACATCACAGATTCAATTCGCATTGATTAATTTATTCTAGAAACATATGTCGTTGTGTTTTCTAACTATTAAAATTAATTAAACTTTTGTTTTCGATCTATAATCTTTTAAATTGTTTCTCTAATTAAAAAATATATAATTTTAAGAATATGATTATACTGCCGTTTAATGAGACCGGCCGAGAGGGGAAACTTTTATCAATGAAACTTTTTATAAACACCTACATGGAACCCTAAATAAACCTCACAAATCCAATTCGCATTGATTAATGTATTCTAAAAGATTTTGTCGTTGTGTTTTCTAACTATTAAAATTAATTACACTTTTGTTTTCGATCTATAATCTTTTAAATTGTTTCAGTAATTAAAAAATATATAATTATAAGAATATGATTATATTGCCGTTTAATTAGACCGGCGGAGAGGGGAAACTTTAACAATGAAACTTTTTATTAACACCTACGCGGAACCCTAAATAAACATCACAGATCGAATTCGCATTGATTAATTTATTATATAAACTTTTGTCGTTGTGTTTTATAACAATTTAAATTAATTAAACTTTTGTTTTCGATCTATAATCTTTTAAATTATTTCTGTAATTAAAATATATAATTATAAGAATATGATTATATTGCCGTTTAATGAGATCGGCCGAGAGGGGAAACTTTTAACAATGAAACTTTTTATAAACACCTACGCGGAACCCTAAATAAACATCACAGATCCAATTCGCATTGGTTAATTTATTATACAAACTTTTGTCGTTGTGTTTTCTAACTACTAAAATTAATTAAACTTTTGTTTTCGAACTATAATCTTTTAAATTGTTTCTGTAATTAAAAAATATATAACTATAAGAATATGATTATACTGCCGTTTAATTAGACCGGCCGAGAGGGAAAACTTTAACAATGAAACTTTTTTAAAAACCTACGCGGAACCCTAAATAAACATCACAGATCGAATTTGCATTGATTAATTAATTCTAAAAACTTTTGTCGTTGTGTTTTATAATTGTTAAAATTAATTAAACTTTTGTTTTCGATCTGTAATCTTTTAAATTGTTTCTGTGATTAAAAAATATATAATTATAAGAATATAATTATACTGCCGTTTAATGAGACCTAGCCGAGAGGGAAAACTTTTAATTATGAAGCTTTTTACAAACACCTACGTGAAATCCTAAGTAATCATCACAGATCCAATTCGCATTGATTAATTTATTCGAAAAACTTTTGTCGTTGTGTTTTCTACATATTAAAATTAATTAAACTTTTGTTTTCGAACTGTAATCTTTTAAATTGTTTTTGTAAATAAAAAATATACAATTCTAAGAATATGATTATAACTTTTAAAGTATCACTGTCAGAAATCATGAGAGAATTAAGTAGTAAAATAATTCTAATTGCTTAAAAAAATTAAGGAATATTTGAAAGAGAAAAAAATTATAGTGGAAAAAATATTAAGAATATTTAAAAAATTTAGATTATTATTTTAAGAATATAAGAATAGTGAGACTATGGAAAAGAGATTATTAAGAAGTAAGATTTAAATTAATAAGAATCTTAAACTATTGAAGTTTATAAGAATTATTGAAAATGTAAGATTTTTTATAAGAACCAAAATCTTTGTATGGAAATTTTTCTATAAGAATATGATTATAACTTTAAAAATATAAGTGTAAGAAATAATAAAAGAATTAATTCTTAAAATAATTCTTATATTCCCCAAAAAATTTATTGAAATGAGAAAAGAAAGAATATTAGGAAATATATAAAGAATTTTTAAAAAAGGTTAAATTATTATTTTATAAACTTAAGAATTTTAAGAAATATTAAAAATATATTATTAAGAATCAAGAATTAAATTATTAAGAATTTTAAATTATTAAAACTGTTAAGAATTATTAAAAATAAATGTTAAGAATTTTAATAAGAATCCCAATCTTTGAATGGAAGTTGTTTTATTTACTAACAGCAAAACATTATTTACTTAAAATTCTTTTAATAAAAATAATAAAGTTTAACATAACCTTTTTTATTCATATTACTAAAAAATAGAATAATTTATTCCTAAAGAGTTTCAAAAAGTTTTAATATAAGATTTTATTCGTGCTAATTAATATATATATATATATATATATTATATATATACACTCAAGAGCCAAAACATTATGACCACCCCTACATTTTGCAATGAATTCGCCTGGATGACGTGGAAGGCACGTGATCAGGTGGAAGTGGTATTTAACTGCTGCTGGAGAGTCTGAAGAATCATTCTTTCACTTACTTCTGTGTGTGATGGGAAAGGCTGCGGATCTAAGCTACTTTGATAGAGGGCAGATTGTAATGGCTCGAAGGCTCGGAACAAGTATTTCCGAAACTGCTCGACTCGTGGGTTGTTCGCGACCTACAGTTGTTAGTACTTATGCAAAGTGGATGAATGACGGTGAAACCATCAGTAGGATGAGTGGGAGAGAGTTGCCTGGTCAGATGAATCACGGTTTGTCATTCATTCATTACGCCGATGGCCGTGTCAGGATACGCCGTCTTCCAGGCGAACTGTTGCTCCCTCAATGTACAATAGGTCATACACAGGCCGGTGGTGGAGGTATTATGCTTTGGGGGACGTTCTCTTGGGCGTCTCTGGGACCCGTGGTTGTGGTAGAGCAGACCATGAATGCTACAGGGTATCTGAACATCATTGCGTACCAGTTGCACCCTTACATGGCCTCTGTTTTTCCAGCTGGAAATGGAATGTTCCAACAGGACAACGCCCCGTGTCACAAGGCTAAAATTGTGTTGGAGTAGTTCCAGGAACATGATGCTGAATTCCAGTTAATGTCCTGGCCGCCTAACTCACCGGATCTCAATCCGATAGAACACATTTGGGATGTCATGGGACGGCAGCTCAGAGTTCAAATACCACCAATTCGCAATATCTCGGATTTGCGTGACCGTTGCTTAAACATCTGGTACAATCTGTCTCCGGCCATCTACCAAGGACTTGTGGCATCCATGCCAAGGCGGGTTGAAGCTGTGTTGTGCGCCAAAGGTGGGCCGACTCGTTATTGACAGGTGGTCATAATGTTTTGGCTCTTGAGTGTATATATATATATATATATATATATATATGTATAATTTAGGGCAATATTTTGAAAAAAGCAGAAAATGAGTGTAAGATTTTCTTCAAACTAATAAAACTAAAATAGAATAATTTACACGCAAAAGTTTAAATAAGTATGCACAAGTTTGGGAAAATCTGAATACATTTTTTGTTATTCCTTTATTTGAAAAAGAGAAAAAGAAAATTGCACAGGGAGGCATTTGAAATTCAACAGACACGCCGGAATATAAATTTGTTATTGCTGTTAATAAAATGAAAAAAGAAAAAAATTGTTCATGAAAGTTTTAATAAGAATAAGAAAATTTGAGTTAGGTAGAGTTCTCCAGCGTAAACAGCAACCCTGAACTTAACCCCTGAACTTAACCCTGAACTTAAACCGCAAGATAATGTGATGAGAAATTAGATCTATGATTGAAATAACAAATTTATATTTGTAACTCGGCCGTTTGATATGCAGCTATGTTAGCGTGTGACCCATTCCATGCGCATGTGATCAAATCTCGGAAAAGACTTAAATGCCCCCCTCTCCTCCCTTGTGATAGGGAGAAACATTATTATCTATGTAGGATACTCCCATAATAAAGATGCCAACAGAAATCGCGGTGTGTATGGATGAATGCTTGCAGGATAAACGCAATGTCACTGTAGAAAAAAAAATGCTGTTCGGTTTGAGCGTAAACTTAGGAATGGCTGAACAAAAATACTGCGATACAAAAATATCTGATATCTAGACTTAATCCTTCTAGGAGCTCACATAAATTAACATACTAAAGTAAAATGAGATTCCATGTCTTTTCGCTCGTACTATCTACCATTAATTATTTCCTGCACGATGGCATTTTCTTAGCCTGCTAGACTGGGGGGGGGGGAACAAAAAAGGGACAAAAAAACGTACTGCAGGGAAAAAAGTAACATATATGAACTTACTAATGGACAGACATGAACTTCAAGTAATGTTTCCCACAAGCTCATTCTCTTTTAGGCGCTATATTTCTTTTAAACCATCATATCTACTTAAATAACAAAATGCGCTTTTGTGATCAAAACTCCCGATATACGGTTATGAATTTTGAATAATGTTTGAGAAATAACAAAACTACTCTAAAAGGAGCACAACTGATTGAAAGAACTAGAAATATCATTTCCAGAAGTTTTTGGAAATGAAATGTCTGAGATGTTAATGTATCAGCTCGTACTCCCTGATGAATAGAGCTCGATGTGAGAGCAAATTTTATGAAAGAGAAAATTTATCGTGAGGGGAAAATTTATCGTTGGAGCAAATTTTATATTTATCAATATATATAAGGCAACTTTTTTCAGACAGTTCTCTCAGATAAAATAATAACAATGTATCGCCTTTTATTGAACCGCTTTTGCGAAGCGCGGATTGAAATATGGAATTTCAAGCAAGAGGGGGTTAGTGATTCTAACCTCTGATCCGAGAAAGCTGAAATGTACTAACTGTTTAGATGAACAAATTATTTTGACTTCCAGACTGCAATTACTTTCACAAAGGCGGTTAATTTTGATAATTAGAGAACAACACCAATTCTGGCATAGATATCTTAGAGTATATATTCGATCAAGATAGACTTCATTTCAGCAAATAACACTAAGCAGTTGGAAAAATATAGTTTAATTCTACGTCATTTTTAATACTCTTCACAACTAGAGTAAAGGAAACTATCCCTTTTAAGATGTACAAAAATACTCTGAAAATATATTTAGGGTATACTATCCTTTATATCAAAGCTAAATTTTACAATGTACCTATGTTTCAGGCATATTTATTAAAGCATTATGAAGCGCTTACAATAGACAAAGATCAATATCTTATGTATATTTGTGTTTATGCCAATGTCTTAAGTTTTGTCATATTAATTGTTGGAAAAGTGTCATTTATTAGATTTCCAGGGTGATTGCTGAAGCTGATACAGTAGTTAAAATCCAAATAATTACAATAGTTGCATTTATTAGGTATACCCAAATTTTTATTATCGATATTTTTATTACTCCTATATCGCATTTATTAGTTAACCCCAAGGCGCTTGCGAAAGTTGGTAGTTCATATCCAAAAGGCTGCAATGTGACATTTATCAGATTTTCTTGGAGGCAGTTCAAATCCAAACAATTAAAACTGTAGAATTTATTCAGTTCTCTACGGTGACTTCTGATGTTGAAAGTAGTCTAAGCCCATTGGTGAATGCGGCTTTAGCATTTATTAAGATATCTAAAGCCATTGGTGAAGCTGGTAATTTAAACTCTGATGATAACAAAAGGGGCATTTGTTGTGTTTTCCATAGCGATTGCTCAAGTTAGCAGCTGAAACTCCGATGGATATATGTAGTTTTGATGGGCACTAAAATTGTTATTTGCAAATGTGGGGCACTTGTTTATTAAGGCATTTGCACTTATTCCGCGAGAATCGTTGGTTGCTTTTAATGGGGGAGCTCCCTATAAGTGAACAAACACCACCCCTTGATGCCACCTCAATTTTGACCGAGCACACTCAAGAGCGACTTTTTTTGGGGGGGAGGGGATCATACTTTATCCCAACCTTTCTCACAACATAGAAGGACTTTCCTATCTACAGATTTAATATGCCGTCAACCCTGCCTAGATACGAAGATATTTAATTGCGTTCATCGGGATTCGAACTGAGCACCCCCAGCTCAACGTCACAACCACCAGGCTACATCCGGCCCTTGGGCACCAAAATTTTCATGCTTTATATAGAAGAAAGGTAAATACAATAAAGATTTCTTTAAAATATCTTTCCCGAAGAGTTTTATTGTCAGAAATCTTTTATGACCTTTAAAAGCTTGAAATTCTTGCCCCCTTGAAAAACAAAACAAAACAAATAAAAACTGGGGGAAATGCAAAAATGAAAATACTAAAATTGAAAAGATAATAAGATTATATAGCTTATATAAAAACTGTTTCCAAATTTAGGTTATAAAAATTCTTACTTTAATAAATTAACAATAAACAGTGCTTTGAATGAAAGAGAAAAAAAACTCTAGTTATATTCCCCTTAAAAATTCTTTTCCAAAATATTTTATTATTGCATTAAAATATCTAAAGAGAAGTACTAAAACGTAATACTTAGTTTTATTTAATTCAAAGAATAAAAAAAATATGGAAATTCTTTTAATAAATATTCTTCAGAATGAAAAAAAAAAAAGAAAATGCAATTAAAATATGAGATTTGTTTAAGCTTTAAAAAGAGGAGTGGAATATTTAAAATATAAGTTAGCAAAATGATGTTTAAATTTATCTTTTTTACGAAAATTTTTCCGTTACTTTCTTTTCCATCGAAGGGCACTTGAATCTGTTTATTGGATAAGGTCTCATATCTAAAACTATTAAAGCACTGATGGATATTAAACTAAATTAAAAGCGCAAATTTACTTTAAAGAAAAATGCTTTAAAATAATTGTGATTGATACTTTTGAGTCTTAACAATATCTTTATAATTATGAAATGAATTTAAATGTTCCCCTTTAATTAAAACTAAAACAGAAAAGAGATTTCCATTTACTTTGCTATTTCTCTTACTTTAGAGGACTTAATTTCATAGGAAATTCAAGTTCATTTCTGTGAAACGCATTTAAAAATACGAAGAAAAAAGCCAGAGAAGATATTTTGTTCTCATTTCTCCCTGGAGTGTTCTTAGTGAGACGAATTTTCCCATTTTCTCGCGTTTCCTTTCAAATAAAGAAGATAAATTTGTCCACTCAGACATTTCATCGCACTTACTGAACGTATTATATTTTTTCATCATAAAGTGCCAGTTCCGTAAATTTGAGTGTTTGTGTAAATGATGAAATAAGATCTTATGAAAAGATTATTTGAATCATGCTCTATCGTTGAGAGACCTGGAATTCCTAAAATGAAGATGTAGAGGTTTCAAAGAAATAAAAACAATAAAACCGGAGGAAGTACTTTAATTTTTAAAATGTGGGATATCCCTTAAAGGCATGTATCATGAGGGTTTAAAGCAGAGTGAACATTTTCTAAACAGGGAGGAAATACGCAAAAGTTTCTCAACTTTTTGAAAAGTTTTACTCTCAAAACCGCATTTCACTAATTTACAAGGGTTTTATAATTCACGGAATTTTCCATAATAAAACTCGAACCTTAATAATTTGGGATTTTCTTTAAAAACACGTGATAAGCTTGTAAAGTCAAAGACATTTTCATTCTTTTTAAATGTAGAGGTTTCAGAAAAAAATAATAAAACCGGAGGAAGTGCTTTAATTTTAAAAATGTGGGATATCCCTTAAAGGCATGTATCATGAGGGTTTAAAGCAGAGTGAACATTTTCCAAACAGGGAGGAAATATGCAAAAATTTCTCAATTTTTTGAAAAGTTTTACCCTCAAAACCGCATGTTATTAATTTACAAGGGTTTTATAATTCATGGAATTTTCCAGAATAAAAATCGAACCTTAACAATTTGGGATTTTCTTTAAAAACACGTGATTAGCTTGTAAAGTTAAATACATTTTCATACTTTTTAAATGTAGAGGTTTCAGAGAAAATAAACAATAAAACCAGAGGAAGTTCTTTAATTTTAAAAATGTGGGATATCCTTTAAAGGTATGTATCATGAGGGTTTAAAGCAGAGTGAAAATTTTCCAAACAGTATGGAAATATGCAACATTTCTCAACTTTTTGAAAAGTTTTTCTCTCAAAACCGCATGTTACAAATTTACAAGGGTTTTATAATTCACGGAATTTTCCAGAATAAAACTCAAACCTTAATAATTTGGGATTTTCTTTAAAAACAAGTGATAAGCTTGTAAAGTCAAAGACATTTTCATACTTTTTGAACCTTTATTTTTCAATTTTCCAGAATATACCCATTCTTAAAAGTGTAGACACACCTTAAATGTGTTGTACCGCAGAGGGAAAATTTTCTATAATTTTCAACCTCTTGAAAACTCTAACAGTAAAAACCATGTTTTACGAATTCCAGGGGTTTTGTTTATCTTTGAATATTTCAGAATATCCCCATGCTGAAACATAAGATATACGTTAAGTGTATGCGAGATTAGGTTGCAATGTCGTAACATTTACTACACAAAGAGGAAATGATCATATTTTTTTTCAACCTTTTGAAAAACTTAATTTTTTAAAATCGAATTTTACGAATACTGATTTATTTTTTCAATTTTACAGAATATCTTCATTCTTAAAAGTGTCGGACACACCTTAAATGGGTTGTATGGTAGCGGGAAAATTTGCTATATTTTGAACATGAAGATGTCGAGTTTCGGAGAAAAAAACAATAAAACCGAGGAAATTGCTTTAATTTTAAAAATGTGGTATATCCCTTAAAGCTGTGTTTCCCAAACTTTTGACATATGTGCACGTCTTCTATAATTTTCGTAACGCTGAGTACCTCGTCAAAAAAAAAAAAAAAGTCAATGTATTTTAATAACAATCAATATGTTTTTTTTTCTTTTTTGTGACATACGCAAAATAATAAGAAAAGATAAATAAAATTATTCATAATAAAATATAAATAAAAGTTATATTATAAATTATATAGATAACGTTTATTTGGATCAATGCGAAGGATGAAATTGTTTGTGCTGAGATAACAGATAGTCATAATTTTGTTCCCTGTTGTTAATTTTAATCTGAGATGTGGTTCCACGTCCAATAGTCTGTTCCCTTTTTTCGACTTAATGCCTACAAATGCTGTAAAAGCAACTTCAGATAAATATGAAGTTGGAAAAGGCAAGATGTATTTTAGAACTTTTTCTGTTATAACCGGATACACAAGTTGCATTTGTAACCAGAATGATGTTAAAGTACTCTCCTTATGTTTATTTTTCAAGAACTATTAACGAAGTAAGTTGTTTCTGTAACGAAGTGTGGCATATTTCCGCCGTGTCACACCGGACCATCTCACGCCTTACAAGACTGTCTTGACTTGACTCATGAGCACGTAGAATTAGGCGCAGCTAAGTATGGTGCAGTGCATATCCCCACCAAACTCCGGTGCAACGCGTACCCCCACCAAACTCTTCCCGTACCCTTGGGGGTACGCGTACCACACTTTGGAAAACACTGCCTTAAAGACATGTATCATGAGGGTAAAGCAGAGTGAACATTTTCCAAACAGGGAGGAAATATGCAAAAGTTTCTCAACTTTTTGAAAAGTTTTACTCTCAAAACCGCATGTCACTAATTTACAAGGGTTTTATAATTCACGGAATTTTCCAGAATAAAACTTGAACCTTGATAATTTGGGATTTTCTTTAAAAACACGTAATAAGCTTGTAAAGTCAAAGACATTTTCATACTTTTTCAACCTTTATTTTTCAATTTTCCGAAATATGCCCATTCTTAAAAGTGTGGGACACACCTTAAATGTGTTATACCGTAGAGGGAAAATTTGCTATAATTTTCAACCTCTTGAAAAATCCAACTGTAAAAACCATGTTTTACGAATTCCAAGGGTTTTATTTATCTTTGAATATTTCAGAATATCCCAAGCTGAAACATAAGATATACGTTAAGTGTATGCGAGACAAGGTTGAAATGTCGGAACATTTACTACACAAAGAGGAAATGATCATATTTTTTCAACTGTTTGAAAAACTTAATTTTCAAAATCATGTTTTACGAATATTGATTTATTTTTCAATTTTTCAGAATATCCTCATTTTTAAAAGTGTGGGACACAGCTTAAATGGGTTGCACGGTAAATTGAAAATTTGCTATAATTTTCAATGTTTTGCAAAACATAGATTTAAAAACGTATTTTACGGATTCTTACGAAAGGGCTTGTATTGCAGTGTATAATAAAGAACATCTACATTCTTAAAATTGTGGGATGATTTTTAAAGGTACATAAGATCGGGCTGTACGTTTTTCAACTTTTTCCTACGTCTTTCAACAATTTGAAAAAAATTACATTCAAAACTACACTTTGATAGTTTACCAGGCTTTATTTATCATCAAATATTCCTATGATTAAACTGATGATTTACACCTTACTGGCATATATTGAAAAAGGTCGTTTTGAAAAACTTAGTTAGTTTTTGACGCATTTATTGGAATTTATTTATTATAAAGTATTCCGAAAATATAACCCGTGACGCAAATTTTTTTACGACAAAAATGGTGGATATATGTTAGGTATATGAGACAAGGTTGTCACATAGAGGACGAAATTTACTACGCCAAGAGGAAATTTGCTATGTGTTACGACATTTTATAAATCTTTATTTTCAAATTCCCATTTTATGGATATACAAGGATTTATCAATGAGTACCCTAAAGCATGCTTATACTGAAAATTCTTTTCATGCCTACAGTTCTAGTATCACAAAATCTTGCATTTATTACGTCCTCTTTGAAGCAATAGTGGTGAGTTGCAGGTAGCAAAAATTTTTTAATCCTTTCAGGGGCAACAGCCTCCGCTGTTTGCGTGGTGCAGATTTTTTTACCGATTTTTTTTAACCTAAAGAATATATAGGAATTTTCCAATTAAAGGTAGCAAAATGTTTTTACTTTTTTAAACTGATAACAGATGGCAGTACTAACCATTTTTCTACTCATTTAACTGGATTACATTGAATGCAAGTGAAAAAAAGACTACATTTTGGCGTTTGCACTGTGCAAACTGCGGCCCTCAAAGGGTTAAAGAGGAAATTACAGTGAAGTTCATTATTCCCCACATGATATTACTTATAAAGAAAATCCATTTAATAAAAATCAACTTAAGTTGTATACAGTCGATTTCGGTTAATCGGACCACATCGGGACGCGATCATTTTGGTCCTAATATCCGGCTGGTCGGATTAAACGAAGATGCCTTATGTTACAAGACGGGGTTCTGTCCTAAGGATTCGGTCCGAATAAGCACCTGGTTCGATTAACCGGTGGTCCAATTAACAGGAACCGACTGTATACGTATCGAAATAATGCTAAAATGTTGAAGAAAACGAAGCCAAATTACTGTTAATAGTTTCATGAAACATTTCTTGTTCAGGTAAGTTCATTTTGCGTATGTGTAGGTGAATTTATTGACAAAATGAAATTAGTGAAATAACGAGTGTTATGCCAAAAATTTGTGATTTCTTCACATCGTCGGGAAGGTCTTTCGATCAGTATATGGTGACACCGAAACTATGAGGAGTGGGTTCATATATTGCTCGTGAAAAGAGGTCGTTACAATTAAGTTCGACATCTTAAGAAGGCAATGAATGGACGGTCAAGAAGCACAGAACAAAAGGAAAAATCATCGTGGAAGAAAAAAATACCTCGAATAATATATCGTAGATTGGTAGATGAAGTATTGGTTAGTTCTTTGAAATCCAGAGACATTCCATTATTATGTACTATAATATTACCATTATCAGGTAGTAATAACAAACTTAATTTGGTAAAACCACTTTATATAGTTATTATTTAATGGCAAGTGATATCTGCCACCACCGCATGGGATTGCGTTCGAATAGTGGCTAAGGCATAGATGTTTATCCTCTCATCAAGAGTAATGTAGGTTCACCCTCTGGGTACTCTTATAATGAAATAGATAGAATGTCTGGTGGTATATATGAGCGAAAACCCTTAGGATAAGTGTCTGTCGCGGACGAAAATGAAATTGTATTTCATTTAAAGAAGATGAAATATCCTAAGGATAAATTCCACAAAGGAACTCGAAACTTGCCAGGGAAAATATCATTGGGGAAATTTCAAATATGACAAATCATAGACATACATATTTTGAGTGTAACATATCCTTCTGTTTCTTTTACATTGTTTCATTGGAGGCCATATTATATACCAATACCTCATTTAAATCTGTATCGGAATATTTCCGTTTTTGTTTTTTACATTAAACGACTTGCATTTCTTTAGAAGACGCATACATTGCCTATTGTTACTAGATAAAGAGAAAGCCACTCTAACAATTATGTAAAAACATTCATGTTTAAATTTTTTTTAAAGCTTATCCTTTGTCTATGAAAGATTAGGGCCGAAGGTAGCCTTGTGGTAGCGTGTTGGTTCCATTAAATTCGTTCATGTCTAGGCCAGATATGGGCACGTTAAATCCGTAGACCGGAAAGTCTTTTTTTGAGGTCAGTGAGTGGGGGAAGTATGGTCACCCCTGGGGTACTCGATCAAAATTGAGGTGGCACCTGGCTAAGTCGGAGTCCGACACTTGTGGTGCCTTACAAACCAGAGTCGCCCCCCTCAGCCCACAAGCATATATGCACCTGGTCTGGTATACATTCTGGCCAGGGGGTAACAACAACAACAATTATGAAAGGTCAAGTTTCTCAAGAATTTTTTTATTTATTACAAATGCCCAGAATATTGGCTATGATGCCATTAGTTCTCTGATATAGGTGGTCAGCATTACCCCCTACAACCCGGTCCCATAATTTTGTACCGAGTCAAGTGACGAGACCGGAACACTTGACAAAGCACCTCCAGAGGCAAATTTACGAACTTGGAGGACATTGTAGCCACGACAGATTTTACGTGCACCGGCCACTATTAGTGAACACGGCGGTGGATTTCTCAGCGACGGGGATCAAACCAGAGATGTTCAGAACACAGCCTTCGCTAACTTGGGCACCGCTGCCCTAGTTTCTCAAGAGCAATTCATATAGTTTGCAAAATTTTTTTCTCATGTACTTCACACTCAGCTGATACTATCATCAGAGAAACGCCAAGCATTTCGGTGCAAAAAGTATCAAAGTACACGAGCTAAATGTTTTGAGATAAATCCGCCACTGTTTTTAGATACATTTTTTTAAAAACAAAGACAGCTTTATTGAAGGTTATCACAAGCAAAGAACAAAAAGGAGAAATCACTCATTAGATGCATATCAGAAACTCCCCAATAATTTTATTGTTAAGTCATTCGGATAACTTTACTTTTTTTTTATCCTACCCTCGCTAAAGTATTTTACATCTCACCGAACAAGAAGAAGAAGAAGAAAAAAAAAGTAAAATCTTCAGTTTCTCATTACGACATTTTGTATGCATTCTTTGATTCAGCGATGCATGCATGATATTTACTTGTTTATTCTTTATTTTTTATCTCCACCCCCCCTTCCACCGGGTCCCTTTAGAGAGTTTTACATTTTACAGTCGGAAAGAAATGAAAATCCGTTTTCGCTTTCATATGATCTTGTTTAAAATGAATTATCTGTTATTATATTAGGTTCCTTATTTGTTTAAATTCCTCTCGTTTTACTTTAAATTCGAATTTTTTGTTTTTCGTTTCATGATTCGGGAATTTCTGGTGAAAAATCAATCGGAAAAAAATTAAAGGAGAAGTTCCACTTATGCTTCGTTTTACAGAAAAGACTCGGATTTAAAGGTTTTGGAGCAATTTATTTACAAAGTATGATTAATGTGTCAATATTGTTTGAACATGTTACAAACGCATGTAAGTAAGCGGAGAGGAAATTTTGGTTCTTAATTACTTGCGCTTGTTGACAATTTTCCAAATAGCTTTTTTTTAGTTGAATTTTAGAAAACGGATGATGGTAGTCATATTATTCAAGAGCTCCAACTGTTTCATTTCATTGAATGAAATTGTTACACAGCTTTGCTTGAGCAAATCCATTTTAGTTATAATAGAACATCTCTTTTATGGTGTGAAAAATTTCTTTAAAAAAAAAATTTATTAATGTTTGTTATACTAACAGAGAGAATGATTTATGAAAATTCTTAATTAAGTTTAAAAGTACATAAAATGTAATCTTTCTTAAGATATTCTTAATTAAAGTTTTCATGCACATAGACTTAAAGGGCAGATAGTTATGTACAGTCCTCTTATAAGTCATATTTCAAATATAGAATCACAGTACACGGCATATATTTGTTTTACTAAGGGAAGGAATCTTTTAGGTATTTGAATGTTATAGCTGCTCTCACGGATAAAAAAGTCAATCTTTTAGATGAGTACCCTTCAAATTTTGTTCTCAAAATTCTCTTTATCGTTCAAAATATTCAAATCAGAGCAGACTTTAAAAAAGGTAATCCAGAGAGTTCGGAGTTAAAATGCTGAAGAGATACAGCATTCTCTCCAGTTACGCTTACCAGAAACCATTAAAAAGTACGCCTTCAGAACAACATAAACGTGGCATTGAGGAAATTCCCTCCATTAGGTTTTTATTGTATTTAGACGGACTGTTGGGGGTTAAAAAGTAAAGAATTATCTGTTAAAATGGTAAAACTCATGCTCAAATCTTTCTTTCTTTACCTTTTAAAACATACAGATCACGTAGTAGTTTGGATATTGCAGGTTAAGAGACAGAAGTTTATAGAGAATATAAGCTCACTTCTACCCAGACTTGGGAGTATATAATTTGAAGTGGCACTCTAAATGAATTTGATACAAACACAGTTTATACATGAAAAAATGTTTATTTAATTCGTTGCACATATAGAATTTGTTTTTACAGCAATAAGCATACGTACTACTTGTACGGAATATATATTAACATTCAATAGAAATACACTTTGCAAATACTCACAAACCAGCAGAGAGTCAAACCAGCAGTTCTACCACGTAAACTGTGGGCTCCTAAGCACTAGCGCCGGTTAACACCTGGAACTGCTTACCTCGTAGCTCCCTCTCGCTTATCTATCAACCTTAACAACACCTCTTTTTAACCTTCGTATTATTCAAGCTGCTTGGCATTTATACCAAGCGCGTATGCCGAAATTAGCATATCTCAAGCAGCTTCTTTAATTCATTCACTCAAAGGTTCGATTCTTGTGAATCGAATCTTATGTATACCTTACAAGTTTAAATAATTAAAAGCTACTATCATTCTTTAAAACAAATTTTATAACACGTATTTTAAACTCTTGTCTTGAGAACGTGAGCAATACGTCGTGTAATGGACTGACCGAGCATGTAGTCCAAAATATTTGGACTCTGTTACGGCTCACAAATTACGAAAATATCCTATTTAGTAGCAAACAGTGTAAATTTCATGGTCATTATCCCTTTTCTGATTCTCTACGCAATTCAGATCTGCTGGTAGTTAATGATTAAACTTTAAAAAAAGAAGGAAAAAAGTATTTACAGTTTAAATGACGAAAATATATGCCAATCCCTAAAATCAAGATGCTAACATATTCCAAAAATGTCTTGAGATCAGCACCAACACATAACAGAATATACCTTATTAGGGGATTAGAATACTTGAAAACTGCTTGGATGTCTTGTTACGACAGGAATCCAGAATAACCTTTTAGATTTCTGTTCAGAGTAAATGTCATGTTCTAACTTCTCTGTCTCCCTCCCTGAATCATTTAGAAAAGAATATAATTTGGAAACAAAATACATGTTAGAGAGATACCTTGAAGACTGTATTCTGTAAAGGATTTATCATTCTCTGCAATCAATCTTATAACATGTCTTTATGTCTACAGAACGGCAGCATGAAACAGCCGCAACGAGGAGTGAGGTATAGTTGGTTACTATTACTGCTCAGGACTGATAAATTGCCAGGAAAAGTATTTCATTAGAACAAGTAATCAGAGTAAATTCCGGGATCAAACTTTTTTCTCCATCTTCTAAAACATTCAAGCATGGTCGCAGTTGGGAAGTTGCAGTAGAATAGACGAGTGAAATAATTTAATGTTTAAATCCTATATCATTCTTTCCAATCAAACTTTAAACATTTCTTAAAACTCCTTGTATTGCAAACAGCATCAGTGCGCAACGGAATATATATATATATATATATATATATATATATATATATATTGATATATATATATATATATATATATATATATATATATATATATATATATATATATATATATATATATATATATATATATATATATTGATATATATATATATATATATATATATAAATATATATATATATATATTTATATATATATATATATATATATATATATATATATATATATATTGATATATATATATATATATATATAAATATATATATATATATATATATATATATATATATATATATATATATATATATATATATATATATATATATATATATATATTGATATATATATATATATATATATTGATATATATATATATATAAATATATATATATATATATATATATATATATATATATATATATATATATATATATTATATATATATATATTTATATATATATATATATATATCAATATATATATATATATATATATATATATATATATATAAATATATATATATATATATATATATATTTATATATATATATATATATATATATATATATATATATATATATATATATATATATATATATATATATATATATACAGTGGTGCCTCGACTTACGAATTTAATTCGTTTCATGACAGAGCTCGTAACTCGAAATACTCGTATCTCGAATCAATTTTCCTCATTGAAATGAATGGAAAAGCCATAAATTCGTTCCGGGCTCCCCCAGAACATCGCAATTTTTTTTTACATGTTTTTAAATAAGAGAAATGTGCTTATAAATGATGAACATTGTATAAAAACGCAATACAATAGAATGTACTGCAATAAACTTGTATTATTGACAACAATGTACAACACTTACCTTGCAGATCAGACTTGAAGATGTTGATGTAAGAGGAGGAGAAAGACTGAACTGAATACTTAAATCTTATTCTTTGATTTTTAACCAAGGTCATCCCATGCCCTAGACCCCATGGGGGTTCCAGTGTGTGGGAGGGGATTAAAGTTATTTCTCTGTGAGAGAGGTTGGACGCTGTTCGGTTTCGGATGGCGACTCAAGTGTGGGCAGAGCAAGCTGCCCGGTTGATAATTGTTGAGTGTTAATCTCTCAGTATAAGAATGGAGAGTAGTCTTAGAATAATACTATACAATTGTATAATCATTGTACATAAAGTTTGTAAATATTATATGCTTCTCGGGTTCTCACTTGATGAGCACGTAACATGGCGTTCGCTGCCCAATCTAGCGGTGGGGTATTTGAAGCTTGCTCGTAACCCGAATTGTAGCTCGTAACTCGAAGCAAAAGATCTGCCAAGAGAATACTCGTATCTCGAAAAACTCGTAAGTCGAGACACCACTGTATATATATATATATATATATATATATATATATATATATATATATATATATATATATATATATATATATATATATATATATATATATACACAGGTATAAGAAAATATAATAGGAACACCCATTTCGAAATGTGTTTTACTTTGATCGTCCAATACAACTCCGACACGTGTCGCAACAGTCTGCCATCTAGTGGTGGCAAAAGGAAGGTATAAGTCGAGCATTTGAAGGTGTGACAGTTGTATGAGAGAGTTCTGTGCCCAGGAAAGCGCCATTATGTCCGATTTGTCCGACGTGCGAAGAAGCATGATCATTAGAACTTCCCTCACTGGAGCGTCCTTGTCGAGAATAGACAATTTTGTGGGTGTTTCAAAGATTGTGTCAAGGGTTATGACAGCCTACACAAGCCGGGGAAAAGTGTCCTCTGCAAAGTAGAACAGTGGGAGAAAGTCGAAGTTTACCGACCGGGATAGACGAGTGTTGAAGAGGATAGTCGCCCGAAAACGAAGACTACCCTCCCACAGATAACCTTAATATGAACACCCATCTCCAGAACCCCGTATCCACCAAAAATTGTCAACGGAAGCTGCATGCTGCGACCATTCATGTTAGAGTAGTTATTCCAAAGATGTTAGAATAGACGCGGAATGCTATGAAGGGATGACAGTGGTGCCGAGACCACCAAAACTTATAACAGCAATGGAAATCTGTCATATGATCTGACGAATCATTATTTACATTATTTCAGACCACCGGATGTGTGTTCGTCTGGCGAACAACGGCAGAAGCACTTCATGTTCACTGTCTGGACCCTACCATGAAACATGGAAGGGGCTCTGTGATGGTATGGGGGCACGATATCGTGGAGTGTTTTGGGGCCACTCTTAGTCCTGAGGGGGAAGATCGCAAAGCAGTATTCTCGCAGATCATTTCCATCCTATGCTACAGACTGTGTTTCCTGTAGAACGTCCTGGTCTCCAAGATGACAATGCCTCTGTTCATACGGCTTGCTGTGTTCAAACATGGTTCGATGAGCGAAATGATGAAGTGGAACATCTAATGTGGTGTCCTAGTTCCCCTGATCTCAACATCTTTGAGAATTTGTGAGTTATTTTAGATAACAAATTCCGTGCTCGGTATCCTCTACCTGACACTACCTGACCTCAAGACTGTTGCACGAGGAATGGGTGCGAATTCCATTTAACATTGTGCAAGACCTTTATTTGTCAATCGCATGTCGAATGCAAGCCTAACTAAGACCAAGCATGACCCCAACCCTTTCTGATAAGAAATTTGCATTCTTTCCCGGGTGTTCCTGTTATTAATATATATATATATATATATATATATATATATATATATATATATATATATATATATATATATATATATATATATATATATAGGGTAATTATGCCTAATTTGAGACCCCAGCTTATAGGACGTATCAAGTACTGCCGCCTGGCGACTGGAGCGTAAAACAGTAGTCTATTTCATCATTCGTAATCGGTTGTCGCAGTGTTTCGCGACATCGTGAAAGCGCACAAAGTAACAGGTATAGACGGCAAGTTAATTGGAAGATATGATGGTAAAGAATAGTGAAGAGCAATTTTAGGCAAAAAACGAATCGCTGGAAAGGGGGATTAGAACGTAAAGAGGCAGAGAAGAGGGAAGAAGATAAAAGAAGATATAAAAGTGTTGCAAGTCAAGGAGGCAAAATTTATTGAGGGTTATAAAAGTGGACCTCACAAGAAGTGGAGGATACCCATCCGTGGGAACGATGAAATAAGGGGTCAGGAAGATAGCTGCGCCCCTTAACTAGGAATGGTCACCAAAAAATAAATAATTAAAAACGCAAGCGAATGATGGCGTGTGGATGTTGCAAAACGGGACTGGAGATACCAATGAGATTCCAGAGTGGGCGGAACGAAAACTTATGTAAGGGAAGATATATTGCGTAAAAGAGGGAAGAAGGAGTATGCTCAGAGAGTCAGAAATGATTTGATGGTTGATAGAGATGGAATGAGGAGAGAAGGAGGCTGTTTAGACATATAGACAAAAAAATTATTTGACGGTTGATAGAGATGGAATGAGAAGAGAAGGAGTCTGTTTAGAGAGAGGTAGAAATGATTTGACCCTCTGATAGACATGGAATGAGGCTGGTGTTACGACATGAAACGAATATAAGCAAAGTTGGTCAAAGAGTTCGGCGTAGCGAAGGACGGCTGTTGAAACTAGTCTGATTTTACATATATTGATAAAAAGAGTGAAGCGTCAACCGGAAACGAGGCCTCAGCAATCAACTTAAGCCCTGCGGTCCCACCCTGGAGATGTCAAAGACGATGAAAGATCGGAGATATGACATGGAGGTGGGCGAAATTAAACGATGTATTAAAACCTTCTTAGCTAGGTAATATGTTAATACAAAGCAATCTGTTTAGATTGGCAGTATAGTTTTTTTTAACATATTTTTAAAACGCATCTGTGGAAAGAGCAGCTCTATATAAAGAAATATATTCTACGAGATGTTAGAGATGTGTCATCTCGCTCCATATATCAAGAAATGTCTTCTCATAGTCAATTTCATAATGAAAAAATTATCGTCTTAACAATAGAACTTTCAAGGATGTCATAATGATGCGTTATAACATTTGTAGATACAAAAGTATCTTAGTTATTATGTTCAACATTTTGATTTGGAGTTATACTTGTATTGAAGATTTCCCTTCAAAGATAATTTGAGGTTTGAAAAATAAAAGGATATTATTCTGATATCTTTTTATCTCTTTAGAAAGTATAATAAAGATAATGTGTAGAGGTTTATAGCATGCTTTCAAGGGAATGCTTTTGAGAGAATTTACAAGTAACGAAATGTTATCTTATGAGATGTTTGAAATATTCGGATGCTTTTGCGGCCTACAAATCTAAAATCATCTTTTACAAGAATATTCAGTGCGATATATATATATATATATATATATATATATATATATGTGTGTGTGTGTGTGTGTGTGTGTATGTATATTGTGGTATCGCATGGCCCACAGCAATCCAAAGTCTCATCGCACCACATTTCAGGAACAGACCAGGAACTTGAATTGAATTTTAAAACAAAGTCCTTTATTGGACCACTAGATTACATGAAGGTATTTTACAGATATTTACATGTGTAGTAAATACACGTTACAAGATGACGAGGCTTATCGCCCGACAAAAATGGCGCAGTCTAGCCTGAAGTAAACTGCTCCTCCGAGCTAAAACCCGTTGCTTTCCTGAGTCCGCAACGTCCAAAATCCTGGTTATCTCTCCGTGGTCCTAGAGCGAACACCCTCTTTTATCCTCTGAAAACCGGCTGACGTCATCCATCAGCAGGGCCACGGATTTCCGGTTCTCCTCGGGGACCACTCCGTTGACTTCTTGCTCCAACTGGAGAAATACCGTCCCCAGGGCGCTACACAAAGGCACACCTACACCTTGCTTTGTCGTAGTCCTGTTGGGAAAGCGGCCTTTCGCATTCCGTCACACTGTCTGAAAATAAATTGGGTTTTCTTTTCTCCTGGAAGCTACAAAAGAGAAGACACGTCATCTATCGCTTTATAAAGATTCATTCTTCCCGGAGTCATCTTTCCTTCCACGCAAATTTCCAGACAGCTAGTGGAATCAATGACCACTGTTGGGATACCAGTGTGTGTCCTTTTCTCTTTATGTACAGCGAGTTCGTACAATAAGGACCACACACATAGTTCAACGACATAGGGGAAATTTTCTCACGACGCCACAATATATATATATATATATATATATATATAACATTAAAAATCCTATAACTCTTTTAAATTCTAATTTATTCTAAATTCTCTGCGGCGTTCGAACTAATTTCACTTTTGATTCTGAGTTCTAATAACCTCGAGAGAAAATATTAAATGGCTTCCTATTACTCGAAAACTAAACTGGCGTAGCGTGGACAGAAAATTAAATGCTTTAGCGCATTAGTCACGCATTTTCCTAACTTTTAACCAATTAAACCCTACTACGATCACATGACGAGATAAGTTTATATAAGGTTTGGTATCACGTACATGTAGGCTTTTTTCATTTGTAAGTTGCCCCGAGATGTTGTATTTCTGTGTATCTTAAAAATAAAAGATGTAGTTAGATAAACATTGTGTTATGATTTGTGTCCGAGGGTTGAGATGAAATGCGGGAATGGATTTAAACATTTGTGATGCACGGCCGGGTGACAAGTCATCCATTTTAACATCAAAACTATGCCACTCAGCCCTTCATTCGTCGGCCTGCGCTCGTGTTGTTACATATATGTATATATATAATACACATACATGTACATATACTTATATATATATATATATATATATATATATATATATATATATATATATAAAGAGAGAGCTGTTAAGTATTTAATAAACTATACTTTGTATCGGTCCTTATTTACTATGCTATTAAAATGCTAAACAATACACTATTTCAATATAAATAAAAACACATTACTGCAGGAAATAAACGGTAGAGAATAAAGATCGAACATGATTACTAAAGACATCATCATCTGTGCAGAAATTTTGAGTGAAGTTTCCAAGAAACTAACGCATTAAAGATGAAATTCTAGCTATAGTTTTGAAAATATCCCCCACCCCCACCCCCATCTCCATATCTCTTCACATTATGTGAGATTTGTGATACTTTTGATATGCAAGGATAAAAAAAAAATGTATAATATCCCCGCTTAGCCACTATTTTCTCATTATGGTGGTTTAAAAGTCTCTATCTTTTCCGTCGAGGAATTCGCATTTATCAAGATTTATCTCATTTTAATTTTTGTTTTGCAATCTTTTAACACTCGTTTCGCAATTTGAAGGAGGAGAAATATTTTCCATTACAGTATGGGAAAAAAATAAACTGGAACAAATTTTAAACATTACTTCGCAAACAATACAATGTTTTTACACCCATCTGCCGCTATTCTTTAACGCTTAAAAAATCTTTTTGATATTAGCGCGAGGCCTTTTATTGGTGGCATTATAATTTCTCTTCTGTTTTGTGTTGCGAGCAAGAATTTAGCTGAGGGGAAAAAAAAACACTTTTGATTATATTTCAGATGAAAAATATTCATATTTTAGGGACATTATTTCTATTTATTTTAATACTTTAGAGATTACACTGTCTGTTTTTACCCCTTTTTTTCTCGAGCTAGAAGTTTAAATAATAAAAAAAATATTGGGATATATTTTTATGGCTTAAGTTTATATGATGATATGCTAAACTAACGATTCCATTAAGACTTTAAATTCTTCCGTTTCATGTTTGGAAATGAAATACAGTCATGCGAGTTCGTGTGTTTAAAAATATCTCCCACAGTCATTAGTTTAAAGCTGTTCGTTCATTTGATTGTTCTACGTCTTTGACTAAAATATAATTTAAAATCGCTATGTGTGTGACTTCTTTCTGGGCACCACGTGAAATTTAACTCAGATATAGTTGATTAATATTTACCCTAATTTACGTAAATTTACGAAGTTGACGAAAAAACGTAAATTTACCAATTTTATTTATATATTTTTATAATTATAACTTTTTACTATTACATTTTTTTGGCAAATTTACCAAATTAACGAATTTTTTTTATGTTTTAGGACATGCATTATTGAGAAAAAAATAAAGATAAGGTAATACATAATTCAATTTTTTGGCATATTTCTTTTAGTTATGAAAAACAATTTTTTTCGGTCAGACAATATTTAAAATTCGGAATAAAACATTGAAATAATAGCATGTAATGCTTTACAGCAATTCGAAAACATTCCAGAGCGCACGCGCGCGCACGCACACACACACACACACACACACACACACACACACACAAACACACACACACACATATATATATATATATATATATATACAGGTGGTTATCAAAATAATGGAAACACTAAGAAACATCATAAAAACTTTTATGAAGCGCAACTTTAACGGCGCAAGATCACATTTGTCATGTAATTCCACCTGATTCACCTTGGAATTAGATTATAAAAGTCATGAATAGTGGTTAAGAATATATTATACCATTCTTCAGGGAAAAGTCATGAAAGCTCCTGTAGAGATGCTGTGGTGGATATCGATACCTGGCTCTATCCGCTTATAGGGGAACCCGGGGTAGAACGGGGTACGAAGTTGAAATTGTGTTTTAAAAATACAAAAAGGTTAATTAAGAGAGCTGTAAACTTTACTATGAATACATTATAATGTAATAATCACAAAAATGCAATAATATTGTAAAAAAATTAAAAGAACAATATATTTTTTTTCAATTTCAGAAAATTATGTCATTTGCCCCGTTCTGCCCCGGGCAAGGACAATTGATTTTAAAAACATGTAAACTAGTGGAAATTCAGAAAAAATAAGGTTGCTCTATATTTATTTAGTTCTAAGTGATTATAAATGTTTAATTAAGGTTACTGTTTTCATTGATTGTGTCCTTTTCTTAAGCCTATTCACAAAATTCACACACTAGGACAGCCTCATGATCTTCGCTATCTATTGCCGCACAGGAATTGTGTGCTCATTTTTTTGCACATGGAACAGGCGACACAACCTTCAACTGACTGAGTAAAATTCACCGCAATATAAACACTCGCGGTCAGAACAATCCCCAGAATTCTTTTTTCCATTTATCTTCAGGCACTTTCTCTTGTTTTTACCATGCTTAATTTTATTCTCTTTCTTAAATATTTTTATCTTTGCTCTTTCTTCTTTAGCAAAGTTTTTTTCTTTTTTCCTTAATAGCGGCCTCTAACTCTTTTTTGTATGGGGAATCTGTTAAGACAGTGGTCTTCCCCCTCTTCCTATTCGTCCTTTTCGTGCTTTCTTTAACTTTTGGAATAGGCATTAGAATTTAAGCTGAATCATGAAATGATGAGGTCCTGTTGTCAATTGTCAACCAAGAGCAGCCAGGGGTGGCTCAATTAGCGTCATCAAATCGTACCTTCTTAACCGGCGTGTCATCATTAGAGTTGGCTGAAGCCTTACCAGCTTTATCATCCAACCTGATATGCATGTGTTTTTAACTGGTGTGCTAGGCGAAGGCAATTCCAATTGTTCAGCTCCAGATGTTATCACCTCTTCACTTGAAGGCCTACCAAGTCCGATGTCAGTTGTGTCTGCTGGGAGAAAATCTGCATCGGTGAATATGGATGGGTCAGTTGGCCATAGTCCTGTAGCTTGGAAACCATTAATAGCAGTTTTCAATGTTGCGCTTTGGATAAAAGATGATCCAAAAACCGTTGAAATTTGAAAGGGAGTTACGACGTTCCCCGGGTTGCTTCGTAGTCATTTTCGATGATCATTGCTGTAATGAAGACTTAAAGGCTTCATAAAAGAAACATCAAGTGGCTGAAGTCTGTGAGAGCAATGTGGTGGTAGACATAGCAACGAAACGCCACTCTCCCTCGCGCAGTCTATAACCTCAAGGTTCTTCGTATGTGTTGAGTGGCCACCTAATATAAGAAGAACTGGGAAGTCTTTTGATGCCTTTGAAAAATCCCGAAATTTTCGGAACCATACAAGAAATGACTCAGCAGTCATCCATCCAGTGCTGTGCACCTCAACCGAACCTCCTGGTGGCAATCCTAACTCAAATTATTTCTGCTTCTTCTTTCGAGGAAAAATGAGCATCGGGGTCATGTAAGCTCCGCTTGCCGACATACAAATAAGGCAGGTTACAGTTTCGCCCCTTTCTGAGGATGTTAAGGATCCGACTTGACCTTTCCCCTTGCAAGCTATGATCTTTGATTGGTTTTTAGTGTTCACTAGCCTTTGATTGGTTTTAGTGCCCGTTTCATCGCAATTAAATATTTGAGAAGCCGTTAGTTTGTGCTTGTCAAGTAAGTTCGGTAGCACGAAAAAAAACAACTATCGACAGCTACTTTATTAAATCCCATGGTTCTTGCACCAGATGTTCCTCGGCTTTGCGAACAGATAAAGTAGGATGTCTCTTAAGGAATCCATTGACCCAATCTTGGCCTGCGATTCCATTTTTAAATCTATAACCAATGCCATTTCTTACTGCCAACTGATAAGCTCAGCTACGCAAGTCCTTCATTGTTAGATCGAATAACCTAGCCTCCATAGTTTTTAAGTAGTTACCGAGCACAAGTTCCTGCTCTTCTGCAAATACGTTTTTAAATTTTCCAGCCGTTTTATCGATCTTGTAGTCAGGGTTTTCCTTTCTTTTTTTAACGAATCTTTCCAGAGTAGACTGGGGGCATCAAATTGGTTCGAAGCCTTCAAATACCCAGATTTTCTAGAAATAACCTCCTCGACAGCATTGTTTATTGCCTCAGTAGACCATGATTGCCTATTTGTTTTTTTCTTATAGTCTCGAACCATCTGAAATCGAAAGAAAAAAATTAGGAGCGTACCAAAAACGATCCCTTAGTTAAAAACATTGCGGGGCAGAATGGGGTACTACCCCATTCTGCCCCACCCGTTCCGCCCCAGGGAAACGATTTAGGTTAGGGATGTAAGGTCACTCGAAAAAGATACGTAAACAAATGTTTAACAACAGGAAACTAAAGACAATTAAACGTAATTCAAGCATGTGCTAACTATAGTTGTTATGTAAACAAGTATGTATACCTTACCTTGGTTACAAAATCATCAAAAGTTACAATACAGGAGACAAAAATCACACAACGAAAATTGCACACACCAACGCCCGAGAAAACTATACCAAAATGGCTGTCGAAGTTGAGCAGCAATACGTTGGTCTAGTTGTACTTATTGCCGGTGGCTGGCAACACCTCCTTCACACCTAAAAACGTCGAACTTCATTCCACCCCGAACCTCGTTCTACCCCGGGTTCCTCTACAGATCACAGTGGTTGTATGATTTATAGTCGGGGGAGTATATAGGGCAAGATAAGATATTCAACTTCATTTTCAGGCTCTTCAAACCAATACTTGATAGATTTAACTGTATGTATAGGGGATTATCATAATGAAGAACACCATCTCCTGCAAGAAACAATGTTTGCACCATAGGATTGACTGGTGAGCTAAAATTTCAACACAGGCCTTCCCATTCAATCTCCATTTTAGGGTTACAATATGGCCTGAAAAAAACCATGAGGTGTCATCCCAAACCCTGATAGATCTACCTCCATGATTGACAGTTGAGATGAGACAGCCAGTATCTTACGCTTGTGTAGGTGTTCTCCAGACATACACACGTCCTGTAGCCAGAAACAATGTGAACAACGATTCGTCGGACCAAATGCCGTTTTTCGACATATTACTCTACCAGGATTTGCGCTCGTGGCACCATTGTGAATGAAATTTTGTATTGGCATCTATTTCAAGTTGCTTGGGAATAGCTACTCTACCGTACATGCTTTGTTTGTGAAGTTCCCTTCTACGTCTAATGGTTGATTCAGGAACATGTATATGCAGATTCAGCTCTTCGTTCATCTTGTTTGCAGTTGTTTTCTTTCTTCATGTCACAATCCGCTTCAATGCCTCGTCCGTCTCTTCCACTCAGCTCTCCCTTTCGTCCACTATTCTGTTTGACAAAGATTGTTTTTCCGTTCACTCTGTATGCTATCATAACTTTCGATACCATAGCTCGAAAAACATCCATTAGCCTTGGGGTTGCAGTAACAGATACTCCAATTTAAACGCGCTCCAAAAATTTGCCCTTTTCGCAAGGTCTGCAAGGTTTGACATTTTACGCTGTTCCCCCCAAAAGCACGATGCCCTAAGCTTCATTGCTGTTACCTGACAGTAGAATAATACATACACTATATTATATAAAACATACCGGTAGCCAGACTTGTTTTTTAAGGAATACGAAGCACATTCATAAACACCACTAATATTGATAGGTGTTTCTATAATTTTGATAACCACCTGTATACAGTATGCCCACTAAAGTCCCTTCCCACCCTCTTAACTTCGGAACGGCTGCTGCTTTATTCATAAAAGTGGTGTCTAGGTATAGTAAAATAGCCATGCGCTACTGAATGAAACCACCTACAGCGCCACCTGGTGGAAAACTGCGGAGTTAGCATTCCTATCTCGAAAACGGAACGAGATAGGAAAAAAAAGTGATTTACAAAGTTGTAGAAAATCATCGATTTAGTACGAAAAGATACCTTGTGGACATTAATGCAAAGAATAGAATGGTTAAAACGCGGATTTGTTTTTTCGTGATTTTCTACACTGTGACGTCACAAAACTTGAACGAAAGGAGAAATGATTATCTTTCGGGCAAAACACGACACCGCAATGTGCACAGTGGTATATCGCTTTTGATCCCCAATCAAAAGGACCGCGGTTCAAACCTCGAGGGTTTCATCCTTCTACTGATTGTCTTAATAAACATAGAAGACAATACGTAGATCGTGTAAAATAGTGTCGCATCAACTCAACGCAACTTGCGCTTGGTGTTCGAAATTTTTGCAGTATGCAAATACGTAAGAAACGTCACGCCTGTTCACCTGAGACAGCTATAAAAGAGACATCTTGGGGTTGTAGTATGTTGATGCTCGTGGTCATGGCTGAGTATTCCAAAGCTGAGATCTCCAGTGAAGCAGTACCTCGTCAAGGAATTCGGGGACCAAATATTTGGGTATGGCGGTTTCGAAGAATGGCCTCCACGTTCGCCTGATCTGACTCCACTGGACTTTTTCCTGTGGGGATACCTGAAACAGCAGGTGTATGCGACCCCTCCACAAACATTGCAGGGCCTTAAACGACGCATTACGGACGCTTGTGCCAACGTGTCACGCTCTATGCTCCAACGTGTGCAACGTGAGATTCAAATGAGGATCCAAATGTGTATTGCAGCTGTCGGTGAGAAGTTTGAACATCTCAAATAAAGGTATATTGTTAAAATTAGTTTTTTTTTCTTTCTCAGATCCTTTTGTCACGTCACAGTGTAGGAAATCACGAAAAAACCAAATGCGCATTTTACCCGTTGTAATCTTCTCATTAATGTCCACAAGGTAATTTTTCGTACTAAATCGATGATTTTCTACAACTTTGTAAATCACTTTTTTTCCCTATCTCGTTCCTTTTTCTAGATAGGAATGCTAACTCCGCAGTTTTCCACCAGGTGGCGTGGTAGGGGGTTTCATTCAGTAGCGCATGGCTACTTTACAATACCTAGACACCACTTTTATGAATATAGCAGCAGCCGTTCCGAAGTTAAGAGGGTGGGAAGGGACTTTAATGGGCATACTGTATATATACTACCCTACAATAATGGACCGGACAGCAAGATGTGATGGTATAAGGGAAAGAATACATGCTTTAATAGGGGGATGGTTGTCACCCACGTGCTGCAATTACTCTACCAACCTTTCTGGGTATACTTTCAACAAGGTTTTGATGCACAGCTATAGGTATTTGTGTTCATTCCTGTTGCAAGAATGTCGCCACCTCAGCTGTAGATTTCGGATGCTGTTCCCTGGTCCGTAAGCGTCGCTCTAACTCGTCCCACAAATGTTCTATGAGGTTTAGACACTGAGCAGGCCAGCGAAGACACTTTACATCCATATCTTGATACCACTGCTTGACAGAGGCTGCAACATGACATAGGGCGTTGTCGTCTTGGAAGTAACATTCGTCCATTCCATAAAACTGCCAGAGCGTAGGAAGAACCTGATAGTCCAAAACGTTCATGTTGGTGTCGGCGTTCAATTTACCTGGAACAACAAGCAAAGGTTCCAGACCATACCACGAAAAACTCCCCTCCAAAAGTACACCACCATCACCGAATTTGAGAGTTGGAACGATACACTCAGGTAACAGACGTCGCTTGGTATTCGCCATTATTGGACGTTCGCTTGGTATTCGCCAAACCCAAGCATGCACATTCTACTGGAAGAGCGTGTAGTGGGACTCGCCACTCCATAAAAGAGTTTTACAATGGTCCACAGTCCAGTTGCGACGTTTCAAACACCCAGGGAGTCTGCCGGCTTTGTTCAATGGGGTTATGTTCCTGTGCGGCAACACATCCGTGGATAATGAGGGCGTGCAGTTCTTTCCGGAAAGTATTGGGGTGAACCGTAACCCCTACTGCCTGTTGAAACTCACTATTGATGATTTGGAGAGGTTTCTTGTGGTTTTTATGAACCTCGCGCTTCTGGACACGTTGATCCCGTTCGGTCAGTTTACTGGGACCACCAAAGTACGCAGTTCGTATCTGAACCACCGAAGTCTTCCACTTCTTCACAACATCATCAACGGTTGATCGTGACTGTGATAATTCTACCGCAATTGCGTGAATAGACTCTCCACTAATATGACAACCAACTATAACACCGCTTTCAAATTCACTAAGTTGTTTTCGTTTCGGCATATTGTCACAATTTCACACATAACTAATGACGTTACCACTTCGCGTATTGTATTTAACCTTAACAGGTCACGTGCGAGAACTGGGTGTGCATAACTAGGGCTGCATGTCGGATTTTATGCAAATCCGCTGGCGTTCGTTCCATTATTGTTGGGTAGAGTATATATGACACACACACACGCACACACGAACATATATATATATATATATACATATATATATATATATATATATATATATATATATATATATATATATATATATATATATATATATATGTAAAGATACGTAAAATCAAATAAATGGAGAATGTACATATTCCTAAAAGAGAAACTGTACTCGAAATTTATAGCAGAGGCATCGGTTGTAATATTGATACATCCAAAATATACAAAATAAGTAATACGGAGATACTTTCACGTTAACATTTTTGAAATTTTTATCAAAGTTATCCCCAGGTTGCTAAAAGTGCTGCCTACATCTTTTACAAAAAATCCTACCTCTAAAAATGATGTTTCTCAAAGGGGAATTCTTTTAGATGTACCGTTTGAACTGTTAAATTTAGATTGACAAGTAATTCTAGATTGATGGTTTAGCAATGTTTTTCTTGAATGAATCGTGATTAACCTTACAATGGATGGCGGTGTTTGTTTTTAATCATAGAAAATAAAAATTAAAATCCATTACAATAACATCCAAAATAGTTCTACAAATTAGTTTCGTTGTATAAACGCATTTGGTTATATCAGGATCATTTAAATATCAGGAAGAAAATTATTTCTGTACACCAATATCAACGCCTTGTAGTGTAGTTTTAATGGATCAAACTATTGCAGAACTTTTAATGAACACTAAGATTATAATGCGATTTTCAGGGATGCTTCCTAAAAACACGCTTGTTAATATATTTTTCTGTCTTTTACAAGTCAAGCTATTTTATGTAGAAGTTTCATTTCGAGTACGCTCTCCAAACTGTGCTTCTCTTCAGCTCAAAATGTATAGTTGTGTATCTTAATATATGCTTCATTAATTCAACAAAATTTTGCTTATATTATCTATCGACGATAAATGAAGCTTAACGAGAAGGTATTGATAAAGCGAGCTTTAGGATAATCACCATCGGTGCAAAATTGAATCTGCATACCCAATTTTTAATGTTTAAACCCCTGGACTTATTTGCCTCAAAAGTATAAATAATAATAATAACATTTCGACCAGAATAAAAAAAAATGATAAATTGTAAAAAATGTTGTGTTTTATTGGTAATAAAATGGAACACCAGACGTAAATTATGATTTAATTGGCCTTCTTAGATATCTTCCTAAGTATTTAAGCAAAACAAGAGTAAAATACTTGCCTCTTAACTATTAAATAAGGTATTTATCTCTTGAAAACATGAGAATATATTGCATGCAAAATTCTGTCGTTGTACAGAAAATGCTACCGTATTTGAGACAAAATGGCCTCAATGTAGATGTGATTACAAAATATGTGTAACGATAAAATTTACCTGGCTAAACTGCGGATTACGTGATCAATTACTTGTGGCGTGATACCTTTCGGCCAGTCGGTAAATGCTTACCTCTACTCACGGAAAACTACCACAGGGCGATGCGCTAACGGTTACTGGTCCCCGGTACTAGAATCTGCGGGATCGATTCCAGAATCGACTCTCCCGTTTCTGAAGGTAACTGGTACGGTAATGGGATGGGGGTGGCAACAGTTTTTTAGTTGTCAGCAGACACCCTGAGTTGGCCCGGTGAATATCGCGGTTTCGTTATCAAGGCGTTCTTTAAAAACAACGATTATGTAACCCCCGACGCAGAAGGCATTTAGGACGTGATTCGGGCTCTATGCAACTGATGCCGTTCCTGATCGAAAAATAATCCTGCGATGGTTTTCAAACGTGAGAGCAAGCGGGTCTGCGTCACTAAGGTAGCCAAATGGAACATTAGAACACCAGAAAATGTGGAACAAAGTTTGTGAGTCCACTAATCGTGAGGAAGTTGCCACTATTCTAACAGAGATGACCAGCGGAGTGGTGGAAAACTTTAGAGAACGGCTTCGGCAGTGCATAGCAAATAATGAGTGCCACTTGAGTGATGTCATTTTCAAAATCTAGTGGAAATAACTGCATTTTATATATTTTTAGAAAATATAAAGATTTTTCTGTAAATTGCTTCGTTCGATTTTTTTTACCCTTTGAAATATGGGAGACCATTATGTACACCTTATAGTAGGCCTCGGTCTGTTTAACCGTCGTTTAGCAAATTTGACCACAAGGCTCGCAAACCGGTCAACCCCTGTAACGGAACGGTGGACGTTAAATTTTTTTTCAATTCCTACTATTAGTTCACACTCTCTCTCTATATATCTTGTTCAAATTTTTAATCGTTAATAAAAGTACTTTTTATTCATCCACTCAAGTTCAAATACATTTTTTTAAACTTGTAGTGGATGACACTTGATGTTAATACAGTTTTTATAATATTAATTCATTAATTAAATTTAATTAGTCAATTTTAGTTTTAGACCTAGAGCGACTCTTGCTCTTGAATAGTAATTTCCCTTTTGTTACTGTGTAAACGGTAGCACTGAGGTATCGCGGGCTTCTCCCGTCCTGTAGGTTGCGAGTTCGAATCCCCAACCTGACAGACTTTTTCTCTCTCTTTCCCTCCCTCCTAATCTCGCACAGTAGGCAAGGTTCTGGCAGGTAATCCTTTTTTTCAATTCCTACTATTAGTTCACACTCAAATTTTTCTTTGTTGACCTAAGTAGGAATTCACTTAAAAAATTTTTTTTTTATATATTACTTGTTTCACTTTTTATCATAGGATATGAAATTTTGTATATAAATGTACATTTCACTCTAAGCGTATATAATACGTTAAAAGAAATTTCCAATCTTATTATAATTTTAATATTTTTTTAAAAGTTTAAAATTTATAAATAAAATTTTGAAATGGTCCTTGCGACTTAATTTTTGAGATATTTCCTCGATTTTGTATTTTAATCACTTAAAACTGTATTACAAACAAATCTGGATATAAATTATTTAATCCCTTGTAGTTAATTTTGGGGAGATTTTTTTCTGAATTCCATCCCGATTTTTTTCAAAATTTTGCCTTTTAATAAATTCTGAATCAAATTTAATTACCTTAATAAAGTCGAATTGTAAAATGCATACCCAATCTTTTGTAAACAGTATAAGGATTCTTTCTTATCAATTTCCTGAATTTTGAAGAGAATTTAAGTCGCATGGAGCATTTAAAAAATCTAAAAACATTGAAAAACCTGTTTGGGGAAAAATAGATTTAAATTTTGTTGCTACACTTATCTTTATTACTTACTTCGTAGAAGCTTCATAGATGATTTTTTACTTGCAAAAAAACTATTTTGGTACTATTATCCTACAGAAATATATATATATACATATATATATATATATATATATATATATATATTTTACAATAACACAATCAATATTACAATAAAAAGATTTGCTCAAATAAAGGTCTACAGTCCCCTTAAACAGATACTACTAATATAATAATTATATTAATTTTTATTCATGCTTCAAATTCTTGTTGATATGCTATTTTAGCCTTATTTTAGAATTAGATAACACCACATTAAAAAAAAAATTTTTTTTAAGTTTGCTGCGTTTTTTTAAAATTTATTCCATGCCAGCTTGGCAAGAGATTCCCCAGAATGGTTCAGTATCTATCTTTTTCTCGTTAGGGGTTTCTCAGTCAAAGTACTTACCTCATGAATAGAATAATCTAACTACAACTTACTTACAGATCTTTGAAACTTTAACGACGATTCGATTCGAGGATGTTTTCAGTGACAAAAATTTAGAAACTGCTTATTACTTACTCTCTCTCTCTCTTTTTTTTTTTGGGGGGGGGTAAATCCCTTGATTCTTACTACGATTATATGGGCAATACACGATGTTACAAACTATTAAAATATCAAATGGAGTTGATACTTATCCTTAAAATACATTTTGAGCTAATCAAATAGCTGAATTAATTTTTCTGTTAATTCTAAGTTCACTGCTTTTGTTAAATTAGAATTTTTTCTTTGATAGACACTATAAAAAAATGTTAAAAAAATTTTTTTGGGCCAGTGGGAGTACTTACAAAACTTATTATTCATGTCGCTATGATTTTTAATTTATAAAATATTATTTTATTTTCAAAGCTTTTGAAGATATTATAAACGAGTATATGGTATATAGGATAGGTTTAGTACATGGACTATATATATATATATATATATATATATATATATATATATATATATATATATACATATATATATATATATATATATATATATATATATATATATATATATATATATACATATATATATATATATATATATATATATATATATATATACATATATATATATATACATATATATATATATATATATATATATATATATATATATATATATATATATATATATATATATATATATATATATATACACTCAGTTTTCGTTTATTCTTCCAGAGTTCCTTAAAACAAGGCTAAAGGAATATTACTATAATTTACCAAGATATGACAAAAATATGTTAGCAAAACTTACTACTTTTGGAATAAAGCTTTTTATACTCCCTTTTTCTCATAATAACAAGATTTATCACAGTTTGAAAGCTATTAGTTACTATCTGAGGATATTTTTACCTTGGCGAATATGATGCATTTGTATCATATTAGACCTAAATTAATATACTTTCAATAAGCCTCTTTATTCAGTACTAGCGGCCCATCCCGACTTTGCCCGGGTTAAACGATTATCTATCTTAAGTAGATATTAGGTAGGTATAATTTATTTTAAAACTTCATGGTATACCACATTTTTTGTTTCGTTTTTCTGAGGTTTTAAAATAAACTCCGCATTTCTTGACCTAGAGAGACCAACATATAATTGTTCATTAGTAAAGCAATCTTCCCGTAAGTCAAGTCTAATATATTTGTATGTTTAACCTTGGGATTGGTTGATGGTGATGGCAAAAGAAATTTATATTGGAAACTGTAGCGTCAGGCATTGAAATGTGTCCGGTGCCACCCGCATGCCGATTTCGATAAAATTCGGCCCCATAGACTATCTGCTACAGAGTCCACACACAAAAAACACAAAAAAGTACAAAAAATAACACAAAAAATTTAATAACTTTTTTAAAATTAAAAATTTAAAAATCTGGCTACGTCAGGCACTGAATCGTGTCTGTACGCGGGGGCACACCACCCGCGTGCAGATTTTGGCGCGATTCGGCCACATAGTCTCGCTGTCAGAGAGGACAACCGCGGAAGCTGTCGAAATAAGCAACTTTTAAGGGCAAAATCATTAAAATATTAATTAAAAAACTCCGGGTCCGATTTTCAAAAAATAATATGCCTATGTTTTAATCTGAACTATCAACTATACCTATACAAAACTTGAACTCAATTGAAGCAATACTTTTTCACTTATAAAGGAACAAACATAGACCTATTCGAAATAATCAATAAATTTCAGAGTTTCAATGAAACACACTAATTTTTGAATAAAGTTCAATAATTCAAGTTCGATTTAGGCAAATTATGTATAAAATTGTACATAAATTCAAAAAAATAAAGTTTATATGTTAAATAAAGTTCTGTAATATATTACCAATAAATTTCCAGTTGATAGCCAATAAATTGTAAATCTTTTTTTACCTTAAATGTCCAATAAAAAGCGTAGTTCCAAATGTAATTTTCTTGAATAAACCCTTAAATGTTGCCAATTTTAAAAATCCTTTTTGTATTTATCAATACCTCTTCCACTTGAATCTTTAAAATATTAAATGTTTTACTGATAATAAATGAAAATGTTGTTTGATGTGTTGCTATTGTTACTTGACTATGGTTGACAAAGGAAAAATTGTAAAGGTGAAGCATCAGCTCAACATTTAGGCTCCTAACTTTCTTTTTACTGATCAGATATACAGAATATATAGCTTTTGTCCATCTGGAATAATGTACCTTTCAAATAGTGAAATAATTTTTCAAATAGGTGCAGTGGTTCCGGAGATTACACTCCACATACAAAATCCTCTCTCTCTTTATATATTAGTATAGATTGGATAGGTTTGTTTCAAAATGTGTCAATATTTTGTGTTTTCCCTATTGTTTTTAAATATAAATAAAAAAATAATAAAGCCCAACAATTGGATGATGTCTAAGTAAATTCTTATACAGTGTTTTTCATTTTATAACCTAAAGTCTATTGTTTAAATCTTAAGATTTTGTGAAAACTTGCTTGAAAAGATGGATGCTTCTTTCCATTAAAAAATAAACATGTTTTCCTTATAATTAAATTTTTGATATTGCTAAATATTTATTACGTAGTTTGAAAACTATTTAAAAAATGAGTTGTGATTTATCCCACGTGGAAAAATTCTAAATGGTGTGAAAAAAAAAGAAAATTTCAAGTTTAACAATTATATGACACATTCATTACTGTTTAATAAAATATCAAAATATAACCTTAATATTGTGATAGTAGATTAGGCGTACACGAATAACTGGGGTTGTTAGTGTCATCTTTAAGAAGAAAACAACTTCAGCGCCAACGGGTTTGTGAATTTTCTAAAGGCCACGCCCTCGGCGCGTGTAAAGATGTATATATACCGCACGCTAAAACTCCCTTGCAGAACAGAGATTTTTTAAAAATTTTATTTCAAATGGCAAGAATTACAGAACAACAGATATCAAAAATACAAAAATTCAAGATAGATAAAGGACATCAGTCAATCCATCAACTTATCTCTGGCAATCCAATAGCGCTCCCCATAAAGAGAAGGCAGGTAGAGGAGGACAAGAAGGAAGGTGAGGCATGTCCATTTTTTCCTAGTTATCACACATGAGACAAAGAGGGTCGGGAGCCAATTCTGTGGAGGTGCTTGCGAGGGCAACCATGGCCAGAAAAAAGCCGTAGCATTGCCACAGATTGATCTCTAAGCCACTCGGGAATATCATGGACATAGTAATACCAGGGCTTATGACCGCTTCTAGAGGCAACAACCTGTGAGAAGGAACACCTGAGGGTCTTAATGGTCTTGATGGAATGGTAGGCCAAATCCTTGTTGCTTAGCTGTAAAGCAGAAGCCCCCTTTTTCGCCATGATGTCAGCAGCCTCGTTCCCTCGATTCCTCAGTGGATCGGGATCGACTGAAAGACAAATGTTTTATTATGATCCGGCAACCTTTCTAGAAAGTTAACACAGTCATCAATATATTTGGACCGAGAGAAGCAAGGGGAGTCAATAGCCTGAAGAGCTGCTCTCGAATCTGAGAGAAGCCCCACTCTTGAGAAACGCTCCAATCGTCTCTGAAGCTGGATAAGAACCAACCGAAGTAAGAAATAACCTTTGCTATTATCATGTAATTGAATGTTGTTCGTGTGTATTGTTTATCCTCTTGTGAAATAAATAGATCGATTTGGATGAAACGGTGTTTGATGTTGTTTCTTTGTAGATGTCTCTTTGACTTGAAAAATTTCTAACAGTCTCTTAAGAAGTCATTGTAACAGCGGTGGTTGTTTAAAGGTTATTACTCTAATTACTTTTTCTCTTTAAAGTGTATTATGACAGAAAGTTTATTACAAAAATAGCAAAACCTTGCTTGAAAAGATGTATGTTTCTTTCTATCAGAAAAAACCCCATTTTCCTTATAATTTTATTTTTAATGTTGTCAAATATATAATATGTAGTTTGAAAACAATTTAAAAAAATTTCAGGTAGTCTCTTCTAACGAAACTACCTCGGGTTATTAACGCAGGATTACTTATCGTTGCTAACTTTTTTTTACATTAAAATTCCTACATACGAAGAAAAGGAATAGGTGAATGGTAAGAAAAATAAGTTACATATCTCTACTCTGCCACTCTTTGTTTATAATTCGCGACGACGATTTTAGCGTCATAAATTTTGCTTTGCCGCGGACCGTTATGGAGGAACAAAATCATACGTTAAAAGGGTTGTCATTCATACTCACTCGAGAAAAAATATCCTTTGTGTTTACACAGTATGCGATGCAGGAAATATAAATTGTGCGAAATAAATGAGATTTAGACGTTCTAAAAACCATATGACCCCTTTATGATTGTTTAATACGGTATCGAAATCTAACTTTTATATTGTGATACTGGATTAGGTTTACCACGAAAAATAATTATTCTCTTTTTCTTAAAAGTTTATTACAACAGAAACTTTATTACAAAAAATAATTGTAACAACAATATTTTTGTGATTACTTTGAAATTTATTACCAAAAACCTTTGATCTAGCGCGTTATCCCAGGAAAATCATTTTCAGACAAAGAGCCTGCATAATGGCCGGGGGGCAAACATTTTCTTCGGAGAGTGCTTTTCGCTGAGGTAAAACTTTTCTGCTTGCTCCAAACCTATAAACAGGCGGGAGAAAATTAAGTCAAGTTTAGGATTCCTGGAGCAGGGAATATAGCCAAGGCTTGAATAAAGCCCTCCTGAGATATGCACCATTTACGTCTCCTGGGATATATTGAATTTGAATAAATTCCGCGTCAACCGCAGGTGTGTGAGGAATGATGTTGTCAATCAAGGATGCGGAGGCATATGATTGGGTGTTCCGTCTAACGTCCCGCACGTGATAACCTTAAAATAAGCGATAAAAGTTTTGGGGAAATGTCTGTGCAGCAGGTTGGGCACGCATCAGGAGTTATGTATATGGAAATGTAGAAAGTACTCTGAGTTGCTTTATTACTGATCTCGAAGATATAGAAGCGAGTTTGAACAGTGTCTGTCTGCCTGTTATCAAAAGTGCTTCTGAAATGTTAGAGTGATGATGTATGGGACTAAATATGTTTGAAAAGTGTCTTATACTGCGTAATAAATACTTAAGTTTATATATATACTTTATGCATTTAATGATTAATTATACAGTATAGAAAAATATGTAACGCTTATAGATTAAATCTTCATGAGAAATGGCATCACCCCTGTTAAATTTGTTCTAGCGGAACTGATACTTTTTATATAAATTTTATGCATGCATTATTTACGCTATGTTGTAATAAATAATCAGAAAAAAGTATTATTAGTTTGTATTGCGAAGAAAAAATACTAAACAATTCATAACTATATTACATAACGTTAAAGATGTTAACTAATTTATCAGAAGTACTGACTGTAAATAAGTGAACTGATACTACTTATTGTAATTGCATTTTTTCAATAATATATTTTGTACAATATTTAAAACTGAAGCCTCAAGTAGATTTTCTTACTTATTAAGAGAAATTTTAGAAAAAAGCACTCTCAATTTTCACACACACACACACACACACACACACACATATATATATATATATATATATATATATATATATATATATATATATATACCCTAATCTCTTGTTACACGGATTTTTTTTGCACGGTTATGAAATAACATGGTCCAAGGAAAATAACCTATTAATTATTTTCACTTCTTTTCTGTACTATAACACTGTTTAAAAATCTAAGCAAAAAAATATTGCACTGCACTGTAGCCTTTTTTTATTGAATGCAATGTCATCAGCGGAAGTCGCCCATTTGGCGACGATTTTTCTTTGTTATATATTTTTTCGTAAATGCCGTTGCGGTCCCTTTTCCAGCCCATACGGTTAGCTCCCGGTCTCTGGAATGTTTTGTTCAAGAGTCTTTCATTGCGTGATGACCAGGAGATCACTACCCAATGCGAAAAATGTAAAAACTCATCGCTATCGCACTTTTTCAATTTAAAAAATAACCCGTATAAACCGTATAAACATAATTAAAATGAGTCTTGTGGATTTGCTCTTACATATTAATTCAAGTTCAGTCTATCAAATTCAAACTTCATATGAAAATTAACATTTTTTTATTTATTAATTCTCCACTTAATCCTCCACTGTATCTTTTTTTACACGGTGGAGAATTAATTGGAGAATTAATTGGAGAATTAATTCTCCAATTAATTCGCCATTGAATCTTTTTTTACACGGTAGTCAAGGGAACGTATCCCCCATGAAAACAAAAAACAAAAAACAAGTGTATAAATTATATATATATATATATATATATATATATATATCTAAAATGAAACTTTTGATTAGTTTCCCGATGTTAAAAGGGTTTAATGCTTAAAATTTTAATAAATCTGAATGTTCCCATTAAAAAATTGATATAGATCTTAATTTTATATATATACAGTTGTACCCCCCTTAACGGACACTCCCGAACAGCGGACACCTCTAATTAACGGACATTTTTACGAGTCCTAGTCCGTTTATGTAGGACAATCCATGTTATTCCGTCTCGATAGCGGACACTCCGTCACATAGCGGACAGGTATTTTTGAAAAATTTTCAATTATTTTGGCAAACATTTTAAAATTATTCTAACAAGCAAGCTAAAAATATATGCTTATGCGTCTTTACAACGAACAAGACCTTATTTTTTAAGGGTGAAGAAGAGTATGTAGAGGCGGGAAATTTTCAAAATAGCAGCTGTGTTGCAACATGCTGAGAGACTTCGAAACTCCAGTTTGTTATCGGAAAAGCTAAGAAGCTTAGATGTTTCAAGAACATTGACGTACGAAAATTTAATATTTCGTGGAAGTCAAATAACAATGCGGGGGTGACCACTGAGATAATGAGAGATTGATTGGTGGAGTTAGACAACAAAATGAAAAAACAAAAGAAAAAATCTTTCTGTTCATGGACAATGCTACTTCCCATCCTGATGATTTAAAGCTCAAAACTGTTAATTTAGTTTTCTTGCCTCCTAACACCACTTCGATACTACAGCCACTTGATCAGATAATTATCCGCAGCTTTAAAGTACGATACAGAAGTCTGCTTCTGAGACATGTGCTTTTACAGATTATCTCCTGCAAATCCAGCGAAGAGTTGGCAAAATCGGTATTTCTTTTCAATGCAATATCCTGGACTAAGTCAGCCCTTAAAAAGGTGGAAACTGGGTGCGTTCTAAAATGTTTTATGAAGGCGGGATTTTTGGGTACAAGCAAAGTGGCAACTGACACTACTACAGGAAAAAGCGAAAAAGAACTTGAGGATCTAGAAGCCAATTTGGATTCAAATGTCAGCGTTGAAGAGTATGTCAAGACCGACGACGATTCATCCATTGAGGAAGAAAACCTGCATGTTTCGAATTTCATTCATCAAGCCACCACTGAAGCATTGACCATTTCTGAGGATGATGATGAGGAATCGCCAATGGAAGACTGCAAAATCAAAGATTATTCGGAAGCACTGAAATACAGCGAACAATTCAAACAGTTCTTTCTGAACAATGAAGATTTGGAGAGACTAGCAAAGCTAAATATTATGAAGATTCATCTTGAAAAACAAGTTTGCTGTGAGAAAAAGAGATATCAAACTTTGTTAAGAGATTTTTTCAGCAGTAATTAAAATAATTTAGCTCCTATGCATTGTATTATGCGATTATTTAATGCAAGATAAAAGGATTAGCACACAATTAAAAGGTAATGCAGTAAATAGTTATTCTTTTCTTACCTAATTAATTTTTCCTTTTTCATTAAAATTGCAACCATAATTTTCAATCGAATGTCAAAGAGCAGTGCAAAATCCTCCCCTATAGCGGACACCTCCTAATAAAGGAAAAATTTTTTAGTCCCGCGACTGTCCGCTTTTCAGAGGTACCACTGTATATATATATATATATATATATATATATATATATATATATATATATATATATATATATTTATTAGTTATTTTCAAGGAAGAAAATAATGTTAAATCTACACATCCATGAAATAAGCGAAGTAAATGTACGAAATGGCCTAACTGCATTGTTTTATCGTTAACATAGTCTTCAGTGAATAAGAAAACACAAAGTGCTCCCGAATAGTTTGCTTATCTAAGACGCTAAGAGTTACATAATTATGATAAATTTGGATGGATTTACTCTGATGGATTAAACAACTAGATATTAAGTCGACTAAGACAACTGCATATTAGATTTATTTACTAAGTAAGATGATTCGGCAAATATTAGAAAATGTTTCAGATATCGATGCTAAATCTGATACACTAAACAGCGTTATAGTTAAAACATATAAATAAAATGAATACTGAAATTTGATTTGTTATATTTTAAATATTTTAAATGCCTGCGATGGCATTAGAAAAGCTCATCTTTGCTTGAAGATTCAAAAATTCCTTCCTCACTAGTCGTGACGCATTTTTGAAAGATGATGTACGTGGTTGTTTCAGGGAGTTGTGGGTAGAAATGAGGTATTTACGAGCGATTGCCTTCATTTTTTTGTTTTCAATTTTGAATCATTAGCTTTACTTCCCTCAGTATTCCTTTCGTGCAATTCCTTCCGCTACAATTTTGCACTGAATTCATGCTGAGAGAATGCGGAATATTTTAGCTCGTTACATATAAGTGTATATATATATATATATATATATATATATATATATATATATATATATATGTATGCATGTATGTGTGTGTGTAAAGGGTTTTCTAGTAGAAAATTTCTGAATCATATCAGATCACAAATTTTGTGTATAATGCTAAACATTTCTCTGACTATTTACAGAACTTTTCAGGCAAATCTGTTCTCTGCAGATCCGTAGAAACTTCAGAAAAATTTGATTTCTACCATTTTTTAGAACATACTGGGGTTATCTAGTGCCTGTGAAGTAGAGAAAGATGAAATTCTAACAAATATTTACGTAGAGAATAAAAAAGACTCACATAGAGATTGATTAGAGAATCAAATTTAAAAAAAGCTCTTGAAATTATAGATTATTCTAGATTGTAAGTTTACCGTTACCATTCAAAAAAAGGAAACAGTTTTCGTTATAACTGGGTTTTAAAAATAAGTGAATGTTCATATGAAGCCCACAGAACGTGTTTGGATGTATTTTATATTCTTACAGTTAATCCTTTTTATATTCTTATAGTTACCTCGTTCAACTTTTTACAATCAAAATATCGATTTTTAGAATTTTTTTGCGTTTATTTGAGATTTCAGATAAATGTGTACAATATACAATACCATATATATATATATATATATATACGAGACTTCATAAGGTTCATTGAGGAGGAAGCTTGGAACCTACAGGATAATAGAGTCCTAATATATTCATGATTTGCTTTGCATGTTGGGATAGAAATATAATTTTATTCAGCGATTTCACCAGGTTTTAGGAAGCGTATATGCAAATGAAGGCCTTATTTGAATAGTGGTCGAACTCCACTTTAAAAAAAAACTGGAGTTAGCCTCACTTTCATGTTCATACAAGTCATTTCTATCTTATTTTTAAGCTGGTACACATCCAGCTTATTTCAGCTGCCAACAGAGGGCATTACAAATCAGACTTCAGAAGTCATTTCTCAGCACTAATTAGACTTTAAGGCTCCGTATCTCAAAATGAACAAGAATGGTTTTGGACCACTATTCAAATACGGCCTTCAAATAAAACCCAGGACTTTTTCACGACTCTCTTATCAATTTGTTGAGAAGAGCATTAGCAGATATTTTCAGCTACTACTTTAGAAGAAATTTTTATCTTATAATTACCTACTAGAATTATTTTATAGAAATTATCTTTTAGAAATGTTTGTTAAATATTTTAAGCGGGGAGTTTTACTTCTTTCTAAGTTTTGAAAAGTAATTCCATACGTTTATTAAATCCTCTTTTCTAAAATTGATATTTTATTTTAACTGAGAGAAGATTTTCAACCTCTGCAAGACTACGAGGCTATATCCTATTGTACATTATCTCTAAAAATATGTTGTGAAATATTCTACTACACATTTCCAAGTCGAAAAGGCATTTTCATTTTACTGTTTATGGAATTTCAGAATAGTAAAGCGGGTACAGAAACGGGTATTGAAGGTGTGTGTTACATATATAGATATTTTTACATAGATATTAAAAATTTTGATTCTGATTCTGGTGTTACATATTTTAGTATCTGGAAACGCGAAATAGTATTTTAGTAGAGATATTGAATTTCCATGCTAAATCAGAAATACTATTTAGTTTAAAGGGATGAAACGAAACGTTAAAAAATTGGTAATAGTTAGCTATTTATGAAAATTTAAATAGAAATATATTTCATTTGTATTTCCAATTTGCATCACAGATTTAATTTTTTAATATTTATTTTTTGCCTTACTACTACAGGTTTTAATAACGATCTCTACACACGCACACACACATCTATATATATATATATATATATATATATATAAATGTAAGTCTATATATATATATATATATATATATATATATATATATATATATATATATATATATATATATATATATATATATACTTACATTTCATTACTGAATTTTTTTGGCTGAAACATAAAAGAATTGGTTTACTTCAAACTATTTGCAAAAAAACTTCGATAACTTGGCGTCAATAATTTTAGTATATTATGCTTAAATTTAATATAATATATTAATATAATCAAAATAATGAATTGAATTTTTTTTAAATAATAATTAGAAAATTAGAAGAGTGTAACTTTAATTTGAATTTTTACTATTATTATATAACTATTTATGGTTATAAATAGATAAAAACTTAATTTTTTCCTAAATATTTTAATATAATTTTAATATTTATATTTTCTATTTAAAACCTAAAAAAAGGTAAAAGCAATTACTATTTTTTAGCCAAAAGAATTCATAATATTTAGTACCATTAAATTCAACTTTTTTGTTTGTATTGTGCTCCTTGAAAAACCAATTATTGTGTAAGGCTTTTGTAAATCTAGAACTTTTCATTACCTTCTTCAAATTTTATTTTATAATTGCAAACAGTGAAAATTATAATAGGAATTTTTAGAAGGAAACTGTGTTTTTCTCTGGAATTTAATCCAAGGAAAGGATTATTATTAAAGTATTTTTGAAATAAGTTAAAGCAACCAAAATTGTCTTTTAAAAGGCGTTATCTTGCATACAGGCAGGATACATATCACAATGATGAAGGATATTTAATGAAAACCCTTTATTTTTCGACAACTTATGCTGAAATATTTAATAAAATTATCTGTATAAACCTCACTGCAATATTAGACTTAACTTGAAATATTCATAACCTATGAATAGAGAGTAAAAAACACCAACATTTCACGGGTGGTGTAATAAAAGACTTTACTCAACTAGCATAAGACAAAAAATAGTAGACAAATGATATTGATACCATTTTACGCAATATAATTTTGTGTAGAAAGATTCTTTGCGATAGATATCATCTCGAGAAAATGAAATTTTGAAGGAAGGCAAAAATATTTCTAATATCCCCAACAGGACGTGATAAGGTACCTCTTAAATTCCAGCTGGTGTTTTCTTTTGTGATTCAGTGTCCTCATTTTACAAAGTACGCCCTAAACAGTGCTAACGGAATAAAAGCCTTCGCCACAATCTACGGTCTAACCACCTTTTTCCTCTTTTAAACATCTGCCTTCTGACAAATTGGAAAATCATTGCCTCATTAATCCTGGAAAACTGGATTTCAGCCAGTGAAAGTACAAATTTATTTTCCGGCCAAACCATTTTATGCTTTGACTCGCTTCTGTGAGCTGAAAAATCGACATCTGTCAAACAAAATGTTCCTGCCAAAGTCTTCTCCCGTTTTTAATCTCCCCCCCCCCGAGGGAGGCTATATTAACTGGTAATTATTTATTAAGCGAAATGTTTCACGAAGTTAAAGATGCGGCTCGAGTGTTTGGTAAATGTTTGTCCTTGATCTGAGTTTATGGGGTGTAGAAAAATATACTTTTGAGATTTGGGGTGCTTTTTTTTTTTTAAAATCCGTAAAGGAGACGTGGTTTCGTTGTGATTTAAGTGCCGAAGGTACCGTATAAAAGGGTCGAACTTTTTATTCGATAGGATATTCTAAGTTTGAATATTCTGACATCCCGTAATTTTAGTTTATTACCTAAGAATAAACAACTATGCTTAATATTATGAAATAGTATCGGAGTTAAAATGTACCTCTCTCGTTAAAGGCATATTCGAAGTCTTTATCATTTCTTATGTTCGTAATGAAACCCACCTCAGTGTGATTTATTTTTTTTATTTTTTTTTATCCAATGCCGAGGCACTTGTATTCAAACATTGGCCTTTACTACGCCGCAGTTTTACTGTCCATTTTATTGTGGGGGCACCATATAGGCGGACAGCATTACCCCCTATGAAGGGACGACACGAATGGAGGCATTTTTCGTGGCGCAACGCTGGGACTCGATCTGAGCACCCTCAGCACCGAAAACCAGCGCGCTGTACCACTGGGCCGCCACAAGCCCCCTCAGTGTGATTAATCTATAGCTTACGGGGCCCATTTTTCCGATTCCCTCTTTAGAACGGGAAATTTCATATCCCCTTTGTAAGAACGGCCATTAAGGGGGTCACACACACACACACACACACACACACACACATATATATATATATATATATATATATATATATATATATATATATATATATATATATATATATATATATATATATATATATATATATATATAATTAAATTTGGAAGCAGTCGGGTCGAATCGTTTATTAGTGCGACAAAAGTACATCCGGTCAGTACAGAAGAACGGCTCGGAAGTGATATCACCTTTCAACAGTAAACGCGAGAGGGCGAGGTAGACCACGTGACTACTATTATTTGTAGGGTCATCAGATTTAGGGACTCGCGATGCTAACCCACTCCTGAATCCGAACATATACACGTGTAGAAATGCAAAGGCATGCGATTCATGGGAAGTTGCGTGGCTAAGGGTTTTAAAGCGATAAATTAATATTACTGGGGATTGGATTTAAGAGAGGGAATTTAAATGCTAGAATGGAGGGTATAATATTTAATATATATATATATATATATATATATATATATATATATATATATACAGGGTGGTCATAAAGAAACTTTGCTGATATATATCTAGCGGCTGTTCCGTTCAACCGATCGAGATGAGATTTCAGATATAGTTATTCAGAGGTATGAGCTCGGGATTCTGTGAACGACAACCAAGTGGCGCTCTCGGTTACGGTTATAGGTACAGAAACTCGAAAATTTCATATGGCAAAATGCTCAGCGCATGCGAAAACCCTAAAGAGCGTAAGAACGGTACGTGTATTTAACAAAAACGGACGTGTTATGCACACACAACAAACAGCTTTGCGAACGACCTACAAAAACGATATATGGACCTCTAGCGGCCGTTCCGTTCAACCTATATCTGAAATCTATCAAGATGAGATTTCAGATATAGTTATTCAGATGTATGAGCTCGGGATTCTGAGAACGGCAACACAGTGACGCTCATAGTTACGGTTATAGGTATAGAAACTCGAAATTTTCAAATAGCAACGCCCACTTTTTCCCGTCGCAAAATGCTCAGCGCATGCGAAAACCCTAAAGAGCGTTAGAACGAAGAAATCGTTTATTATCACGAAGAAAACGTTCCAAGCACCTTACGCATATCAAAGTCATATACTTTTACCTTTTTTTTTATCTAAAAGAAAATTATTGTCAAAATATTATTAACACTGTTTTAGACATCGTGAGTACTAGATATATTTAATCAATTTATACTGCTGAAACATAATCTTGTTTTAATAGAACCTTCTAGGCGTTTGAGGCATATATTTCCGTCATGTAATTTCAGCATGAAAGCGTCTGTGACGAAATATTTCATTATCTAGTTTAGTATTCAAAACCGTCATCAGAGGCTTTACACCACCAAATTATTAGACTGAATTGTCTGTCGCAAGTGCTTTTTAAGCTGAATGTAGGCTTAAAGGGCCAAATACACTATCTAAACACATCTGGCCACATTATCAGTTTTACTGGACATGACTTTAAATAAAACCATGATAGTATGAAATTCCAAGAGCGGTATGTTGAGAAGGTGTATAAATAAATTGTTTAGAAGCAAATTATATCTTTAAATTAGATCTTAATAATATTTTTATTGAATTTAAATAATTGATTCATTGATTAAATAGAATGTAAGATAATTTTGCCACTGTGTTTTAGCCTATGTCCTTTTTAAAAGGGAAATGCTTTCTGTGCATTAACTTTCTTCATAAAGTATAGTTAAACCGTCATTTGTTTGCATGCGAAGTCTAAAGGGAGAAAACACATACATTTGGCATCAGTGCATTGAACGCCACTTTCATCAAAAGTAGCTTTTGAATATTAGCCAGCTTATCTCAACATAAGTAATTCCTTTTTATTGTTGATGCCAACCTCTCGTGCCAAAATATGTGCAATGTGTGAGAAATAAGGTCTATACTTAAGGAGAATACTTAACTTTTCTAATTCATAAACCATATTATTGAAATGAATAAAAAAAACTCCTTCAAGCTGTTACACAGTAAACATATGTAAGTACAGTCTATGTAAACATGTGTTTATATTAAATTTGTTTGCTATATAATCGATATTGTTTTGTTATTCAATACTCTATGCCCAATGCTATATGCACTATAGTTTTATGCCAAATTTTAATACCCTTTAAACTTCGCCTATAGCATATACATAAATACAATTTGGACTGTTATATTTTTTTTACTTTCGTTTTTCAAATACATCTTTACTAAGTCTAATATTTTTAGTAATCCAAACTGCATTAATAATATATACTTATCCAAATCTCTACTCCATTCTCTCTTTATCAATTTTTTTTTCTTTTTTTTGACGTAGGATTACGTTCCTCAATAACGGTCCTCCGGAAAGCAAATTTTCAGCGTTGTGCGGAGTTGTAATTTTGGCAGCACGCCAAACCCAGTAGCAGTAAAACATTTAAACAAAAAAGTACCAAAATGCGTAGTAAAAAAAATTTAAAAAAGAGGAAAGCAACGATAAGTAATCCTACGTTACTAACCCGCGGTAGTTTCATTAGAAGAGACTACCTGAAATAAATAAATAAATAAATAAATAAATAAATATATATATATATATATATATATATATATATATATATATATATATATATATATATACATATATATATATATATATATATATATATATACATATATACATATATATATATATATATATATATATACATATATATATATATATATATACATATATATATATATATATATATATATATACATATATATATATATACATATATACATATATACATATATACATATATACATATATACATATATATATATATATATATATATATATATATATATATATATATATATATATATATATATATATATATATATATATATATACTAGCTGAATACCCGTGCTTCGCTACGGAGTACATTTTAGGATAATTAGAATGAAAAAATAATGAAATTGCTCTGTGGAGGATTTCCTTATAAACAATATTTTTTGTTTCTTCATTGGGCGGAACTAATTTTACCAGACTCGTCCGCGAACTTACGCGTTAAGTTCAAGTATTCATCTCAAGTAAAATATCCAGGCATGTTTCAAGAAAGACTTCAAAGCTTGATATTTTAGAGTTTTAATCCATGTTACAACATTTTCAAAATTTAATACATAAAAAGAAAATGAAATTAATTTCTAAAGATTCATCACGCGTCATGAGCTCGAGTCAATGAGCTCGAGTGAACATGATGCCAAGAGTCAAAGTAAAAATAAAAAGATATCAAAAAGTTCACGTGACTCTCTGCCCTTGAACACATCCGGACATGCGCGTGAGAGAGATGAATTCCCAACAATATCCATAAGATTCTTGCTTTAAAATGTAAGGAACACGAATACCTAAAAACCGATTTCAGGATTTTTCAAAATTCGGCCCCAAGGGGAGGGGAGGGTGGGGCTAAACGTGTTTTTACGTGTTTTTCACATATACCTTCATATCTCAAAGTAGGAAACGGATATATTTCTTTTATACGCATATTAATAAATTAAACTGTTTTAGAATTTCTTCTATATTACTTTGTACTCGATATGATTACTCGATCTTATATATTAGTTTGTAATCGATATGACTATTCGGATTAATGCTCTAGATAGCCGCTACCATCTATCGCGCCAAATACCAACTATTTACTCTTCAGTTAATTGTTTAGTATGCCGGAAAGTAATGATGGCAGCATATCATAGCTTAGTGATTCTTCATGTTAATGTTCGTCATCACATTAAAACAGTTTTTAAACATTTTATTTTATGGTTTTCATTATATGTATACATATGTGCATATGATTTCTTTTATTTTTTTTATATGTTTATTTTTTGAATTATTACATTGTTTTGTACTTTTATTTTTATGTAAGCATTTTTCTAGGAAATAAAAAGAATAAAATGCTTTCTGAGCTAAAAACTATATTATTTATAAAAAATTGAAACAGATCCAATTAAATTTGTATGGGTTTGTATCAAAATAATTGATTCGTTATACGGCTTTTCGCTTTACGGCCAACTTTTCCGGAACGTATCTAGGCCGTAAAGCGATATATGGGTGTATTATTTAACCCGGTTTTTTACATATGAAGAAATATGTGAAAAACACGTTTTGCCCCCCTTCACCCTTGGGGGACGAATTTTGAAAAATCCTGAAACTGATTTTAGGTAATCAAGTTCCTTACATTTTAAAGCAAGAATCTTAAGGATATCTGTTTTTTTTTCTTTCAGATATGAGGGAATATGGGAAAAATGCGTTTTGCCCCCTCCCCCCCTTTTGGGCCAAATTTTGAAAAATCCTGAAATTGGTTTTTAGGTATTCATGTTCCTTACATTTTAAAGCAAGAATCTTTAACATATCAATTTCCTTCTTTGAGATATGAAGGAAAACACGTTTTGCCCCCCCTCCCCCCTTGGGGGGGGCCGAATTTTGAAAAATCCTGGAACTGATTTTTAGGTATTCGGCTTCTTTTTATTTTAAGGTAAGAATCTTATGGATATCCGTTTCATGTGAAAAACACGTAAAATCACGTTTAGCCCCCCTCCCCCCCTTGGGGCCGAATTTTGAAAAAAATCCTGAAACTGATTTTAGGTAATCAAGTTCCTTACATTTTAAAGCAAGAATCTTTTGGATATCAATTTCCTTCTTTGAGATATGAGGGAGTATGGGAAAATACGTTTTGCACCCTCCCCCCCATGGGGGCCGAATTTCGAAAAATCCTGAAATTGGTTTTTAGGTATTTATGTTCCTTACATTTTAAAGCAAGAATCTTATGGATATCTGTTTTCTTCTTCGAGATATGAAGGAAAATGTGATAAAACACGTAAAAACACGTTTTTCCCCCCTCCCCCCCTTGGGGGCCTAATTTTGAAAAATCCTGAAATTGGTTTTTAGGTATTCATGTTACTTACATTTTAAAGCAAGAATGTTATGGATATCAATATCTTTCTTTGAGATATGAAGGAATATGTAAACAACACATTTTGCCCCCCTCCCCCCCTTGGGGGGCGAATTTTGAAAAATTGCTTCTTAAATGACGCCTTCAGCACAAAAGTAATAAGCTCCTAAAATTTGATATCTGTATCTCCAATAGTTTTTGCTGGGCGTTGATACGTGTATGTATATATGTATATATAAGTCAGGACTTCTTCCTTTATAGATATATATATATATATATATATATATATATATATATATATATATATATATATATATATATATATATATATATATACTGGGGTTAGGTAGTGATTTGAACACATGTACCGATTTCTTAGCTTAAGCTGTGTAACAGAATCAAACAATATTTATTGTTCTATTAATACACATTGTAAATATTTTATAAGCCATAAAAAGCTGCATTTTTAATATCAACTTAGTGATATTCAAATTTTTATCATAAACCTGTGTGTATGAACACTTAAATATGGGGAACTTTGCTTCCTGCATTTTTCTAATCACAGATTAACAAATGCATATTTTATTAATTCTGTATTTTTTACCATAAAAGTAAATGCTTAATAGAGTACACGTAGTTTTTAAAATTTTAAATTTTCAGCGGTTATTTTTTACAGTGCGTAAGATTACTGATGTCTATTGCTATAAATTAAACTATTAAATGCACAATCGAGCTACAGTATTAAAATATTAAAATCTACACAATTGAAAATATTGAAAATCTCGCCCACTGCATTTAAATCAAAGCGCGAACTTAGAATTAAAAATTATGCACTTGCTAATATTTGATTAGATGAAAGAAACGGGGGCATAGGTTTACTATCTTGCATTTGGGGTATCGCTACTTATGTGTGGAGTCGCCATGGTGATAGGCCTGACGTTTTCGTAGATCGCTACCCTGCTCGTCCTAACGTCGTCTCGTTTAAGCTGCGTTATGCAAATGAATCCAACAACGATGTGTCTGTCACTACCGCTGAGCCACGTATTGTTGAGCGGTAGGAGATCGACAGACTGACGGGTCACATCAGACTCCAAGTTTGGGGCGCGAAAGTGCAAGGTCTGCACGTTGGATATTATTAGGGACGTTGATGGTTTGCCTCGTACGACTGCGAGGAACCTGACTGAGCTGATACAGTAAAATGTAATGCTAAGTATTTAAATATTATTCAGACAAAAAAAACTCAACATTAATATATGTAGCTCTTAATGAACGTAATGTTATAATGTTTGTACAATAGCCTTTTAACCTTATAGTGCAGCCACTGCTTCACAACACGTTTCTTCTCTTGTACGCTAAAGTAGGATGATTTGTGACACATCTGCTTTTTGATGCTCTAGTTGAAAGCATAATCGTCGCTCAAATGGTGAGACATCTGCCTTCACCATGATGTCGACATTGATGGGCATGTCGATGACTTCCCTGAGTATCTTGTACGTCCCGTCGCAACAAAAGAATCTGCATGAATGACAGTTATGGTGAGGTTAGCCACTCGGTGATGAGATCAAGTTGTGCTAGCAGATGCCATGTGCTTTGGACACGTGTAGCCGGGGTTTCGGCTCAAGGACAGTTACTATGGGCGCTTAGCGTCTGGCAAGTGGAGTACAGCCTGAACGCAGGCAGTCGATCGCACCCAGTGGCAAATTCTTCTTCTAGCACGGCCACTAGATAATACGCTACTTAAGGTCAAGTCCAGCTTGAATTACAGTCGGTCTCACACTTAGCAGAGATGTCAGAACGTGTTGTTGACGAGTATCGGGGAGGTGTCGTCAGCGCGCTTGTAGTAAGCCTCGTCGTAAGTACCTAATATACTCCTCGGCGTCTTCATCGATGGGTTCGTGCTGCACGGTGATTTCGGGTGAGCTAGAAGTCGACGATTGTGGCTCCGAAACCTCCTGATTTACAAGCAGTGGTAGCGAGTGGGTTGCATATTTCGGCGGCAATCAATTCTTAAGTTAGCCATCCCCTAATAATACGAGGGTTGTAAATAAAGTAGTGGCAAAGGTCACCCAGAAGGTCGTAAAACATCGGGCATGCTCAAACAGGATATCAGAGGAGTGAGGTGGAGATGTAGTCGATGTGTAGAGTACATAAAACCGTAGATCCAGTAGAAGGGATAGTGGCTGCGTGACGCTGAAGTGGACAGTGTCGTCTCTACCACTCTAAATCATGTTTACAAAAAGTGATCAGCGGTCGGAGATTAAAATCAAGGTTGCCCGTGGCTACAGCACCATCTGCACCCGGGAGTTGTTGGAACACCCTCCGTACTCCCCTGACACGACCTCTTTCCTAATTTGTAAGAACCCCGTCGATGCATCAGATTTTCCTGACAGAGCATTAGGGCGCTCTGTGATCCGAGCTTTAGGGCGCTCCGTCGCTGACATCAACACACAGCACCTTGCCAACGGTATCCTACGGCTTCCTGACATCTGGCAAAAGGTACATGACTTTGCTAGTGATTATATTGAAGGAATGTAAAGTAATTTTGTTTGTACGTACATTAAAAAAAGTTTTCTGGGTATGTTGCCATTACTTTATTTACAACCCTCGTAGTTAGCCATTTCCTACTGTAAGGAAACATGCAGTTCTTTGTTAAATAAAATTGAAAGGAACTATATCCCCATATGTGCCAACTAGCTGAAAACCCGTACTTCGCTACGGAGTACATTCAAATTAAATACAACGGTCAATGTATGCAATTCATGCCAAATATATATATATTATATGATAAATACGACGATCAATGTATACAATTGATGTAAAATATATATATATATATATATTTATAAGAAAATCGTAAAGGAAAATTTTATAGATAGAATAATGTAGAAGAAAATATTCAAATTAAATCTAATATAAAGAATACTAAAGAATATAGTACAGTTAATATAGTAGTTTGTAGAACATTTCTTTTACTGTATTTTAATATTTTTTTGGATAATGTCCAATCGTCTGCCGCATTAGCAAGGAAAAAACATATTTTTTGTTTATTTAGTTGTTATGCACGTGACGATAAATTTATTTAAAGTACCAGAAAAAGAAATCACGTGATCAGCATTTAATAAATTAAATTCTAAAATTTAATCTTTAAAAATTCACCAAAAATCAGGAAATGGAGGTAAAGATTCGAAAAAAATGTCATTTTAAAGGAATTTTTATGATCTTTCTTGTGATATAAATTTTATAACCCTCAATGTATTATTTTAAATGCAAACGTAAAAAAAGTTTTTAAAAAAAACTTAAAAATTTAATTTAAAAAAATCTAAGAAGAATTTTTGAAAAATCTTTCTTAGTGCACCCCTACACTATTAGAAGAATCGCCATGCAAAATTTCAGCCCTTTAGGTCCAGCTGTTTGGTCTGTGCGTTGTATGTCAGTCAGTCAGTCAGTCAGTGAATGAATGAGTCAGTTACGGAACTGTTTTTTATATATAGACTAGCTGAAAACCCGCACTTCGCTACGGAGTACATTCAAAGTAAAAACATCGGTGAATGTATGCAATTAATGCCAATATATATATATAATAAATACGACGATCAATGTATATAATTGATGTAAAATATATATATATTTATAAAAAAATCGTAAGGGATATTTTTATAGACAAAATAATGTAGAAGAAGATATTCAAATTAAATCTAATATAAAGAATACTAAAGAATATAGTACAGTTAATATAGTACAGTTTCTAGAACATTTCTTTTACTGTATTTTAATATTTTTTTGGATAATGTCCAATCGTCTGCCGCATTAGCAAAAAAAAAAAAATTATTTTTTGTCTACTTAGTTTTTATGCACGTGACGATAAATTTATTTAAAGTACCAGAAAAAGAAGTCACGTGATCAGCATTTAATAAATTAAATTCTAAAAATTAATCTTTAAAAATTCACCAAAAATCAGGAAATGAAGGTAAAGATTCGAAAAAGACTTCATTTTAAAGGAATTTTTATGATCTTTCTCGTGATATAAATTTTATAACCCTCAAATTATTATTTTAAATGCAAACTTAAAAAAAGTAAAAAAAACAGCTTAAAAATTTAATTTTAAAAAATCTAAGAAGAATTTTTCAAAAATCTCTCTTAGTGCACCCCTACACTATAAGAAGAATCGCCATGCAAAATTTCAGCCCTTTAGGTCCAGCGGTTTGGTCTGTGCGTTGTATGTCAGTCAGTCAGTGAATGAATGAATGAATGAATGAGTCAGTTACGGAACTGTTTTATATATATAGATAAATAAATATGTTCCTATATTTATACACGTATCCCATTTTTTATGTATCCCACATTTTAACATTGGAATTGATGATCCATTCCGACTGATAAACCGCTTTTAGCAGTTATAGACTTTCAAAAGAAATATAAACAATATTTTCATTTCATTTATCCCGTATGGTCTTGCCATACACGTCTTCCCATTTTTTTTCGAGGAATAGTTAGAATAATATGTTTGTGTTGAAAGTATTTATTTTAAGAAAGTAGGTTCATGTATTCACACATATCGTTAAATTCACTCTATCCAAACTTGACAAGATTATATATTTTTTTTCTCCCTAATAGCTACTTTTGAACCAGCACTTACAGTCATTTAGCAAATTTTTTGAAAGGAGTAAGTCAAAGAAATCATTCACTAAAGTAAACATACTCCACTCGGAAGGTAATACATCATCTTTCATTTTTTTTTTTACTTTTCTTCACTTTCCTTGAAAAATATTTTTTTTTTGTTTCGCAGAGCGTAAAGACAAAAAAGTATTTTTAAAGATTCGTTTTATGATGTTTGCATGTATAATTCATCATGCTATAATATTCCCATTTGTCAAGATTTATTTTTGTGTTGAAGTGTCTTTTTTACCTTTTCATGTTTTTTTCCCCTGTTGTTCAGGCATGGGCTCCATTTCGTAAGAGCATAAACACGCCGCTAGTGCCCTTTTTAAATCAGACACAAATGTGGGAGCATAATTATAACAAGTTAAGTTAAACAGGTAATGCATCAACAGTAACATGTTGATGTGATAATTATATTCTTTTTTGCTTCGCCGAGAGTTTCTCATACATCACGTTTATGCAATTATCTTGCGAGGGAAGTCACTGAAAATAACACTCCTTCGCACAGCCGGTGTAGCACATTTTAATACAATATTCGAATCGAGATTTAGAAACCCTGATTGAAGATGGTTGCTACCAAAGTATCCGAGGGCTGGAAACAAAAATTATCGGCTGTTTGAGAACATAAAATAAATATTCATCGAAAAATAAATTTTCCAATATATTAGAGCACGAAAACCTTGTCTGTACTTTTTAGGAAATTTGATGTAAATATAGCAGCTTAACTATGACAATTTATGTAAAATAGTTTTACCAACAGTAACATGAAACTACTCTTTGCTTTTCCTTAATTTATGTTTATTTTGCATTAAATACCGCTTATACTGTCATTGAGCGTTAGATTTGAATGTGACCTTAGGCGATATTTTCAAGAACATTTTTGAGTTTCGCTGCAAATTTGGTAACATTTGACGATTTTATGGGTATCTATAGAACCGATCAGATTTCAGTGGCTATCGAGTTCTAGATTTTTCCATTTGTAGAACAATCTAGAATGTAGAAAAGGGTATATAAGCATGCCGAACTCGGCTATAAAAGGCCACTTATTTGATTGTACGCTGAAACTCAGCTGTTCTCTGTGAACTGTAGTTGTGTTACAGTGCCTTTGTGTGCTGAGTTCATTCTAAAGGCTTTTGCTGAATTTCGCTGTAGACCTAAGGGGATATTTGTGACATTTGTGACCTGTATATGACTGTAAAAAGAAATAAACTTGTGTCGGTGAGTTCTGGAGTCATCATTTACAAATATTGTCGAACAAAACGCTGCAATATTCTTCTGCTTCATTGAAAGTTTCTCGTGCATCACGTATATGCAATTATCGTGCAAAGGAAGTCACTGAAAACACTCCGTCACTCCGTAGGGATTATGCATCAGATTGAATACGGGCATTAAGATTTGGGGACCCTATTTCAGATCATGGCAGTAAAAGATGGTTGCTACTAAAGTGTTCGCGTGTTAGAATGAACAATAAAGGATTGTTGGGGAACTTTTCCCCCAAAATATCCACCGTAATAAAAAAAAATATCAAAATCGTCGAGTGATTAAATGAAAAAAAAAATTACAGATTTAGCGGGCAAAATACTCTGTGATTGGCCTCAAAAACAAAGGAACAACACGTGAGAAATGTCTCTGGAAATTAACGCTTTCTTGGATCACTGGAAAATCTCTCAAATTGCAGATTACTGGTCGTGAAGTTTGGAAATCTGGGTTCATTACAACCTACAGGTCGTCACGACCTTTATATATTGTGTTGAAATATATATTCAGGTATCAAACCTATTTCTGTAATACAGTGTCTTTAAACGTAGTAAATTTAATTAAGATCATCTCTTTTATGTATGGGCGACAGAATTACCGGAGGTGAGAGAATATTATGACATACTTGACACATGAAACTACTCTTAAGAATATTTAGAAATTTACATTTTAATTTTGCGTTGCAATGTATGCTTAAACTTTACTTACCTTGTACATTTCAACGATAATTTGTACTTTAAGCATAAGCTGACGCTTAAGAGAAATAATTACAAGATAAAAAGACCTTTTTATATATCATGTTTTTAAATTTTCAGTTGAATCATATAAACTTGACAATTCTATGTATTAATAAATACTGTTTAAAAATTTTTTAGATGAATTATCCCATCAACTTGAAAGAAAGTGAAGTTAATTGGAAGTTAACTTGCGTTTAACTTTTCATTCCCGTTCAGGCCGATAGATGGCTGCACCAGTCTACAAAGCAAAATTTATTGAAAATAATAAAAACATGGTAAAAATCTTCTTAAAGATGGCTAAAAGTATTAAAAAAATGCATTGTCATCGTGTTCTGAGCTATTCTAAAAGTTTCAAATGTCTAGCTAGTCGGGAACTTAGTTTAAAATCGATTGCAAGATTTGTACTTGACAAACACACAAACACACACACAAACTAGAAAGCAAGTTAATAAAAACATGGAAATAATACGGAGCGAGGGAAGCAAAAAGACGTATTATATTGAAACTGCGGTAAAGAATTATGTTTAAAGTACAATATCTAGCTAAGACTGCTTTTATTTTGTTTGGCCATATGTAGTTGCAGTTACTATAATTTCTATTTCTAACAAAGGTGATGATTATGTCCTGTTATTATTGTGAAAACAGTATAAATTGAAAACACAAGCACTTTAACTTTCATTACGGCCATGACGAGCCATGACGAGCCATGACGGCCATGACGAGTCTTAAAACTTTCACTAAAGTGAGTCCTTACGGCTAAAAGAATAAACTAAATATACATAAATGAACCATAAATTACTAAAATATAATCTCGTCTTCAACTCATTACTTATAATTCTATAAAAATTTCTTTTCACTATTAGTCCAAAAACCGTATAGTTTTCGAGAACGCAAGAGAAAAGTTGGGTTGTAAAATTGAGAAGCTTGCGTTACATTAATTGGTACCGTAAATTATCCAAATAATACTTAAGGACTGGTGTCAAGGGTTGTCAGAGGTCGTAAATAAGACAATTTATGAAGGACTCTCTAACAGTAACAGAAAAATAAGTACTATATAATAAGAATACTCTAAGTTTGTTTGTTTGTAGTTCAGTACTACAAAAATAGTAAATGGATTTCGTCAGTACTGATATATAATGTCGTAAATTCCATATAAAGAATTTTTTCATAATAATATTTTTTTTGCCTTTTTCTTCTAAAAAAAAAGATTTCATGAATGATTGGAAGATAAAAAACGTATAATATTAGTGAACTAATTAAAAGGGTCGAAAGCAAAATAGCTGGGACTGGATTTTTTTAGGCACCCACAGCTAACCAATTACACTAGTCAACAAAATTTAACTTTTTTTCTGTAACATTGATGAAAACAGTTCATCTTTATGTTTTCAAGGGTTCTGAACACGGATATGATAATGAAAATGTAAGTTTAGCTCTCGTTTTTTAGTTACTGAAGCTTTTCATAACTGCCCTTAAAAGCCTATGCATATATTTACCTTGTAATTCTCCCTCGGAGGAAGGTCACTGATGGTGCAATCGCTTTGCCTGCCTTTTGTATTCTGTTGCTGGTGATTCCCTGATGAGCGTCCAGCAGTAATTTGCTAACATAGATTGACTCCACTTTCCCTGGTACCTTTCTTCCATGCCCGAAATTTCTTTGTGAAAGCGTTCGCCATGTTCGTCGCTAACAGCACCACAGTTTTCGGGGAAGAAGTCCAAGTGGGAATGTAAGAAGTGTAACTTTAAAGGCATGTTACACCCCAGTCTATGCTAGCACTGCAAAAGATTTTCTACAAGATCCTTATAGTTTTCTGCCTTATGCTCTCCAAGGAAGTTTTTGCACACTTGAACAAAGGAATCCCAGGCAAACTTCTCATCACCTTTGAGAATATTATTGAAATGTTCATCCTTAAACAGTTTGCGTATCTGGGGACCAACAAAAACCCCATCTTTAATTTTGGCTTCACTGAGACGTGGAAATTTTGTAGACAAATACAAAAATGCTTCCCCAGTCTTATCCATCACTTTTAACAAGTTTTTCATAAGGCCCAGTTTTACATGAAGAGCAGGGCGTATAATTTTGCTTGATTCGACGAGTGGTTCATATAAAAAATTGTGTGTTCCAGGTTTAACTGATTGACGCACAGGCCAATCCTTCTGTCTGTAGTGATGTGCCCTTGCACGGCTGTCCCATAAACACAAAAAACAACAGAATTTGGTATAACCTTGTTGCAGACCAAGTAATATGGCAATGACTTTCAGATCACCGGAAATTTGCCTTTTAAACTTGTCATAGTTTACTGTGCATAACAGTTGCTTCGTGTTCTCATATGTTTCTTTCATGTAAGCTGCGTAACGAATAGGAACAGATGGAAACAAATTTGCATTATGCAGAAGGACAGCTTTTAGACTTAACTTTGATGAATCGATAAAAAGTCTCCATTCATCAATTTTGTAGTCAATTTTATAGATGCCATGAGACCGTCTATGTTACTACAAAATACCAAATTATTTTCACTATTGAAAAGCTGAAGGAAGGGAGTATGACGGTCACGGAACGCAGTCACATTTACCGTCTGCTCAAGACAATTCCACTGCTGCAGTCTTGACGCCAACAGTTTGGCTTTAACTTTAGGTAATTGTAGATCTCTTACCAGATCATTCAACTCACATTGTGTGATTTTATGTTGCTTTGTGGACTCCTCGTTGCTCCAGAAATCAGGATCTTTCGGTGTACTCTGTTTTGAAGGTGTGGAAATAACACCAGAATCACTACCTCTGTCGTCACTTACTGTATAAGACTCAGGTGGGATTGTAACAGGCAGTCCGACTCTATGAGGCACTGGTCGCATAGCCGACGGTATGTTAGGGTATGTCAAGGCTAACCTTTTCTTCTTTGAAATACCATGAGTGACTAGAGTTGTCATACAAAAATAACAGTCATTTACGTGGTTTGATGGCTCTCTCCAGATCATGGGGATAGCAAAGCCCATTGATGATCTTTTATGCTTCAACCAGGAACTAAGACTAGCGACACAAGAAATGCAACATATATGCGGTGCCCAGGGCTTGTCCTGGTCTCCGATTCCACAACCAAAGTACAGGCTGTAGGCCTTCTTAATCATTGGCGTTATTGTTCACTTTTGTGATTTTTACGTCACCTGTCCACAAATGTAGCTAAAATTATCAGCAGAGTTTACACATTTGTGAGACATTTTGAATCACACACACGAATTTAAACTGAAATGAATCACTATTATGGCACTGTTGTATCATGTCTTTACATGCAAAGAACGTAACCGGTACGAAAGGAAACTGGACTGAAACTGCGCCTCAACGCATGAAAGTCATCTGCCACTACACGCTTCGCCCCTCCCTTTCCCTCCCCACTTAGGCTATAAATAGACTACACTCAACAATACACCCAGCATTTTTTTGAAAGTTGATAACGTCATGTTTTTTACCATCCGCGGAATTTCGAAGGCAATATTGGGAAGGCACAAAGGAAATGCTTATCATTAACTGATATGCCCCCACCCCCCTCATATACCGAAAACTAGAGCTAATCGAGGATTTTCATGGTCGTTTTCATGATCAGCGTGGTCGATTTAGTACAGAACAACTTACCTTGTTCTTGTTACATTTTCACTGTTGACTAGTGTTATTTAATGAGAATCAAAGGTTACAGCAAACAGAAGTTGTAAGTAAAGCAACAATAAAGCGTAAGTAAAGGATGAGCAAAAAGTACGAGGAAAAATTTATCTACATAACACTAAAACTTTTAGCTTGTATACTATGAAGTTTAACACAGAAAATGGTGCCAGTGTATAAGAAGTAAACACAGTAAAATAAGTTATTCTAAATCATGGGATAAGCCTTTTATATTTTAAATATGTTTCATTATTATTTCATAATTAAGTTTAGACAATAGACGCGTTCGAGTCAAATTTCATGGCTGCGATCTATGGACTTAAACAAGAATCTTGTTTACCGGAAAACAGCTTTATTTTCAGGAAAGCGTAGGTAAGTTCGTTTAAGGGACACCTAGCCGTTCAAAAAGAATTAAAAATGTTTTAGTAATTTTGAGAGAAAACCATTATTGAAATCTAACCCGTTCTAAAAAAGCTGGTGTCATCAAAAGTATTCTTTGCTGACTCGAGAAATCATTTTTCATTTAGAATAATGTGGAATAATTCATTTTTGTTCTTTTGAATTATTAATAGCACGAAAAGTTTGAAATGGAAATTTGAAATACATCAAAATGAACATTCCTTTCGAAGTAAAATTGTGAGAACGAGGAATTATTCGTAACCTAATTCTTCATAAGTGCGTGTTGGGGGAGGGGGGTAACCAGAGGGTCACGAGTGATCTAATTTACAAGAAAAATAAAAACCACCACTTACAACCAAAGAATATGAGCAAACACAACTTTTCAATTAACAGAACAAACCAAAAATGCTTAAACACGATTTCTCATTTAACAAGTATCTCGCTCAAAAATATGCTAATTAACATTCTCTCATATTTATTTTATCCGGCCAATAAGGCGACGTCGGTGACAACACAGAACTCTAAGGCCGTCCGCACACGGAGCGACTCAAAGGAAACTCAACTGGTTAGCGACTGAAATTGCTTATCGGTTGCAAACTCGTTAGTGATGCGGCTCCGCACACGGGCCGACTCAAAAGTGATTCAAATCAATAGTTTGCGACCTGTCATGGAAGGAAGAGCATCATTATTCCGGGCATTATTTTTAGTTAAATTATTGTCAGAAATTAATTTATTTTAAAAAATCGTCACAATAGATTGTCTTTGATCAATCGTTTAAAAATGGACTGTATACTATGGGCGCACATATTCCATACAACAAAAAACGTTAGAATTTCATTTCATCGCTAGGTAGAAGTCACGTGACTCTCGCGTTCGTCATTTGACAGCTTGCCAAAAGAGCGGCTGTAACATAGATTGTGTAATAACACGCACAACGCAAGAGAAACTGGCGACTGAAGTTGCTAGCGACTCGACACGTTGAGTTGCCTGCGACTGATTACAAACGCGTTTCTGACGGGTTTGTAACCAGTTGCGCCGTGCGCGTGGCTCCATTCAATTACATAGGTTACGACTCATCACGGACTGGTTTGTGATCGGAGTCGGTTATCAGTTTCTTTTGAGTTGCTCCGTGTGCGGACGGCCGTATAGCTCCGGCTCGGTAAATACTTGCTTCGTATACGACCATAATAAAAACTTCCAAATGTCAAGTCTCGTTGAATCTGTTATGGGGCTAAAAAGGCCCCATTTTGTCTGAAGATTATGCACTTAGATCGTTGATTTCTACTCCTGGTGCATCTCCCTTCATCTCTCTGGAATAAGGCATATAGGAAAGATTTTATAACAACTGCGTGAGGAAAAGGAAAAAAAAAAAGACTCAGTTTGAAAAAAGATAGCTAATTTCTCTGAGTGGTTGGTATGACTAATAGAATAAAATTTAAATAACATATTGTTAACCTTTTCCTTACTGGGTGGGATAGCATGTATCCCAAGAATACGGGTCCAAGAATATATATATATATATATATATATATATATATATATATATGTATATATATATATATATATATATATATCACCATTAATGGCCGTTCTAAACAGGGAATCGGAAAAATGGGCCCCGTAAGCTAAAGGTTAATTTTTAAGCACCAAAATTCTTGGATGAAACCAACGAACTGGAAGAAAAACAAGCAAGTATAGCATTCAGCAAAACGCCATAAACATTGAGTAGAATTGAATCGGCCATTTTGAAAAGGAGTCATCTCCACTTTTCAAAAACTCATCTCCCCTTTTCTCCAATTTTCCCAAGTTTAAAAAAATACTACCAAATTATATTTTTGCATCAGGATTGATGCATTATAAACATAATAAATTCTAAATTTAGTCTAACTAATAATGCATGAAAACGAGTTATAGATTTTTTGCTTGTCATGAAAAATTAAAAAAATGGAGATGACCTCCTTTTCAAAATGACCGATTCTATTAAACAGAAAAATTTTAATTCTTCCTTTAACAAAATTCTAAAACTAAAAAGTGGTTAAAAATACTTAAAGACAATTAGCAAAAATTGATAAAAAAAATGTTAACGTTATAAAAATGAAAAGAAGCCTCCCACCTAAAACTATTCGTATGGTCAAAGCGAATGCTGCAGTAATTACCCGATATAATTAACTACTTTGTAAAAGTAAGCTAGTTAAGGGATTGAAAGCATTTATTAAAAAACACACTTTGAAACGTAAAACTGAACACCAATTAAATACAGATTAGAAATTATTTATCAGAAGAAATGTAAGGATAAAAGATATGTAGTAAAAATGTAAAAAAAGGGAAAATTAATCTAAATTAGATAATGATTAATTAAAAAGAAACTGGATGAATCATACAAGTCACCATATTGTATAAATGATATTAAATCACAGTATAAATTAATAAGCTGAAGCTAGAAATTATATAACTGATAAAATTAATTAAAGATATGTACATACACGTAAATAAGTTCCTTGCATGAATTTATTCTACTCTCACTTTGTTTATCTATTTAAAAAAATCAAGAGATTACGAAATGATAAAGACCTTCCCTTAGGCTTTTCACGTTCCATTACCACTGCCCTGATTAGACGGGATATCAGTGCTAACTGTCAAATTAAGCAAGCAAAATCAGTTGCTTTTCAAACTTCATATTAAAAAACGCAAATTTGTTGTTGGCAAAAATGTCACAAATTGGAGTCTCTTGAGGAAAGCTGAATAATTTAAAACTATATTTTGTCAACAAACATGCAGTTTCAGTCTCGATGGAAGTTTTTGTTTATGGTATTTTTTTCAGTTGGATGCTGTTTAAAAAATGCTTAAAAATTAGATTTTTTTGGAAAGGGTTTGCTAAGATGAAAAAAAATTGAAGTTGGTCAATTTTGGAGAATACTACAGAGAACGAAAAGAATTCAGTCATATTTAAGTCTTGTTGCCAATAATTAATAAATAAAATAAATTAAATTAAAAAAAAAGTAGCAGGGGAAGGATGATTGAATAAATAAAGGAATAAATAAATAAAAAATTGTATCTATCTCTCTCTCTCTCATATATATATATATATATATATATATATATATACATATATATATATATATATATATATATATATATATATATATATATATATATATATATATATATATATATATATATATATATATATATATAAACTAAAATCTGCAACGTTTTTCCCTTTACAGTGTAGTGGCGCCATCTTTGTTTACTAAATATAAATTAAGTTTTTTCCTAAAAGGATGCGCAAATCCTCGTTACACGCGTCAACAAACATGCAGTTTCAGTCTCGATGGAAGTTTTTGTTTATGGTATTTTTTTCAGTTGGATGCTGTTTAAAAAATGCTTAAAAATTGGATTTTTTTGGAAAGGGTTTGCTAAGATGAAAAAAATTGAAGTTGGCCAATTTTGGAGAATACTACAGAGAACGAAAAGAATTCAGTCATATTTAAGTCTTGTTGCCAATAATTAATAAATAAAATAAATTAAATTAAAAAAAAGTAGCAGGGGAAGGATGATTGAATAAATAAAGGAATAAATAAATAAAAAATTGTATCTATCTATCTCTCTCTCTCATATATATATATATATATATATATATATATATATATATATATATAAACTAAAATCTGCAACGTTTTTCCCTTTACAGTGTAGTGGCGCCATCTTTGTTTACTAAATATAAATTAAGTTTTTTCCTAAAAGGATGCGCAAATCATCGTTACACGCGGCAGAAGTCCTGATGTGACCAGGCGATAGCAAATGCCCTGGTGATCGAAATGTACATTATATGCGTTTTCAAACACTTACATAAATTTTAGTGGTATAAAAATTTAATTTCTGTCATACTTAAAATCAATTTCTTCCTATGAGAGAAATTTTTATAAACGAAACTGACCAAAGTTCGGTACCTGTTTGCAGAATTACTTTAACATATGAATTACGATAGTTACTGATTTCAACTTTAACTAGTAAATTTTAAATAATTCAACAGAAAAATGAGATATAACAGGAAGAAGGCATTGGCAGCCAAACGAAATAAACAGATATCACGCACTTAGAGCCAAACGCACCATAAAGGCAAGATTCTGTAACAGTTATAGAACATAGAAAAACAAAAACCATATAACGAGGCAACTGACCGGTCTCTTCATCAGGAGGCTTAACCGAATCAGTTTCCTCAAGGAGGAACTTTCTGAACAGGATTCAGGTCTTGCCAAAAGACATCCCAAGGCCCCGAGATCCCCACATGGAAACAGATAGTGAAATCTATAGAAAATAAATCCTAAAAGGAAAACAAATGTGGCGGTGAAAATGTGTCAATTGGTTGGGGTATTATATAATAAATATAATAATAATGATAATTATGATTTTGAATTCATTGATTGATTAAGATGTGTCAAGATTGTGGTTAGTACAATGCATTAACTGTGATTCCCCAAATGATGGAAACAACTCTGGTTTAATATGACAAATTAATTTATTGAATTATTAAAACATATATGTATACACTCATAATCAAAATAATCCTCACACTTTAAATCGATTTTGCACATTCAATTAATTACTACTTATTCTTTCAATACATATACTTTACACCCTTAATTAATAATTGTCATCATTCTAGTACATGACGCGTACTATCGTCCTATATATATTTGATCAATATTTAGCGTTATTTCAAATCTATCAATATCCGCGTTATCATTAACTACTTAGGATAAGGTAGTATGGCTTACGACAAATTGAGATATAACAGACAATACCTCCGTTTGATGATACGTCGGGCACTGTTGGACATCATACCTCTGGCAGTAGCATCTTAGTATTAGATATCTCAAGGGCGGGATCGCAGGGCTTAGTTGATCGCTGGGGCCTTATCTTGGTTGACGCTCAATTCCTTTCATCGATCTCTTCTACTTTAAATGGCACTTTCATCTCTGATCTCCGATCTTTCATCGTCTTTAACATCTCCAATGTGGGACCGCAGGGCTTAAGTTTATTGCTGGGGCTTCGTTTCCAGTTGACGCTGCACTCTTTTCATCAAATCAGACTCATTTCTACAGCCGTCCTTCGCTACCCGAACTCTCTGACCAACTTTACTTAATTCGTTTCATGTAACAACACCAGCCACATTTCATGTCTTTCAACGGTCAAATCATTTCTACCTCTCTATATCAACAGACTCATTCTCTCCTCATTCCATCTCTATCAACCGTCAAATCACTTCAGTCTATCTATATGAACAGAATCCTTCTCTTCTCATTCCATCTTTATCAACCGTCAAATCATTTCTACTTCTCTATATCAACAGACTCCATCTCTATCAACCGTCAAATCATTTCAGTCTCTCTATATCAACAGACTCCTTCTCTACTCATTCCATATCTATCAACCGTCAAATCATTTCAGTCTATCTCTATATATCAACAGACTCCTTCTCTTCTCATTCCATCTCTATCAACCGTCAAATCATTTCAGTCTATCTCTCTATATCAACAGACTCCTTCTCTTCTCATTCTATCTCTATCAACCGTCAAATCATTTCAGTCTATCTCTCTATATCAACAGACTCCTTCTCTTCTCATTCCATCTCTATCAACCGTCAAATCATTTCAGTCTATCTCTATATATCAACAGACTCCTTCTCTTCTCATTCCATCTCTATCAACTGTCAAATCATTTCAGTCTATCACTCTGTATCAACAGACTCCTTCTCTTCTCATTCCATCTCTATCAACTGTCAAATCATTTCAGTCTATCTCTCTTTGCAGCCTCTTTCTCTCCTCTTTTACTCAAAATTTCCTCCCTTACTTAATTTTTTGTTCCGCCCACTATGAAATTTCATTGGTGTCTCCAGTCCCTTTTTACAACATCCACACACCATCATTCGCTTGGGTTTTTAATTATAACTTCTTTGGTGACCATTCATAGTTAAGGGACGTATCTATCTTCCTGACCCCTTATTTCATCGTTCCCACGGATGACTACTCTCCTCTTCTTGTGAGCCTCAATAAATTCTGCCTCCCTAACTTGCAACACTTTTATATCCCTTTTATTTTCTCTGCCTTTTACGTTCTAAGCCCTCTTTCAGCGATTCGTTTATTGCCTAAAATTGCTCTTCAGTATTATTTACCATCATATCTTCCAATTAACTTACCTTTTATACCTATTTCTTTGTGCGCTTTCACGATGTCGCGAAACTCTGCGACAGACCGGTCTCTTCATCAGGAAGCCTAACTGAATCAGTTTCCTCAAGGAGGAACTTTCTGAACAGGATGCAGGTCTAGCCAAAAGACATCCCAAGGCCCCGAGATCCCCACATGGAAACAGATAGTGAAATCTATAGAAAATAAATCCTAAAAGGAACACAAATGAATAGAACAGAAATAGAATAGCACACTCACCCTACTCCGATAAATTGTGAAGTGACGGTTGTAACTAAAAGTTAGCAATTAACCTGACCTTTTGTTAGGTCACTTCATAATTCATTATTTTGTATTGATTTGACTATCTGTTCATTATTTTGTATTGATTTGACTATCTGTTTGACTATTTGACTATCTGTTATTTGACCGTTATATGGTTTAGCTTTTTTATGTTCTATTACTGCTACAGAATCTTGCATTTATGGTGCGTTTAGCTCTAAGAGCAGGTTTTCTGTTTATTTCGCTTGGCTGTCAATGCGTTCTTTCTGTTATATTGTATCTTATTTTTCTGTTGAATTAGTTACAATTTACTAGTTATAGTTATCTTTTTTTTAGTATGAGGATTTGTTGCAACTGCGCAATCTTTTATTGAAAAGTTTTAAAAAAATTTAACACTAGTGCAGATTTTCTGTTAATTTCGTTCGGCTGTCTGTGCCTTCTTCATGCAATTTACTATCTTATTTTTCTGTTGAATTATTTACAATGTAATAAATTATAATTATACTGATTTCAACTGATCCAGGTTTAAATGAATAAAATCAAAATATAGATAAAATTTTATAAAGGGAAAATTACGTTTACCAATGTTTCATGAATAATAAGCAATTTTTATTTCATGCAGTTCATTTCCCTTAGAAACATTTCCCCAGAAATTCCCCAGCTGTAATTTCGTTTCATTTATACATAAATAACTAAAAGATCGTGAGGCAGTGCGTAATTTCTATTTTATAGAAAGCGGTAAATTCAACTCATGCTTCAGAAGAACTAATCTAAAATCTTTCGGCGTTCTAAAAAAACTTTGCTGTACGCTACTCATATTTTTAACGTAGACACTTAAAGAGAAATAAATGAAAAGTATAAGAAATTTTCAGAGGATGCTATCGTTTCTTTTCCTTCCACAGTTTTCTAAATATTTCTGAAGAATTTATTTTCTTTAACGTACGCTAAAGCATACAGTCACGCGGCTTTAAGAATCTCGAAAAATCCTGCAGAAAATATAGAATTTTTGATTCAAGCTTTTATAAAAGAGGCTGTATTTGTACTTTTGTAAGTGTGTTTAAAGATTTTTCTGCGACTGAAAGGAACTCTCATTTGGGATTTAAGGGTATTTGTTGCTCATTGTTTATACTTTTTTCACTAATGCTTTTTGAAAGGTCGGATTTGAGAAGTTAGGTTTCAATTGAATGTTTAAAAAATTATAGCTTTAAAATCCTTTTCATTGTTCAAATATAAAAAGAGGAACTTTGACTTTCGAAAAGTTTTGATTACATGACCGATTGTTTTTTGAGAACACACGCTGTGTTCATCAATTTCTAATTTAGAAAAGTGTATTATAAGTTACGCTCACAATGCTTGTAATATTTATGATATTTTTTCTCTTGACACTTCTTTTCTTATTATAATATTCCCATGCGAACGTCTGCCTTTTTTGATTTTTTACAGTTACCTATTTTTGGGGTTTTATTCAGTTCGGTCAAGTGTGTCGGACAGGGATTTTTCCGGAGATATCCTCTGAAGAAGGTTTCAGTAACAGCTTACTGTGGAACGATGAAGAAATTAACATGAACAGTAATTGTTATAGTCTTGAAGTCTTCATTTATAGCTTTGTCACCATAATGTCAACATTTTCTAGATATTTAGAGACAATACTGTTTCAAGAAATTGATATCCTATACAACCTGTACCTAGGTGATTACAAGGTATGTTTATTCACAGTAAAACTTCCTGGCTACTAAAAATATTGCGCCAATGGGGATTAGCGTACAACAGGCTTTGTGATCAGAGATTGGTGCACGTACTACAATGAGCAATTGTTGTTTTGATTCTTTAAAGAATACGATACATTTCGCCTTGTAGTAGACGAATTGAAATGGATGAAAATAACTGATTATGATAGCGTTAGAGTTGATTCAACTTACTCGCTTCAATGGCTTAGCCATGCTCTCGAGGAATTGGCAAGAATATATAGATGACTAGCTGAAGTACCAGGCGTTGCCCGGAATTTTAAGAAGGTTTGTTAACCAAAATCAATTTAAAAAATTAACACAGTATAAATTAGCCAAAAAAAGCATGTGAAATGTTATACATATCTCAGTATTTTGGTAGATGCAGTCTTTCATCATTGTACCACTAAAAGCTGTAAAGTAAAAATGTCAAATTGTGGAATGTTTGTTAACCAAAATCAATTTAAAAACTTAACACAGTATAAATTACATAGCCAAAAAAAAAGCATGTGAAATGTTATACATATCTCAGTATTTTGGTTAGATGCAGTCTTTCATCATTGTACCACTAAAAGCTGTAAAGTAAAAATGTCAAATTGTGGAATGTTTGTTATCCAAAATCAATTTAAAATCTAAACAATTTAGCAAGATTTAACCTTCTATGTTTGGAGCAAAAGAAGCTGATAAGTAAAACATAAAATATACATACATTTATAATAAACCACTAAAAGCTGAAAAGGAAAAATGTCAAATTGTCTTTTGGAAAGTAAAGCTGAAAAGTAAAAATGTCAATTTGTCGAATGTTTGTTAACCAAAATCAATTTAAAGACTAAACACAGTATAAATAACATAGAAAAATAAGCATGTGAAATGTTATACACCCAAATAATTTTTAAAAAATCCAATATAAAAATATATAAATTTATAATTAACTCCTCAGAATTCATCTAGATTTAACCTTTCATCTTTGGAGCAAAAGAAGCTGAAAAGTAAAACATAAAATATATACATTTATAATAAACCATTAAAAGCTGAAAAGGAAAAAATGTCAAATTGTCTCTTGGAAAGTTAAGAGTTTTAAAAAGTAAAGCTGAAAAGTAAAAATGTCATTTTGTCGAATGTTTGTTAAACAAAATTGATTAAAAAAGTAAACACAGCATAAATAACATTTATAAAAAAACATGTGAAATGTTATACACATCTCAGAATTTTAGTAGATTCAGCCTTTCATTTTTCAAGTTTAAATTAAAAATGTCAAATTGTCTAATGTTTGTTAACAAAAAGTAATTTAAAAACTAAACACAGTATAAATAACATAGATTTAATAACAGTATAAATATCATAAAATATATACATTTATAATAAATCACTAAAAGCTTAAAAGTAAAAATGTCTAATTGTCCATATAAATACCTCCATAAATGCAGGATTCTGTAGCCAAAAAAATATATAAATAAAGTATTAAAGTATTTGTTAAAGGCACTGACTGATGAAAAAATTAACAGAAATCTGCAGTTTGGGCTACACGCACCATAAATGCAAGATTCTGTAGCAATAATAGAAACATTCTGTCCTTATTAAACTCCATATAAATCTCTGTTCAATTAAACTTATCCAAATATCATCTGAAGTACCTTCATAAACTATGTTTCTCGTTTCTTGATTCGGGGTTCAATATGAATGTTTGTTAACCAAAGTCAACTTAAAAACTAAACACAGTATAAATAACATAGGAAAAAAACATGTGAAATGTTATACACATCTCAGAATTTAGATAGATTCAGCCTTTCATCACTAAAAGCTGAAAAGTAAAATTGTCAAATTGTCTTTTGCCTTGTGAACTCTGCATGAAAAATTAAACATAGTATAAAAAAGGGATGGGAAATGTCATACACATCAATACTAAAAAACAACGAATAAATTTTGGTTCGAATTTGACTCTTAGTGTGCTTCACTCTTGAAAATAGTTGTTCTCAGATGTACGTGCTTCCAAACGTTGATGACCAAAATAACGCTTGACTATGCAGTGAAGGATATTTTTATCTGGGCAGGTATGATTTATGAGTACAACAAAGAGACTCGATTGAATTTCTCTTTAAGTTAGATGTCAGATTGCAACTCTATGCATTCCATTTGACAATTTGCTAGCATTATATCTATATCGACTGTAAATAGAATAGAAAACATGCAAAAACAAAAATTGTTTATTTTCCCCGAAGTCCTGAAATCAATTTTAAATTCTTGTACTAAATCGGAAAGTAGGGCTGCGTATTTTATAACATTTTTAGAATTGTGCTTGGGAAATTAAAATAGTAGCATTAAGATTTTTATGCAGTTATAGGCATTTTAGCTAAATTTCAATAAAAATTACTTCAAATTGACCAATTTATAGAAAAAGTATGCTATTTACAATTAAGTTTTTGTTTCTTTTTTTTAATTTTTAAGTGCTATTTTACCATAAAGCACCAAAAAAAACCTTTAAAAAATCATTTTTTAAAACAAACAAATGGAATAGCTAAACATAAACATAGTTAACCGTAAATAAATCGCAAAACTGTGCTTAAGTTTAGACTGATTCTTTTTAGTTAAGATATACTAATTTTTATGCTTTTAAAAGTACATCGTGAATTATAAAATTAAGAACAATATAAAATACAGTAATTATTGCTTCTTTTAGGAAACAACAAAACAATGTTTCAAATTCAAACTTGTGTAACTACTGCCACTCGCTGCTACTGTCGTCTGATGAGCAAAAAAAATTTAATAATTCAATATTATTCTGATTTTTCACGCTAGTGGAAAAAATGCCACTCCCACTTTAGAGTCACTTGAAATAATTAAACACACACAAATATATAAATTACACAAAAGGTTTTTTTTTAAATTCTGTAATGTGTCTAAATCTCCACTATGGAAATATATCGGAGAATTCCATCATTTTAATAAGAAATTTCTAAAATGAAAATAGCAACAAATAACGTCTGTTTATAATCTGAAGACGATGTTAATTTCACTGAAATGTTTTAAAATATAAATTTTAGATAAGAAATATTTAACGCATTTACTACGCATTACATCGTTTCAATAAGAAATGTCTGAAATGAAAATGGCAACAGAGAACGTTTGTTTATAAAATAACACGGCGAAAATAAACGACGATTGTTAATCGAAATGTCTTAAAGTATAACATCTGACTTGAAAGATTATTATTTTCATTTATTATTCTGGTTTAATATATAACTTAACTTTTTGATTTTATTTATTTTTATCTTTTCGCTCGCTGTTTGCTAGCTAACCCTAACGTGGACGCCATATTCAGAGGGATGATGCCACAAAGTGTAACAGCTTACATTTAGTTTCAAAATTGTGGTTTTTTATTAATTAAAAATCAACGGTAATTAATTTCGATTTTTGAAGTTCTTCAGACCCTCGGCTGTTTTTAAAGACGCCTGTATGTAAAATTTCACGATCGTTGCTCCTAAACTGTGGATTTCTATACAATTACAGAGATACAAACATTCATTTTTATATATTAGATTTTAGGAAATGAACGAACCCGTGTATTTGTCATGTACATCCGTCTTGCCGATTCTTACGTTCGGCGTTAATATAAGTGACCAGTTAGCCAAAGTAACTCATCATTCATGGTGCAAGGGAATTCGATGATTTAAAATTCAACTTCAAAAGCCTGTTACGGGAAAAAATTCCCTAAATTCGTTTTAAGTTATTGTATGTCATAAAATCATTAAGAATTTGCTAAACCTTTAAGACTAAGTGCGTTGTACTAGGCTGAATTGTGCTTATTAGAAGTTTAAGGATTCTGTACCTTAAGTAGCTATAGCTGCTTTTTTATACTAGTATGGAGGGTAGAAATTAGCTTACATTTTCAACACATTTTTTATTTAGTAACGTTCCCTCCCGGACTTGCGTTTACATGCAGAATATAAAAGAAGAAAGCGAGTGAAAAGTGCATATTTGTTCCGATATCGGAGAAACGTAAGATTGGAATTTAGCAAAGAGTGAAACACCAGCGTAGAATTCTCTGTGGGTTACGTTATTAGAATGACGTAGATGTCAAATCAAAAAGTGTAGATCTTGTCTTACAAAACGAGTTTTCTTAACTCTTATTACCGTATTTGGAAGTCTTGTTGGTTTTCATTAAAATTTGTGTTTGTTTCTATATAAATCTAGTTATATTTGTACACAGTGATTAAATTTTTGGAGGTTTTACTGAAATAAAAAGCGAGTTTCTATGATCACTGTAGCGTGGATTTCATGTTCACAGTAAAAGACTGATATGAAAAGTAAATAAAGGAATTCAAATATGTTTCATAACATTTTGACTCAATTCATAAGCATAAATTATATCAATCCATTTATAAAGAAATATACAGGGTGTGTAGGCTAAAAGTATCCAAAAGTCAGGACTTATTTTTACGGTATAACCCCTTAGGATTAAAAAAAATATATATTTAAATCGAAAGAACATCTCACCAAGTTTTAATATCAATCACATATTTCGATCATAGTATCATAGATTTCGATGTGTGCACCTTTTGTAGCACGACTGACGTATAAATGGTAATTCAGTTCTCTCCAAATGTTTCGTAGCATATCAGCAGTTATCAGACTTTTTTGCTTGGGGATTCATTAAATCTGTTGTGTATAAACAAAAAAATTGAAACTGCGGATGAGTTGAAGAAGCGTAGCATTCAAGCAATTCGTGTAATAACTCCTGATATGCTACGAAACACTTAGAGAGAACTGGATTACTATTTAGACGTTTGTCGTGCTACAAAAGGTGCCCACATCGAAATCTATGATACTATGATCGAATCTATGATTGATATTAAAACTTGGTGAGATGTTCTTTCTATTTAAATAATTTTTAAAAAATTCTAATGGGTAGTTCCGTAAAAATAAGCCATAACTTTTGGATACATTTAGCCCGGATTCCCTGAATTTAAAAAAACCCGATCTATATAACTAATGCGAAACTTCCCATCTAGCTAATTGTTCAGCATTGCTTCACCATTCTGTCAAAAGATGGCAACACCTGTAAAATTGTTTTGTTTGTGTTTTTTAAAATTATACTTATTATTTATTAGAATTAATACCTTAAAGATTAATGTTTAAATTGGTAAATTTCATCCTTCATTTTTTAAGAATTTTTGCAATAATTTGTTTAAACATTTATTGCTTTAAACCTAATATAATTTTCTTATTTATTATATTAATTGAAATGACTGATGCATGTTGGGTAATTTTCAAGTTGATTGTTTTATGAGTTGTTCTATGATTATGGTGGAATTTCTCTTGAAAACGCTTTTTCCTACTATTCTGTGTTATCCTATTCTTTCATTCTTTTGAGGAATTCCAATTATTTTTTTAAAAATCGGAACATCCATGTTTTTTTCGTAAAATCACATTATAGCATTTTATTTAAAACGTATTTATGGCAAAAAACTAATAGATTTCCTTAAACTATTCCGCTACACCATTTTTGGTAAGTGAATTCTAGCTTATTATTGAAAATTAATTCCCATTGCATCGCAGTTGTATTATTTATAAATTCCATTAACAAAATAAATCTTATTTAACTAATTGGAAAGTTTTGTGTATTGTTCTTTTATTTTTCTCCAATCTTAAATATTCTAATGATCGTACGCTAATAAAAAATATTTCTCTTTATCCACCAAACAACCAGTTTTGCTAATACACCAGTTTGAAGAAAAAATAGATTAGGATAGACGAGTGAAAATGTAACCAGGAGAAAGTCATACATGACACCGTCAAAAAAAAAAAAATCCCGAGAGAACTTGGCAAATAAAATCAATATCAGAAGAGTATTAAAGTTTTTAAAAGGAAGTTTTCAGATGAAAGGAATTTTCAGAAATATATACAAACATAAAAAGTGTCAGTAACTAAAATCTACTTTTTTTACACACAGCCAAACGCTTTTCGGGTTTATAAAAATTTTTATAAACGTACATATACCTATCTCTTTCTTCAGAAAGTGAGAATTTTCTTTCTCCCTGAACTTTCGTGAACGACCGAATTTCTGGAAGTCATGCTGGAAAAAAAAATGCATTTTTGTTTGAAAATTCCTTTTAATGCTTTCTAAAAAAAAATAAAAGACGAAAAAGGTGCTTGAATAGCAGTTCAAACAACGCCAGGATTTCTCGAGAGAAATTCTGATTATCTTCTTTTCTTTTTATAAGTACCATCAAACGCATTATTTACGTTTAAAAGATTGTTTTAATATAAAAGTATAATACGTGTTTAATGGATAGTATGTGCTTTGAAGAGTACGAGACAAGTTTTTTTTTTTAAAAAAGTGTAGCATGAAAGATGGAACACTTGTATCAACAGAAAAAAAGAAAAAAATAGAAAAAAAATTAAATTTTTCTCTCATTTTCCAACGTGAATTTTATGCAGATCATTAGATCCTTTATTTCCGTGATACATTGATTTTATGTATAAAAAATGCGCTCTGCTTTAAGGATGAATTGAAAAATAATTAACCATTCAATTTGTTAATATCTTAAAATTAAGCATTTGTTTAGTTTTTCCCCATAAAATTAGGTTGTTAAAATATAAAATTAAAGGAAAGATTGACTGACAGTTTTGGTTTTCTAGATCACTAATTTGACAAACATTATTACAATTATGTACACAGAAGTTTTAGATATTATTTAATGTTCAACATGTATTGTAAACACACCTTAAATCCTTCAACACAAGAACACAGAAAGAGAAAAAATGGACGCCGCAACCACGTGATATTCATTGTCTCATCCGCAGCCAATTTTTGTTTTCATTTTATCTTTTTTTGTTTTGCACACTTTTATAAAAGTAATCCCATAAAAAGGTTTTTGTTTATTTTCGGAAAGTCATCCAACAAATACGCTCATCTTAAGGGCACAGTTGTTTAATGGTTTGGCACAGGATGCTGAGGATAGTAGATTTTGTTTAGCCTATTGGCGTTACTTTATCCTGTACTTGACATTGTTTTCTTCATTGCTTTCAGCTGTTTTGTTTACTTATTTGCCTTGTTCTGTTAACTGATTTGTCTTGTTCTGTTTACAGATTTACCTTGTTCTGTTTACTGATTAACCTTGTTCTGTTTACTGATTTACCGTTCTGTTTACTGATTAACCTTGTTCTGTTTACTGATTTACCTTGTTCTGTCCATTTCTTTGTGCTGCTTCACGTATTGCTTTGCGTTGTTTTGCTTTTTTTCATTTTATCTTTTTTTGTCACGTCCGTTCCTTAGTGGTGATGAGCCAGCTATTTCGGGCTCTTCTGTCCATTGCTTAGAGCTATTCTAATCATATCATTGAACTGGTTTTTGTTTATGTTTAATACACAGAAACACTGATACAAACCACTTATTTCGCTACATAATGGGTTGTTGATTAGAATTATAAAAGATTCTAGTTGGGTAAAAGCGAAAAAAAAATTCTTCTAGAACCCTGAGCTGCGTACTTGTATTATCTGACGTATCTTTAGGATATAGCAAGCCAATCTTTCAGTAGCACTCTGCGAGTAAAATACAATTAATATTGATCTTCTGAAAGTATCTCAGAAAGATACTAATACAAATCTTAGATACAAAATTTAATTTAATTCTTGTACACTTTTATAAAAGTAATCCCATAAAAAGGTTTTTGTTTATTTTCGGAAAGTCAACCAACAAATACGCTCATCTGAAGGGCACAGTTGTTTAATGGTTTGGCACAGGATGCTGAGGATAGTAGATTTTATTTCCACTCCGGCCATGGTTCGTTGTTAAAGAGTGAAAAAGATGAATGGGAGCGGTGGTGCGCTACAAACGTCTGCAAGTATGTCATATAACCTTTGTCAGAAAAGTTACAGGGACAGAGCTCGTAAAAAATACTTTATTCAACTTTGCATTTAATGCTCCTAGGTCTTGTCAAAGTAGTCCCTGAAAAAAAAATGAAAAATATATCCTAGAGTACGAAATGTGTAAGGTGCCAAATAACCCGCAAGATTCCTTGATGGTCGTTATATAATTTTATTTAACACCAAACATAGCAAAATATATAACAATTAAAATTAGACTGAAATTAATACCAAGTATAATTAATGAAACCTGGCGAGCACTGCCAAGATGCGCTCCATTCGTATCAAACCTAGCAAGCCAAGTAAAAACATGAACAACAAAGTTTTACATAGTTCTCTGCGGGTCACGTGGTATCTATGAGTGCCAGTTGAACTCCACCCACACGATTCATTCGATTCGCAACAGTCCCCTCGGATATCTATGCACAGCTGCTACCGTTTCTGAAGGTCATAAGAGAAAGCTTCTTACAGACGGGAAATCTTCATCTAAGGCACATCTATCACAGCCGTTTGGATTGCTGCAATATCTTCATGACGCTTCCCTTTCACATGGCGACAGGTTGGGTGACTATGGAGGTTCTGGTGGAGCAGAGATACACTAGGGGTTTTCTATAGCTTACGCAGAACTTAATGTGAACTCTCTGCTTGGCATCCACGTCCACCACGTCACTTGTGTAACTTCCAACTAAATGCGCCAACAAGCCGAACAGTGAGTTGCTAAGCACAGCCCTGTCACCTAGTGAGTTTACACGGAAGCACTTCCAAGGACATGTCAACTCAGAACACATATCAGGTGACTGCATAATGCTAATTTCTTGCGTTTCAGTAACACAGATAAAGAATTTAAAAAATTCTGATAAAGGTTTTGAACCTGATGTGTTAACCTCTGCAATTGTGGCAGCACTCAGGAGGGGCAACTGTCTCAAGCAAAGAATCCCAAGATTACTTTCCCCCTGAGGCTTGCAGTTACCTTGGCGTCATGGCATTCAGAATCGTCTTTAATCTGTAGGTTCCGGTCTCTTTAACTCTCTTGTAGGACTAAATGACCATATCACTCTAAACCGTTAGAGAACCTAGTTAGTAACCAATCATTAGGTATTTTGAAGATTTGAACCGAAACATTTTAATTGCTCGGCATGATAAATATTACATCACATTCATAAACTCTACATCAAAATACTGTTGTTTCACAAATTAGATTTTTTAATTGTCATTCTTATATCTTCAAGGTTTTTTTTTTGTATCAGTCCCGCTTTTATAAATGTCACAGATCTTTTGTGTGTACTTTATTTTAATTTCAGATATCTTTCTTTACACTTTTACCTGTTTTATCACCATGTCCTGTTTTATGTTATTCGCGCGTGGATGTAGAACAATGTTGATCGACGAGTGAGAAATTTCTGTATGTTAGAATCTGTTAGATTTAAAGGGCTCATATAAGCATAACATTAATGGACCGTATGAAAAAAATTATTCAGTTTAATTTGTTAATGATGAATTTATACTCTACATTTTATAATTTGATTACATATACGTAAGAAAGTAAAAAAAAAAATCCATTTAATTTTAGAAAGTTAATTTTTTTAGATTAGTCCGGTTGCATTAAAAAATATCTTAGTTATTATACCCTTTTAAAGGAGCCATGATCAACTGCAAAGCATGTTTTGTACAATGGATCTACTTAGAACTGGAATCGGCAGTTTCAAGTCCCGTTTATGAATAAATGTTAAGTAATTACAAGATAAAAAGAACTTTTTATATACCATGTTTTTAAATTTTCTGTTGAATCATAGAAACTTGACAATTCTATGTATTAATAAATACTTTTTAAAATTTTTTTTATGAATTATCCTATCAACTTGAAAGAAAATGAAGTTAATTGGAAGTTAACTTGCATTTAACTTTTCGTTCCCGTTCCGGCCAATAGATGGCTGTACCAGTCTACAAAACAAAATTAACTGAAAATTAATTTAATTCTGCTTAAAGATGGCTAAAAGTATTAAAAATAATGCATTGTCATCGTGTACCTGAGCTATTCTAAAAGTTTCAAATGTCTAGCTAGTCGGAAAGTTAGTTAAAAATCGATTGCAACATTTCTACTTGACAAACACACACACAAACACACAAACACACGAGAAAGCAAGTTAATAAAAACATGGTAAAAATCAAACCAGCCTCCTCTATGTTCTTGGTAATTCGTCAAAGCACTACGTCTCAGAAAAACTTCGAAGAGCGAAGAGATATTATCAACGTTTGGGAAAATTATTTAAGAATGATTGTTCTCATTATTTCCACCAATTATCGTCTATTTGATTATCTGAAGGGTCGAAATTTTCCAAACATCTTAATTAATCCTGCACCAATACATCTGTGAAATTATTATCTTTATGCCTAGAAAGATTATATTTTTGGTGTTTCGTTTGTATTTTGATAAATACTGCAATAAGAATTAATTTGATACAGCTTTAATAACTGAAAAATAACTTTTTTTATGCTTATAGAACATTATATTCATTCATGTTTATAAAAGAACTCGTAAAATGGTATACAGTTACAAGTTAAATTAAAAAGGGTTTCTTATAGTGATAAAATATTCATGGTGCTTAAAATATTTTTTCCAAGAACTTAATGTCTTCGAGGGCTTTATTTTTACCTTGTAATTTTTACCTTTTCAAGTATCACAATCTGGCAGCGATGAAAGTAGAGTGTCGGAATCAAAACAAAGTAATGAGTCATTTTATGAGGCAAAAAGAAATATTTAAATATAAAACATTCACCAAACAGAGGAGAATAGTAACAGTCTTTGATACGCATTTTAGAATGCGTGTAAGAAAAAAGAATAAAATACGTTTTCTACTTAAATGCTGACTTTCTCGAGGGCGAATAAGAAAACTGCTGTATTGGGAGTTTGATAAAGCACACTTATTTATCAAAAGTGTGTATAAAGAATAACCCTGGGTCGTAATTTTTCAAAGGAACTTTTGTGTATGGTTAGTAGCTTAACTTGATTTAATATCTCATGATAAATTGTTATAAAAACAAGAAATGTTTCCCACATACTTTAGCTAATATATACTTGAATGACTCCATTATCTATGACAGAAAACGTAATTACATGTCTGTATAAGTCAAGTATATACTCATCAACTTGTCAGTGTAATTCCTCATTCGGACAATTTCTGTAGTAATCTTACCGGTTTGTTTCGGCGTAGCACTCGGAGCTGAAAGATGACCGCAGCTCTCAAAAAATTAAGTAGAACAACTAACCAGAAAATCAGCATATTATGGTCTACATCGATTGATGATAAAGGCATATGTATCAGTATCGACTTAAAAATGTGTTCTATTAAATTGCCCAACATGCTTCTTTTATAGATGCCCTTGAAATATGTATGGTATCGATCTGTGAAGATTCTTGCGGCCCTATTTCAAATGCGCTATATTGGCAGAAAATCAGGTGAAATAGTAGGTCTAAAATAGAGTTGCACGTCTTCATGATTACTGAATATCCAACTTTGTGTCATCAAAAACCAGTCTAAGAAACAAAGGAAGTATATGGAACAACCAAGGAACCAAGGATGATCTATATAATCCTACTACATGGACGCATGTATTATTTTGTTGATCGACACCGTTTGTCGACTTCGAGTAAAATAAAACCACGGGATCCTTAACCACCTCAATATACAACTGGCTTTTCAAAATACATGGACTTCTATAAAATGAGAGTAAAATCCAACTATACCACCACTACATCAAGCTCGCCGTTAAGAGTGATGCTGTCCTGTTAAAGCTTTAAACTTGCGTTGACCAACGTGTTTTTGGACAAGAATTATTAATCGAAAAATACTATCTGAGGACATATATCATCTTTGTTCTCGGCACCATTGAAATCTATAACGTCCATGCTTCATACATAGTCAGTCTAACAGTTCAACGACGTTTTAAGCAATACGAATGCATATTTAGTCAACCAAGAAATAACAGCCACTTTCACTGCTTACAAAGTTTATTTCAACTGTATTTTTATATTGTCCTATAGATTAACTGTATTTTTATAAGTCCTATAGATTAAGTCCATGACTCTTCTAAGGCTGGTTCATAATCGACTGTTAACTTGCATTTGCACTGCGTAGTCATTTACTAACCATACCAATAAACCACCGAGGAGTTCGTTTGACAGTCCGAAGTTCTTTTCATATTGTTGCATTTTAGTCGTGTAATGTCGTCTAATTACGATATAAGAAAGAATTAAACATTTTTCTATTATGCTTATCAAAAATGTTAGGCGGGACAACTACTGTCTCATTAGTATTCATTCTACTGGGTTTCAACTCTTGACACACTGATCGATCTGAGACCAGTACTAATTATTCTGTCCTTTATTTCTTAAATCCATTTTTTAGTAGGGTGAGATATTTAAAATTTATATTTAGAAGCATTCATTTTTATTTTATATATTGTTACGAATTCCCAGTTCGGGTTCGGCGATTGAATGGACTTTGAATAAGACAGAATAAAAACAAAGATTTATTTACAGGAAGTCGAAATACTACAGCTTATAGATCGTCAGAAATTGACTATAGTGCTTCTAACATAATCTCTAGATCACAGAAGTACGGAAAAACTCAACACAAAAGACGCGGCATGGAGTCACACTTATCGCGGCATACATATCAGGAATTCTCCGAAGAAAATCTCACATCTAACAACGGCGCTTTTGACAAGCTCCAAGCACAATTCAAAACTGAAATCTGAACTTCAGGAAGAGTAGTGGTAACTACAGTACAAGGGTCGGGCTCTCCACTGTAGGATGAAATCTCAACTCTGAATCGAAGCTGTATTTATAGCTTCTCGAGAGTCTAGGGATTTCTACAATATTCCAGAAATACCAGGCTTGGAAAAGTCGCCAAGTTTGATGCCAAGTCGCCAAATTTGGCGATATCTCGCCAAACTTGGCATTAAAAAATTTGTCGCCAAAAACGTCGCCAACAAGCCAATATCTTACTAATTTGGCGATATACCATAGAATCCCTATGTTAAATGCATGGTAAGCAGAGATTTAGCTAATACGACTATTTACATGGAACAAACGATAATAATTCATTATTTTACAAGCAGAATAACAATTTTAATGGTAATTTAAGCTAAAGACATACATTAATTTACAAAATTCGTAACAATATAACAAAATATATAACATACACAATTCGTATTATTCTATATCTCTCTATTCTAAAAAAAAGTAACTCGCGCCGCCGCCGCCGCTGTCAAAATCTTGTCACGCTATCTCCTCCGAAACCGCTGGGGGTATGGGGTCGAGACCGATACCAATAGATGCAGAAAATGCGGGGAAGAAGGTAAGACATATCTCATCTTCGTCGGACTTTAAGTTTTTTAAAATTTTATGTTTTGTGGAAAAATATTGACTTTTTCATGTTCAGATTACGATAACTTGCCAAAAATTAATCGTAGAATTTTGATCTTTTTACAATCTAAGACTACAGATATTTCTCCTTCAAACAAGACCTCATTTGTTTAAAAATAATTTAAAACAGACAAATATTTTCATCAAAATATTAAACCCACTTTTTCGAGAAATATCGTCACATATGTGGATGTAATATCGATGCTCCTCGAGTTTTTATCTTACAAAGAAAATATTTACATCTTTCTCATTCATATAAACCTCATTTCAAGGCTCTATCTTAAAATTTCGATTTTTAATTGAATTTTAAATCTGAAACAGTGATTCCCCTCCGCAGTGATTCCCGTTCAACAGCAAATGGATGGAAGCCGTTGCATTGCCCGAGAATCACCCCTATCCATCTCGCTATTAGCAACTTATTCCTTCAACTTGTTGTGCCATGATTGGCGTTGTGCTTGAGCGCGCTGCTCGTAAGCGGTAGTCCCCGGTGGACGCTCATTTTTACTAATTATTCTAAATATTTGAATTTTATTCTTTTAATTCTTATTATATTTTTTATTTTACTTATCTGAAGAGGGCTTAATTTTTATTTTACTGCTGAGCACATATTTTCTGATGTACATATCTTGCTTCTGGAGGTAAAGTCGTAAGACCATGGCATTCCAACAAACTCAATATACCTTGACCTTGACCCTAACAGAGGAGCGAGCGTAGCGAGCTTGGGCGAAGCCCCTAGTATATATATATATATATATATTTAAACTCTTATAAGCAAATAATATAGAAATTTGCTAGAAAAGGACACATTTTTTTGGACAAGCGATAAAGTATTATTTAACATAAATACGTTTAAAGCTTTGATAAATAGTTCTAGTAAAATGTATTTAAATTTTTATTCATCTTAATTTAAAGTTTTAAGTTCATAATTATAAAGAGCTTAGTATATTATCTTGTTTAAGTAAACAAATTACAACTTGTTATAAATTTTCTATATTTTCTTTTGAAAGATTGATCATTAAATAAATTTTAAATAAATTTTAATAAATTAATCTTAAATAAATTTTATCTTACTCTCCTGGATAAATTATATAATTTATAATTTAATTTTTTATTGTGAAAATATTCGAAGTGCAAAATGTAAAGAACATTTTACTACGAAGCTGCTTTACATGCTGGGATAAGTATAAAAGGATTGCGTTAAGGAGGTTTTTTTCTTAAGCTTTTCTAAAAGTGTATTCCAACAAAAAACTGACATTAATTTATTAAATGGATACTTGCCAAATATTTTAAGCTACGTGTTCTCTTTAAATTAAGTATATAATGCTTATGTATGTGTTATATGTACAAGAAATATTTTGTAATTATACTGTTTTTGAAGAAAATATGAGGATGAGTGCATAATTTATTAACTAAAAGACAGGGGGGATTTTAAGTTGCAAAAATTACTTCACGGCTTTTTATTTTTATAAATCTAATGTTGTCTTGTTTTAACTCAAAACATATTACATTTGAGAATTTCGTATCATACTCAAAATAAGGGAAATAAACAAAATTTAGTTTTGAAGACCTTTCTTTGAAGAAACGAGATTAAAGGATAAATCATCGCCGATATTAAACGACAGTTAAGCTAAAGAATGAAATATGCAGACATAAAATTGAAAAATATAAAATTTGCTATGCAAACGAATATTTAAAATTATAGATTAATAAAATAAAATAAAAACGAAAACAAAAAATAAGCTTATGAAATATGCAATATGCATAAACGCAAAATTGAATATACGATTTGTATTCCTACAAAACACATATTTCGTATTGAATATTTCAGCGTACAAAACATTTTCATACAATGCAAACCTATCCTCGCGCAAATGCTTTAACATGTGTTCAAAAATATATGAATTCGTAGGAGATCAAATGAAATCGTTTGACTGCATCTGGAAGCCTATTTGTGGAGAAGGACTTGACTGCCTTTAAACTTTCACTATAAAGGCCTTCTAATCTTTTCAATTATTAGTGAAAGTCATGAATAGTTAACTTTTAACGCTAATTAATAGACGGTATCGAAGCATGCTTGATACATAATATCTATACTGCAAAAAATCATGTTTCTAGTCAGACGGAAAAGATCGCGTAAGTTACATTTGCGTAGCTTTACCAGTCTGTAAAAGCTAAGTTTAAACAGTTCTGTAATAGTGGCACTGGGTTGAAAAAATACAATATAGCGTGACAAATTGTTGAAGACAGTTAGTTTCTTTTTTTCCTACTATTAGTTCACACTCTCTCTATATATATCTTGTTCAAATTTTCAATCGGTAATAAAAGTACATTTTATTCATCCACTCAAGTTCAAATACATTTTTTTTAACTTGTAGTGGATGACACTTGATGTGAATACAGTTTTTTCAAATATTAATTCATTAATTAAATTTAATTAATCAATTTTAGTTTTAGACCATGTTCAAATTTTCAATCGTTAATAAAAGTACTTTTTATTCATCCACTCAAGTTCAAATACATTTTTTTAAACTTGTAGTGGATGACACTTGATGTTAATACAGTTTTCTCACATATTAATTCATTAATTAAATGTAATTAATCAATTTTAGTTTTAGACCTAGAGCGTCTCTTGCTCTTGAATAGTAATTTCCCTCTTGTTACTGTGTAAACGGTAGCACTGCGGTATCGCGGTTTTCTCCCGTCCTGTAAGTTGCGAGATCGAATCCCCAAAATGACGAATTTTTTCTCTCTCTTTCCCCCCCCCCTCCTAATCTCGCACAGTAGGCAAGGTTCTGGCAGGCAATCCTTTTTTTCAATTCCTACTATTAGTTCACACTCAAATTTTTCTTTGTTGACCTAAGTAGGAATTGACTTTAAACATTTTTTTTATATATTACTTGTTTTTGGTAATGTACCTTATTTGTTTTCATCTGCCCACTGTTTCCTGCGTTAGGATATAAGATCTTTATTACTCTTAAAAGTAACTTTAATGTAGTACAAGACAGCTTTAAAATAGGATATTTCTTTCAGAGTCCTAAAGTTTTTTTTTCTCCAATGCGGCAGAAGGTTTCTTGGACATTATCCTTACCGCCAAATGACACCGCGGTTTTACTGGCCACTTTTCTGGGAGCACCGTATAGGTGGACCAGCATTACCCCCCCTATGAGCCGGTCCCGTAATTTTGAACCGAACCAAGTGACGAGACCGGAGCACTTGACCCCGCACCTCCAGAGGTAAATTTGAGAACTGGGAGAACAATGCAGCCCAGAAATGTTTTACGTGCCCCGACCATCATAAGTGAACACGGCGGTGGATTTTATCAGCGACCAGCGTCGAACCAGAGACGTTTAGATCACTAGCTCACTGCTTTTACCAACTAAAGTAATGTAGATGATTTGGTGAACTGAGGGAAGTCAAATGGAATAAGTGAATCATGGCTTTTTAACGTCTCATCACAATTTAATAAAAAAAGTTGAAAAAAATAGGCTAGTAGGATAGAAATTTGCGGAAATAATTTTCAATTTGAAGAGTTATCGATAGATATCACTGAGAACAAAGAATTGACCACATAGGGAATCGACTCCTTTATAGCGCATACAGATTGGTACAGAGTTCTCTGCATCTGCCAGTGATTTATGTCTCTCTGTACTCTCTACTATGCGTGGATCGCCTCCTCTGGCGGTCCATCAAAGAAAGAGTGGGGGGTCAGCGGGTCAAATGGTGTCGAGCGGGGTCGGGGGACACACCACATCAAAGAAATCTTGCGTGCGGTAATGGGGGTGGTTCTAAATACCGTGTCTAATGTTACCGTGACTAATGTGATGACAGGAGCCGGGGAGAGAACTCTGTACCAATGTATATGCACCATTAGAAACGTATGACGTTCACAGCCACTAAATTTCATGCATTTGAAATACAAGATGGTATGAAAGTTGCTAGACGGATGTTCTCTCTACGAATGATCGTCTATTTTCTTGATTTCGGAATTTCGCCGGTGTTTCATCAAGCGTCTGTCAGGACTGTTTGTGTATGTTATCATATCGTGGGGAAGGACCAGGAAGTCATACTTTGACATGTGCGTTAATTTCGTGGCACTCTGGAAAACGAGGTTTTTTTTATGGTAGAAAACAACGGAGATTTTTTTATCAAAAACTTAACTTATGGCGGTGCTCGGGGGCTGTCTGTATTATGAGAAGTGATATCTGAGTCTGTGAGTCAGTATTATGAGGAGAGTGTGTATTCTGTGAAGAATTTAATTATTATGAGGACTTTTAACTACACATGAATAAAGAGATATTTCATTATCAAATTCAGTCTACTGTGAACAAGATTAAACGCTTACAGTTGGTTGCGGAAAACAAGAATCATGTGGTATCAGGAGTTACGTTTTGGATAATTTTGAATCACCACGACTCGGCTAATACCTATAGAGTTTTCGTTTGGAATGTATTTTAGGGAAATAGTATTATCTTTTATTAAAAATAAAAAGAGAGACAACAGATCTAACGGTGGGGAGGGTCTGGATGGTGCAGATGACTTTGCCTTTTTTGACCTGGAAATCGAACAATTAACCAAAAAAGACTAACGTATTGGACAGTTAATCAAAGCCCAAGGGTCTTTCTGTTGTCAGAGATAAGATGAAAAACAAAAGTGTTGGGAGCACATTAGATGTGGTTAAGTTAAACGATATATGAAATTTTACAAACATGGAGGTCTTGGTAAAGGAAGTGGAGCTGGTCAAGAAAGAAGAATGAGAGAGACAGAAGCTCAGAAATGTTCTGTGGAAATCTGCTAGGAATTCCACAGTAATTCTGGACGTAGATCTTACAAATGGGGTGGAAAATGGTAACAGTTTAAACTTTTGTTGAAATTTTCCCTAAACAGTTATTTAATGGTTTAAAACCTTTGTCTGGTTAGATTTCACAATTTGCGAGCAGGATTGACTTTTCAAGGCTTCTGTCAAAACTTTGCCGTAATTCTTCGACAGCAACATCTGAAACGTGACTTTTCCACTGAGCTTGCATGACGCAAAGAACTGCCCTTTCACACAAAATTATTTTGCCCATTCTAGGAGGTCTTTTGCCGTAATATGCGGGCCAGTTTTTGTGAAATAGAATATCCGGCATTTTTTCCAATATTAAAATGACATAATCTCCCTATCTGAATTGTTTATTTTTTACCTTTGAAAGTTGTTATTTTCGAGTGGTGTGACGTATCAAGTTAACTATTTTTACCCTTCCGGAACAAAGTGCCTTCACCAAAAGTTGCTACGATTAACAAGATTTTTAAAAAATACTTTTTTTTTATATTTCCCAAGTAATTCTGTGATCTTCTGTACACGCCTTTGAGAAACTATGTTTCTATACTTCCCACACATAATATTTTATCAAATGGATAATGCAAAAAAATATGAAAACAAAACCATTAAATATGTGAAAGATATATGTATATATGTTCAATAATGTATCGAAAAATACAATAAGTTGTTGAAGAGAAACATTTTCGCAAAATTTTAAAGCATTTTGATCGTTTGTTACAGCAAAAATAAAACACTCCCGTTTTATTTTAAGAAAACCAATTATGAAGGAAATGTTTAGGATCTCTCAATCGAAAGAGTATATTTTGAACCACTTCACCATAAATTTTAAAGACTACAATTTACAGAACAGATCATGTGTTATCTGAAACTGATAAACTATAATCGATTGAAAAGATAAGAGCTTTTAAGAGAATATTGTATAAGAAGTCTCTTATATAAAAATCAATAAATAATATGTTACACAGAAGAAGTATCCCACGAACATAAATCAATAAATTCTGAATTCAAAAGCTTAAAAACACATTTAAGGTTTATTTTAAGTCTCTATTTTCTCTCAACATATATTAAGAGTATGGGTATAATCTAAAATCGTGGATATAAACCCCAAATCTCTTTTAAGTTTGCAAAAGATTTATACATTTTTACCAAGTGAATACCAAGAAATTATAGATGTATTTATAATATGTATTCAGAGGGTGTCTCGTAATTAGAACAGCACAGCTAAAACAAATAGCGTAAGGAATTAAAACCAACTTTCAAACTTTATAACTTTAAACCAACTTAAGTAACTTTAAAAATTTCAGAGATTTTTTTCCTGTTGTTATCTGTCTCTCACTCTCTCTTTCTGTCTGTCTATCTATCTAACTGTCTCAGTCTTTTTTCTCTCTCTAGATCTATCACACTACCCAAATATACATATGACACACAGACACACTTGTAAAAAGATCAAGGATAATAATTGACACATGATAAAGAATTAAAACGTATTGAACAGATTAATTCAGATTTATCATAGAGACAAACCAATATCTGTGAATTCTGATGATGTCAGGTGTAAAAGTACATTATAGATTAACTAGCTGAATACCCGTGCTTCGCTACGGAGTACATTCAAATTAAATACAACGGTAAATGTATGCAGTTAATGCAAATATAATATATATATATATATATATATATATATATATATATATATATATATATATTTATTTATTTATTTATTCATAAAAAAATCGTAACGGATATTTTTATAGACAAAATAATGTAGAGAAATTATTTAATTTAAATCTAATAGAACATACTAAAGAATGTAGTAAAGTTTGAGGAACATTTCTTTTACTGCATCTTAATATTTTTTCTTTGGATAATGTCTAATCGTCAGCACATTAGAAAAAAAAATTGTCAATTTATTTCGTTGTTATGCATGTGACGCAAAATTAGCTTAAAGTATCACAAAAAGAAAAGAAACCACGTGTTCATCATTTAATAAATAAAATTCTAAAAATTAATCTTTAAAAATTCACCAAAAATCAGAAAATTGAGGTAAAGATTCGAAAAGATTTCATTTTAAAGGAATTTTTAGGATATTTCTCGTGATGTAAATTTTATAACCCTCGAATTATTATTTTAAATGCAAACTTTAAAGAATGTTACAAAAATAGCATAAAAATTTAATTAAAAAAAATCTAAGAAGAATGTGTCAAAAATCTTTCTTATTGCACCCCTACACTAGCAGAAGAATCGCCATGCAAAATTTCAACCCTTCAGGTCCAACGGTTTGGTCTGTGCGTTATCTGTCAGTCAGTAAGTCAGTCAGTCAGTTACGGAACTGTTTTATGTATATAGATAAATGCACTTTGCCGTATATCATTTTAAGAAAACCCCAGGTGAATAAAATTGTTGTCATCTACAATCAGAAACTTCTGAAACTGAGAATGACGCCGAGTTGACAGTCAGTTTCAGGGTAGAATAATCGGATTTCTTGAAGGAGGGCAGTAGTAGACCAAGATCGCCAGAGCAATGAATGCGAACTGATATTCATTTGCAGGTTTTGTAAAAGATCCCACTAACTGACGTTAAACAAAACTTCTGTTTGACTTCAATTCAGGGCAAAGTCACAAAGAGTCATGAAACCACGGCAAGATCTGCTCGTTTCTCGCCTCATATGAAGACGTCTGTCTGGCTATTCTGAGCAATTCTATCAGACGCTTCATAGACATTAACTTAGAGACACGCTGTTTAACATATTAAAAGGGCAGGTGATCCTTAAAATTATTTTCTGAAGGTCCCAAAGGCAGTTCCACAAAATTATCATAGTATCCGCATGCAGTTGATCTCTATGATCATTTTGTTAAGGTCCCGAAAGCCGTTAAACCACGTTAATAAATAATCATTTAAAAAATAAGTTTGTTAAGGAACTGAAGATTATTTAACTAAGTAAATTGCATAATTTTTTTTCCCTTGAAGCTTTTACCGTGAAAATAATCCTCTTGTACTCTTCACTATTTCACTCTTCCCCACATGTAGATTTATCTATAGAGATGTGTTTATATACCTTTTACAAATGCGATGTTAAATCTGCACTTTTGATTGTCGAATCAAAATATAACAGCTGATTATCAAGTATAAAAGTGTATGATGGGAATTAATTCCATTATCTAACAATATATAGTTTGGTGTGAATCATTTTAGATATCCAAGCAAAAACAGAAAGATTTATGATCTGATCTGCAAAATCTCCTAGTTTGCTGAATTAGAGTTTTTGTCAACAAAACATTAGAACATTTTACTTTCACGTAATCAGTTTCCATTCTAATTAGTATTTAGCAAAAGCTGTCCATAGCACTCTAAACCAACCAACTTTCACGAAATCAGTGAGACCTTTTCTGTTACACATGTAATTCAGTTCAAAGAAATTCATCAAAATTTTAGGTTTTTCAAAGAAATTAGTGTTTTTTTCAATTGTATTCGTTTCTTCTCGTTCATGCATTTCATTAATGTACTTACACCTACAAAAATAATCCTTATGTTGAGTTAAGAACACGGTAAAAATTTATCTATTACAGCTCAAAATATTGAAGTACCATTTCAAGAATTGATTTCTATTTTTGGAAAAGTATTAAGAGTTTTAACAGTTTTTCAAGAACAATCTTATCTAATGAAACACTCATCTTATTCCCTAATTACATATGTATTTTCTTTTCATTTTATATGGAAGCTGCTCTTCCCTGAACTTTAAATCTTTCTATTTCTTGAATCAATTTCAAAGAGATTAAACTGAAAATTGCAAATTACTTGGTTTTTCAGTCTTGGGGGATTAAAGTTTTATTTTCAACCTTGGAACAGTAATTCGAATAATATAATATAATATAATGCTATCATGTATTATGGTATAGGAAAACTACCAGTTTTAATTACTCTTTTCAGGATTAACTATTTTACGTTTTCTCAAAAAAGATTATTTTGCAGTATTTTTAGTTACTTTGGAGGTAGTGATATTTATTAACATTTTATTGTCTTTGTCATTTTCTAAAGCGTCTCCTTTAATTTAACTTTCTTTTCACTAGCTTTGCAAAATATTTCGCAACGCATCATGTAATTCAGCCTGAGAAATGAGAAATAATATTTAAAATTAAATAATGTTTAGGAACATGTACGTAGATAGCAATGGTATGCAGCATCTAATAAAAGACATCTCGAAGAGTAGGTTTCTCACTGTTTAGTTACGCACAGGGGATTTTAACTATGAAACTGTCTGACGCTCCGACAAGACTGTACTTATCAAGTATTGATGAATATCTCTATATCTAAAGTCTTTCTTGTACCCTTTCTCACTGGCTCCACCTTTTTATTATTTCTTATTGGCCCCTATATTTTCTACTCTTTTATTTATTGGCTCCTACTCATCTTTCTAGATCATTCTATATCACTCCTTTTCTCGGGGCGTGGTGTCTACCTCCATTACCGCAATTCCTTCTTTTCCCACAGTATCCACGATCGTACCTACATCTGTTTTTCGTTCTTCTCATTGCTGCCAAATTACCTTTCCATTCGCAGTTACCTTCTTCTTTCTTCTTCGAGCCTAACTATCGCTTAACTACATCTTTTTTCTCTTTCCCTGTCCTGCTGGTTTACTTAATCGTTGATTCCTTTTTCATGTCGTTAACCACTCTCTTTAAATTGACTACCTTCATCTATGCCGCTTCCTGTTCCCATCAGTTATGTGCATCTTTGCGGTTCCTAGTGCTATTCCCCGTTCTTTCATTTATCGTTCCATGGATTTTTCTCGATCTTTCTCCATTTTTACCTCGTTTCCATTTTATTTTAATCTATACCTCTTTTTGATGTCGCCAAACACTCCGCGACATTGAATGACTTTTTTTTTTTAACAGAAGGAAAGATTTTTAAGGTTAGCGTGCGAGCTCTGGATACGAGCTGCAGTAGCCATTTTCGACTCAGATTTTTGGGAGAAGATTGTTATATTAGATAATTGATGCTTGGTACTGAAATTTGATGTTCATTTGCCCCAAAAAATCTATAAGCAACTTTTTCAATTCCTACTATTAGTTCACACTCTCCCTATATATATCTTGTTCAAATTTTCAATCGTTAATAAAATACTTTTTATTCATCCACTCAAGTTCAAATACATTTTTTTAAACTTGTAGTGGATGACACTTGATGTTAATACATTTTTTTCAAATATTAATTCATTAATTAAATTTAATTAATCGATTTTAGTTTTAGAACTAGAGCGTCTCTTGCTCTTGAATAGTAATTTCCCTGTTGTTACTCTGTAAACGGTAGCACTGCGGTAGCGCGGGCTCCTCCCGTCCTGTAGGTTGCGGGATCGAAACTCCAACCTGACAAACTTTTTCTCTCTCTTCCCCCCCCCTCCTAATCTCGCACAGTAGGCAAGGTTCTGGCAGGTAATCATTTTTTTCAATTCCTACTATTAGTTCACACTCAAATTTTTCTTTTTTGACCTAAGTAGGAATTGACTTTAAAAAATTTTGTTTTTATATTACTTGTTTCTATTGAATTTACATTTAGAGTCACTTGTTGAGCATACTAAAATATGAAGTGCTATTGAAAGGAAAACAAAGTTTAAAAATCTTTTTGGTTGAGTTTTTGAGGATGAGATTTAGGGTTATTGGTGTGATATCCTGCAGTATACACTACATTTGTAAAGTTAGCTTTAATCAACATGTGGTTGAGCTTGTTTAGGTGAATATTTAGATTTAGTTGTATGAATATTAGAATTTCGTTGGTGTGCGCTCTAGTAAGCCTAAAATCGAAACATGCGTGGCATTTGCAAAGATATCATTAAACGACTTCTTGTTGGAAATTTTTGAGTTATTATGTAGATAAAGTATCAGATGCAATTAGATATAATTTAGATATAATTTTTTTAGTAAACTTATTTAATTTACAATTATTTTATGTTCTAGCTTTGTTTGATTCGTATCACTGCTGTATTAGAGTAATTCAGTTAAGTTAAGACTAAAAATTACAAAAACGTCCTGTCAAATTTTGAAATTTAATTGCAAGTTTGCATTGTTTATTAATTAAGTTATTGATTTAAAGACTTAACCATAGTTTTCTAAAAGAAGCTTGGTCAACGCTAAAAAAATAGGCATATGAATACGTAATCAGAACTTCTTATAAAATTTGCTATTTTACATTTTTTTCCCTCACTATGTATATTTCTAAAAGAATTTGTAGAGGATCTATTACTTATTATTACATTAAGAGAAGTCGTAGAAATATGAACGAATACACTTTTCTAAACTGCGACAGTTTCACGAAGCTTTGTCAATTTGCCAAACTTTCCTTTTACATCTGCGACTTCTTCATCTTACTACACTTCAAATTTACTGACAGCAATGCAGTAGTATCAATAACATTAATAAAATAAAGAAACGTACATGCTCTATCATGTCCATTGTTTAATTTCTTTTTTGCTATGGAACAAGATATATGAAACTAAAGAAACAATATGTATAGCAACAAGTAGTAATGGAAATTTATGGAAAGGAGTACAGAGAGGAATTTACTGCATGTGTAAGCAAATTAAAATACATTTCTTTAATTAATTTACAGCTCGGAGGCATGATTTATAAAATGAAAAGTTTATAATTTAAGTAGATAATTAAATAGTTATAATTAGCTTGTCATTCTAGTGACTCAGAACTTGGTGGGTTTGCAAAATATTGTCTAGCTTTCTTTCATGCACCCTAAAACTCAATCATAGATGCGTTTGTGACTTTATACCTTATGAAAACGAATTCCGTAAATGTCTAAATATGCTTGAAAAACCATCACGTGGCTTGAAAAAAAAAAAAAAACCCTGAACTGCTCCTTTTCTAAATCTTGTATCTTTACATATTAAAAAACTGGGCCGTTGGATCAATTTCCAACTATTAAAACGATATGTAGACTTTCATATTTTTACTCCTGCTCTTCCATTATACAAAGAAGCTTCCACTATAAAGCTGGGCTACCGCGGGAATTAGAATCTCAAATTTTGATTCTGACCATTGGTATAGCAACACGAAACCATGATTACCTTAAAAGAAATCATTTAAAATAAGACTAAAAACTACAATATAAAAACATCCTGTCAAATTTGGAAATTTGATAGCAAGTTTGAATTTTTCTACTAATAAATTTATCGATTTAAAGACCATCTAGTTTTTGAAGAAGCTTTGTTAAATCAGCAAAAAGTGGCATATGAATACATAATCTGAAACTTATAAAAGTTGCCATCTTATATTTTTGTTTGTCGCCATGAGTATGTCAAATAGATTCCAACGCGTATTTCTAATAGCATTTATAGAGGATTGAAAGATCCCTGAAAAGCAATTGAACTCATTACCATTGAACTCAATACCATTGTTACTCATTACCAAGTTGTTGTAAGACTACGTGATATTTTATTGAAATAGTCAAAACTGTGCTTGACGTCAAAGGATTACAACAGACTGTCATGCAGTAATCTATTTAAAACTTTTTCATAAACTTAACCAATCCCGTAATTCAACGAAATTATACTCACCTCTAAAGATTGCGTTCTATTAATATTAAACTATTAATGAAATTCTAAATAATACTAAGACAAGTTTTCAAGATCTCTCCGACCTTAAAATGGATAATATTCGCATAAAATTTTATATAGAGATAAATTGTTTCAATCACGCACTCATGTTTTCGTAAAAGTTAATTCCTTTCCTTCGTACAGTAATCGAAAGATACCATTGAGCAGATAAGGCATATGTACTAAGTGTTTAAAATTTAAAGGATATTTATACATAAATAATATGCTTTGTTCATAAGCAGTGTAAAGTATTTAATTAATTTTGGTTTAGTTGTATAAGAGAATATACCACATACATTTAAACTGAATTCGTTACAGTTGATGAATAAAATATTAACTCAGATGCAAACATGATTAACATAGGTGAATTAGATTAAATTATGAGTTACATATTTGAAACTTATACCAAAACATGAGGGCAGCATGACTAATGTAAAAATATTACGGCTTTTTCAATATTTTATTTTTTTAAAGGAAAATTATATAAATTATAATTTATATTAAATATAAATTTAACGCAACTACCGAAATTTTAAACGGAAATGTAAATAGAAAATGAATATAATTAGAAGATAAAAATACTTTGCAATTTTTAAAATTTAACGAAAAAAATGATGAAAAGAAATAGCGTATTTAATTCATTCTGGTATTGGTATGTAAAAATTCGCCGTATTAATATAAGCTTTAATTTCGCTTGTAAATGAATTAAATTTTAATTTGAGATGTAACTATCCACATAAAATTATAACAGATTCACCTATCAGTATAAAATGATTATTTTTCACATCTGATGACAAATTAGATTGAAATGTATCGGAATAATCAGTTTAATATATTTCAGAATTTTAAACATTTACATATGAAATTAAAAGAAAATTTAGACATCTACTAAAATTTCAGACTGAAAAACATAAGAAAAAATATAATCATCATAAACACATTTTGTAATATCATATTAGTTGCTCATATAGAGTTTTAGAAACGTAATATATGATCGAAACTGAGGTAAATTTTATGCTCTAAAATATCTTTACAGTCAGTCCCCTTAAGACCACTTTAAAATAAATTCGAAATTTAAACTTTAAATTCACGTAAACATCAACTTGCAATATTTACATTGAAAAATAATTTTACTCTAAATTTTTCAGATGTCCAAGATGTTTCTATCATTATTTCAACTTCCATTTAAAATATTTGGTTAGTACCTTAACTTGGAAGAATATTCGTTTTTTTTTTTAAATTGAAGGTATTCACTAATTTTACCCGATTTCTTTGTAATCCCGAAACTTTCAATTTTATGTTTCCACAAACAGTACGCATTGATATTGATACTCCACAAACAGTACATTTATTGACATACATTACTAACATCAATAAACAGCGTACATAATTAATAAAATTTATCTCAACGTAATATTTTTTATTAAATTCTAAAAATTGCAAAGCATTTTTATATTCTAACTATATTCGTTTTCTATTTACATTTCCGTTAAAAATTTTGGTAGTTGTGTTAAATTTATAGTTAATATAATTTATAATTTATATAATTTTCCTTTAATAAAAATAAATATTGAAAAGGGCATAATATTTTTATGTTAGTTACACTGCCTTCATGTTTGACAGAAAAAAGGAAAAATTGTATTGAAAAAGTTTACCCCCGAAAATGTTTATGGTCCTGAAAATCGTTTTTCGACAAATGAAGTGGTTTCATCACGACTTTTAATATCCCAAAAGTACCGCGGGCTTTACCTAAAATTAATCAATATTTCAGAGTACAGCTGGGAACGAAATTCAATTTAAGGGTAGAGAGAAAATTATGAGGTAAGAAAACTGCCTCTAAATGTCCACTCTCGAGATTGCCAACTCTCCCAGAAACTGCATTAGAGATAATTTATATAAGTGTTACTGTGAAGAAAGGTACAATTTAAAGGTATCGAATCGTATAAGATAGGGTCAGCAAGGGAAAATAAAAAACATACGTTTTATTTATTAAAGTGCTGATCGTATGTTGCAAGATTTAAAACATACTTTCTTTTTTCCAGAATGATATATATTATTTAGTCGCAAAGAATTAAAATGTGATAAGTTGGAAGAATAAAACAGCTTTTCAAGTTGGTAATATTTCAGATGAAAAAACTAATGTGACTGGAAAAATTTAATATTGTTTTCAATAAAAGTATATTAATTATATCTTCAAATTCGAGGGGAAAATTATGAAATAAAATGGCCAGAAACTTCCTTTTTAATGGGTGATATTTAACGAACAATATGGTATTAAGAGTTGTGGCATCACGATAGGTGGTTAAGGTTAATCTCTGAGGCTTTATTAAAACTACTATTACTGGATTAATGACCAAGAAAGACAGAGTCCTAATTATAATGATAAGGCCAATTTTAAAACAAAAACTTAACAAGGGAATTTATTTACAAAAAAAATTAAACATTAAACAATTACAACATATTCAATAAATTTAAGTGCAGATTCACAGCGTACGCTCCCAGACACATGGTCTCAAAAGGAGCTTCTCAAAAAACACGTCTGCTTGGGCTGGATGTTACATGACAATCTCTCGTGGTGTTTTCTTTGTCGGCGACTCTCCCAGTTCCTCGAAAATGCGTCTGTTTTTCAGAGAGGGGGCCGGCAGCCTTGTTGGTGACAGTTCTTCGTAGCGATGCATAGTTAAGCCATCTTTATGGCCCGCCGATGTCAACTCGCATCAAGCTATTGCTAAGAATCTCAATTGACACTTCGGCCCCCCGCTTTCGCGTATCAGCCCATTGACACTGAAGACCAGCCGCTTCGTAGCAATACCTGAATACACAGACGAAGGTTAATTTCCCAGGTTCGGTGCTATTCATTGCTGTGGGGCTCGAGGATGCCGGACAATCGGTGCAGATCCGTCGTCCACTCACGGCACCCCAAGCCACCGCTATTGCTAAGAAAGACAGCTTTACGACTATGGTGGCAGACGCTTGCTTGAGAACCCGATATGCATGGGCGTAACTTTCAGGCTAAAAATTTTGGCGGCATTCACTGGTATCGTTTTTTTTAATCCGCACACGTGTTCGTTCGATGGGAACTGGAAAAGGGTATTCCGAAACATGCACCTGTGCTCCTGTGAGGTCTTGGGAAAAATAACCCCATACTTTCATTACGCTACAGTTAACAGATTTTCTGCCCTTCCTCTGAGAACTATAAAGTATTTCATACTTTGTTGTCATTGAATTCAGGTTTATAATTCTATTAAATAAACTGTGGCAGGTTTTAAGCAACTGTGCAATTTTAATCATCGGTTAGTTACTACAGTAATGTATATCAATAAATAGCATACGATTTGTGGAAACATAAAATTGAAAGTTTCCGGATTAGAAAGAAATCGGGTAAAATTACTGAATACCTTCAATCTTTTTTTCAAAAACAAATATCTTTCCAAAATAAGGAAGTACAACAACAACAATATTATTTTAGTGTAACCCCAATTAAATCACTATTTACCGCTCATCCGAAACCTCTAGTTCCATTCATACTTCAGACGTGCTTCTTTTTGGTTTATCCGTGTTTTTAGTTTTTGCATATTCACCCGTGCATTACTTAGAAAGGGCAGTTAGGAATTCAGTGTATAATCCATATAGAAAGTAAGTTCACGGATTTCTGCGTCCCGCATTAAAAAAATTAAACGGCCACAGCTTTGACTAAAAGTTTGATATCTTTAAATAAGAGACATTTGATTCAATGCAACGTATCCCTCTTTTTTTCTAATAATAAATCAGGCTCTGATATCATTCCCTTTTAAAGACTATAAATGTTCAATAGTTTCTCTAAGAACATTTTTAAATCATATTCCACCCAATATGTCTGGATTATTGATTGAAAAACGGTTATTTTTAATCCATAGACCCATTTAAAATTTTAAGAATGTTGAACAGGTTTACAAAAGGCGTTCGCATTCCACACAATCTACTTGGTTATAGTTTCAGAGTAAAGAAGAATTTGATGAATTTTCACAGCACGGTAAGCATCAGCTTCACAATATCTTTATAAATATGGTGTTACTTCAGTACTAAAAAGTAGAATACTATAAACTCTTTGTTAGCTGAGATTCCATATATTTAACAATTATTTGTAGAGATTTTCATTTTAAAATGTTAACAAAGAATGGAAATGAATAATCGAATGTTATTCAGAAGCTGTTTTCGACAATTTCAATTTGATTTTGAGTCACAATAACAATAGAAAGACACATGATAACAAATTACTACACGAAACCAACCTAAATTATCATACGATTTACTACGCATTGTGAGTGTTTTAAAAATACGAACTTAAACGAGTTTTGATCCGAAGGTTATCTGATCATTAATTTCGGAGAAACATATTCGCACTTTGCATTTGAATATCGGGGTGAAAAATATATAATGATACCTTGTAAAAGATAAACAATCAACATCAGTAATAAATTTAAACTTGGGCAATTTTGAAACTGGTTTTTAACATGAAATCGAAATGACTATTAAATGTAGGTACTTCCCCAAATTTTAAAACTATAATCCCGTGTCTGAAAGGAAACTCCATCATTTCAGAGAACAGTCGCAATGTTTTAAACTACCTCTGCATCAAACATAAACAAAATAATGAACTAATATTTAAATCGCGCCCATAAAACATGATGTTTCCCGCCTTTTCCTGAACTACTTGACGGCTGGTTTAAGGAAAAAGTTCATTACGAAACCATATTTATCTGGATATGGAAATATACGACTAATCTGCACCTATTTGCTTCGAAAAAGTGACAGAAGAAAAAGAATACTTCATTCTTTAGAAACTATTCATCCAAAGTCGTCCAACACATTAATAAAAGACTATCATGCTTGAGAATTTCTAAAACAAACACTATCTAAATGCAGAATTAAGGCCTCCTATCAAAGGAAAGAGGTGTGGAATACTTTAACATCAAGTAAGGCATTTTAAATAATGTAAACTTCTTCAATTCCACAATAAAATTAAAAAAACGCTGGCTAAATGTTTCATAGTCATCGATAGTTTATCACCAGGCTGATTAGCATTGGTGTGATCGTCGCAATGAACAATATTCAAATCATCATTCTATTCAGTCTGGTCCCCCGGGGGAGCCTGTAACCCCTAGAAGACGTGTCCCCAGGTGGCGGATCGGGGAATGCCTGCACTGGAATTTCCACTGGGTGGTAGAAGGGAAATTAAATACTTTCCGGGGACCAACAGGTAGAAGTCCAATCATTTTCGAGGCAATAGCACCCCTCTTCTATGAACAGTACATTCTTTTTTCTTGTGTCTTCTTCTTGTTTTATCATTTTCTTTTTTCTTCTGAATTATTCCTGGACACCACCACAACAACAACAACAACCATTGTCGTTTTTAGGCCCAGCACTTGTGAATTGTTCATTGCTACAATCACGCCAATGATTTCCTGGCTGATGATTATCTATTAATTAGTTTGAAACATTGAGCCACCACTTCAATTATACTGTGTCATTGAAGAAGTGTTCTCTACGTAATTTTTTCCCATAAGAATCTGTAAGTCATAGGGTCCTTTTACTTAAAAATCTAGTAACTTACTTAAAAACATTCTCAAACTCACTGGGATATTTTTAAGTTTTACTTAAAAACGTTCCAGCGAAAGGGCTATCAGATAAGATACTTAAAAATGTAAAATTTTAATTTTGATTAGCAGCTATAATTTGTGGAAAGTTGTTTTGAAAATTTGCAAGCACCCTGTGTACACGATTTAATTTTTAATGCAAATTCTTAGGAACTCATATTTCAGATCATAGATATAGGTGGATTTCACCTTTAACTACAAAAGAAGATTAAAGATGGATGCAAAAATTTTCATAAGAGCTACAGATATAAATCTGACCCGCGCTTTAAATAGATTCTGGATTTAAGAAAAATAAGCTGTCATAGTTAATATTTTACTCACTGTTTTTTATTCAAAATCCTTTTAGCTTTTTTCTCAAGGAGTTTCATTATTTATTATCATGGTCCGCGATTTCCTTTATGGTGTACAATGAAGAATTCAATCATAATAATATTTCTCGATAAAATTCTGAAAAGAAACCCATTTATTTGCCAGATCCATGAAAAATAATGAAACTATTATGTGAAATTTCCTATTCAAGAGATAAATCACATCAGCTTTTAAACGGAATAATAACACTCAACTCAGCTTTTCAATTCAATCTCTGGTTTCTCTGAACTGTCAGAAGATAACATATATTTTCCGAATAATATTTTTTATCATTATTGTTCTGTTATTTATTAGGAAGAAGAACAGATATGCATTGTTTGATGTTTATTCTTTTAAGATAAATATTTCCTCGGAAACATAACTATTTATCTTTACAGTATCCTTTTTTGGGGGGCTTTTTCTAGCAGTTAATAAAATGTTTCCACTTTTATTGGTAAGGAAGAATTTGCAACAAATCACTATTTCAAAGTATCTTTTGAAAATGTCAGAAATATGTAAAGTTATATATGTGTTTCATAAGACATACTATATGTGAAACCCTGCTAGTGGTTAGTACGGGAAAAATTTCTAAAGAAAACAAATTACAGAGTTCCCCATTTTGTTACAGGTATTTTAGGTTTTCATTAAACCCATATGCAATCCTTTTACTATTCAGGCTCTTAGGATTTATTCCTTTTGTAGTATAAATTTAATATTTTGATTTACGATTTGAGAGAATTAAGTTTTTGTAGTGTGTGTCTTTCAACAATCTTGTAAAGAAATAATCCTTTATAGGAGAGATCATGAATAAGAAAATACTCTGTTGTTGTTCCCAATGTCCCCTGGTCGGAAGTGCCAGACCAGGTTGATATAGGCTTCGGGTTGAGTTGTGCAGACCCGGTTTATAATATCAACACAAGGGTCGAAGTCTGTCTTGACTAGGTGGCAATATAATAATTATAGTGCCACCTATTCAAGACCCACCCCCCTAGGGTTGTTCGATCAAAATAATTTTGATCGAACAACCCTAGGGGTGACATCTGGGAGGATCGTAACTTCCCCATCCACGGAAAAAGTTCATTATGAAACCATATTTAACTAGAGGTGGAAATATGCGACTAATCTGCACCCATTTGATTTGAAAAAGTGACGGAAGAAAAAGAATACTTCATTCTTTAGAAAATATTCATTCAAAGTCGTCCTACATATTAATAAAGGACTATTATGCATGAGAATTTCTAAAACAAGCACTATCTAAATGCAGAATTAAGGTCTCCTATCAAAGAGAAGTAGTGTGGAATACTTTAACATCAAGTAAGGCCCTTTTACGTAATGTAAACTTCTTCTATTCCACAATAAAATAAAAAAAACAGTGGCTAAATGTTTCGGAGTTATCGATAGTTTATCATCAGGTTGATGAACATTAGTGTGATTGTCGCAAGGGACAATATTCAAATCATGATTGTCTTATAACTGACCTCATATATCCGTTACAACTGACCTCATAGAAGGACTTTACGGTCTATGGATTTAACTTGCCCATATCCGGCCTAGACACGAGGGTATTTAATAGCTCTTGTCGGGATTCGATCCGAGCATCCTCAGTAACGAAGCCGACGCGCTACCGATAAGCTATCTTTGGCCCTCAGAAAATATTCTTAGAGTACTAAAACTCGCAGAAAATCTTGATAATTTATCCTCTAGGGGTATTAATAATGTCAGTTGGAATATTTATTCAGATTTTACTAGGCCTTACGTACTGTCATGTGTTGAATACTACGAAGCGTACGTAGAGTTAATGTTCAAGTTCGTCTAAGGCCAGCAGAAGTTTTACAATAGAGTCCATCCGAGCCAGTTTCATTTTAAGGGGACAGTGGACCTTCAAAACTATATTTTTTGTTTTGAATGGATTTGCTTGAAATTTGAATATGTGATTAGTACCATAGATATGTAAAAGTGGTTAAAATTTAATGATGAAATACTAATAATTTATGAATAATGAATTATAAATTATATCAAAAATTGGCCAAATTAAAAATGTTCCATGCGCATTTCTTTTGCATATAATATGGTAATTTTTATTTGCACGATACCTTATAGAACTAACAATGAAACTTATTGCTTATTTTAAGCATTAATTAAAAGTATAAAGAGAAAAAAATAATAATAGTGAAAATACCCTTTTTATGACGTAAAATACCTACAAATCACCTTTTTAAGTACAAAATTTAGAAATTCTGAGCTACGAAGAATAATTTTTTTTCAGTAAAATTTATTTGATATACAGTTAAGTATATACAGAGGCTGTTCGCACATTTTTTACATGATTTTGGTAAGCGGTAATAAAAAATCGTTTGCTGCAAAAGAAATAATTACAATTGTACTATGTTTTTAAAAGTCAAAATTATCGTCTACGGCTTGAAAGTTTTGTTTTTATTAAAAATGGCGTTTTTAACAAAGCAGTGGTTCGAAGGCTACATTTATGCTCTTTCCGAAGAGAAATATGCATACTCCGTTATCCAAAAACGATGTGAGAGTCACGGTTTTGTGATATCTAAAGCGTCGATAGGTAATATCGTCAACAAGAAAGGGAAAAAACGTCAAATTGGAGCCTCAAGTGGGACAAAAATTCCAAACAAGTATCCAAGGAAAAAACGGACATCTTCGAGTATTGCAAAGGTACGTTGTTTAATGTTAAAAGAAAATCCCCCTAGTCAAAGGACAGTTGAAAAATCATTAAAATGCTCGGTGTCCACTGTAAACAAAATGATAAACGTTGATTTAAATCTTAAGAAAGCGAAAAAACGCGATGTGCATCGTCTTCTTCCAAATCATATCGCTGAACGCAGGACACGCTACAGAATTCGATATGAGAAACACTTATCCAAAGAAATGTGGAAAACAATTGTCACAATAGATGAATCATGGGTGTATTTAAATGATTGCAACAAAAAAGAGCCATTTATTATCATAAAAGGGGAGAAAACAATTTAAGTACATGGTTCAAAGAATAGAAAGAAAGTTTTTATAAGGGATTCATGATTGTTACTGGTTTTTCTTATAATGGCAAGTTAAAAATAAAGAGAGTGGAAAAAAATGTCAAGATTAACTCCAAATACTATCAGGAACATATTTTATCGCCAATTTTTCTGAATGAAATACCATCGCTTTACCCACAGTGCCATCAATCTGTGAGACTCCATCAGGACAAAGCTAGCAGTCACACATCAAAATCCACTGTAAATTTCCTAAAAGAAATGGAACAAAAAACTGGTATCAAGGCCATACCCTTTACTGATATCCCTACTAAATCTCCATTAAAAATCTGCATTATCCAAACGTCGTCCCAAAAGCCTTACAGGACTCTGGAAAGCTGTTCAGGAGGAATGGGATAGAATACCTCTTCTGACACTTCAAAAGACATTAATATCCTGGAAATTGCGGTTTCGAAAGATAGTTCAGAATAAGGGATGTCGAATAGAACATTTAAAACACAAGAATTTTATGTAATTTAGTTTTGTGAATACAATATACATCGTATAAAAAATGTGTGAACAGCCTCCGTAAAACTTAAATTTCAAAGCAACACTATAATTAGAACTGAGCATGGAGCAAGCAGTTTGAATATTCGTATGACATGAAAATTTTTATTTTGAGAAAAACACATTCATAGTAACACACATAAAAATTTTTTTTTTCAACACATTCCTACGAGTTCGTAGTTTCACAATTCAACAAAATGAAAAAATCGAATTTTTCGGACAAATTTCGGAATTTTGAAAGTTCACTGTCCTCTTAAATTTCAATGTGGCCAAGTCCACCCGGGTCCGATACCCTCGCAGTTTATGTCTTTCTGTCAATGTAAAAGGGACTCTAAAGCATTTTAACTCTCTTTACTACAAGCTTTGTTCATGAAAACATTTTGAATTTTCAACGTACATTTCCTAGCTTTTTTCCTAATGCTAATAGGTAATGAAAGTAGACGTACCTTCAATTATCATCCCATTTCCTCATTTTAATTGTCTACAGACCTTTAGTTAAAGTTCTGAATAAGGTAATGCGGTGTTCTTGTAATTTTGCAGATGGCATAAACGAGAATCTGAATTTGCTTCTCGATTTAAACATCAGAATTTGGAATTATAAACAGCTCATATTTCAAAGACGGTGTAAATCGGAAAAATAATTACTCTTTGCACGACGACAGATGTCTGATATTCAAAGCGCAAAAACAAAAACATGAGAAAGAATGTCATTCAAACCTTACTTCCATCTCCATGGATCGGAAGATGTTTTTTTAAATCTGAATCACTTTTCTTTAGCATTGTCATTAAACACCGTCAAAGCTGTCACTTATAGCTGTTATTCCTTTAAACTCTCAAAACACAACTAGTTGTAATTGTTAGTCCGTTACATAGATAAAACGCAAACATGTCTAGTTGGTCACTTATCCCTTAGAAAAAAATTACAATTTTTTTAAAGGAAAAGAGGTCTCTAAAATTAATTTTGTTTAGTCTTTAGCAGGGTGCTCAACGACGAGACCATATGTATATATAACATATTATATTACATTATACCGACAACCTTATTGGTACGTGGCAGAATCCATAAATTATATACACAATTCTCATTTTGTTTAATTTTTTTTAGATTTCATCAAACTTTAATATACAAACCTTCTTAAAGATTTCATGCTAATATGTACATGAGATCAGCTGTCTCTCCCTAGTACCTACTTATTTTATGCATTACATTAGAATACAAAAACGTTATGATTCAAAACCTTTTTGTTGACCTATGTTTATTAATTCTAACCGTAGATTTTTCTTCGATAATATTAATTTCCACTATAGTCCCATGTGTAAAACATCCACGTTATTTCTTTTAAAGCTATGGGATTATTTAAACATATTGTACCTGTACCAAATATCCCTTCTGACGCATGTCTACAACTAAATCACTGATGTGAACCAATATCGAAATTTACATCTAGTTCGACAGCGTAAGGAACAAGATGTGTGTCTTATTAATACTATACCAAAATTTGTTGTCCTGATACTACGCAATGAGATTAAAAAAAAAATTCAGGTAATCTCTACCACGGGTTATTAAGGTAGGATTATTTATCGTTGCTTACCCCTTTTTATGTATATATGTATGTATGTGTTATGTATATATGTATCTATATATATGTACGTATGTATATACAGTCGATTCCGGTTAATCGGACCAGTCGCTTATTCGGACCGAATCCCGTCGTTTAATCGGGCCAACCGGTTATTAGGACCAAAATGATTGCATCCCGATGTGGTCCGATTAACCGGAATCGACTGTATATACATATAGTATGTCAAAATTTTGACTCATTTTGTGTACTTTTCTGTTTAACTGTTTACTGCTTGTCCAAGCGGTGCAGACTGGGTTTGGCGTGCTGCCAAAATTATAACTTGCGAGGTACGGACGGACGGTTTTAGCGTCTGAAATTTTGCTTTTTGCAGGACCGTTATGGATAAACGTAATCCTACGTTAAAAAAAAGAAAAACTAATGTGGATTATTCTCGCAGCGGGGCATTACAAGTCAACGTGGATAATAACCAGACTGGCTAGGATGGACAAAAAATTTAAACGTAGAGAAAGATACTGATAAGTTATCCACACTCTCCGTATCATCATTGTGTACCACATGATAGTTAGCCGCATGATAGGATACGAATAGTTGCTATAATAGTAGCAACGGAAGCTCACATTGACTTTACGACGAAAGACCGACTCCAAGTGAATTTCTTACCAGCATATCGAATTTTAAGACGTTCATTTATTACAGAACATTGTCCTCGCATTCCTGTGCGTGACACTAATCTTGATGCGAAATCCCTTAACCGATGCAAGTTCAGAATATTTCCCTTACACACAACAATTCAAGAGATAAATCAAAGTGAATATACTATTTCCGAATTTCACAGAGACAAGGGTAATATCCCGGCAGTGCCTCTATTGTATGCAGTCACCACGAACGGGATATACAAAAATTAATATTAAACTTCACGGCAACATGAACACTTTGTTTTGAAATTTACTTTACAATAGATTTTGAAATGTTATTCAGATTTCCCAAGTTCTTTGTGTACGGTTTACGCGTGAAATAAATATAGTGTTCCACTTAAAGGTCTTAATCAGTGTTTTCATTGTGTAATATAAGACCTGATGTCTATAATTTTAAAGCTTTTCATACTTTCTTTTGATGGATGTATGTAATGTCACGGACGCGGGCCGAAGAATGAAAGGCTGAGTGGCATAGTTTTGGTTAATGATTCATCTTGCTTCATCTAATTGAGGTTAAAATGGATGACTTGTCGCCCGGCCGTGCATCACAAATGTTTAAATCCATTCCCGCATCATCTGAACCCTCGGACACAAATCATAACACAACATTTTCGAACTACATTTTATTTAAATTCGCCGACCGCTCCGTCGGTATGAATACAGCAAGTGGAAGTACAGGAATCCCTCCTAGTTTTGGACGTCAAGATTTATATAAACTTCAATCCATCACGCGACAAAAGGGTGTGTCTTAATAGTTGATTGGTTTAAAGTTGTTGTTGATGTGCAGAACTGATTTAAATCTGTACTGACGCCGCGCCGCGTCTCTTTACGTAAAAAAGACAGCCATCTTGAATGATTTTTTGCCGAAGGCTGAAATAATGGAATTTAACGTGAATGCCCAAAGGGAATTAAATAACTTAAGGGATTAAAAAAGGGGTATGTAATTTTGAATAGTAAAGTGAGGAATTAATAGTTTTTAAATGTTAAGGGTGTTGAATTAAGAAATTACTAGTTTTTTAATATTATATGTATACACTTAGATAACTGCTATATACTATTCATGCATATTTGAGATTTTTCTGGACGATGAATTAAAGAAAAAATGGAATAAGTCCTTTTGTATGTCTTCATTTTTCTTGAAAATAACAGGACCAGCAAGAAAATTGGGGGATACGCGTATCATGGGGCGTGGCACTGCAAGTCATTGTGGGTAATATATCCAGATAGGCTAGAATGGAAAACAAATTGAAGCTTCAACCTAGTTTTGCAGGAAAATTGATGCTTTGGCGAAAGCTGAAAGATGATTGGACAGGGCAGAGGCTGGGAAAGTAAGGTCCGGGATCCGAGAGTAGACAATGCTGCATATTGAAAAAAGATGTATTGTTTGGCGTACACACACACACACACACACACACACACACACACACACACACACACACACATATATATATATATATATATATATATATATATATATATATATATATATATATATATATATATATATATACCGTAAAATCTTGAGTATAATACGAAACTTTTTTTCTCATTTTAGTCCGTAAAAACGAGGGTGCGTATTATACATGTGTCCAAAAAAAAAGATAAATAAATAAACGTAGTTTTAAACATTTAATAAACGAACGTACAGCAGATGTAAGACATTGTCGCAACACGTGTGCGCGCGCATCTGAGCTCCGTGATTCATCCACCGGTTTACTAAGCAGGTGTTTCTTTTAAACAAATGGAACTCACAGTTCGTATCGCACACGCGTACGTTTAGTAACAGGTCCCTTGAAATAGTAATAGTTCCCGGTTGAGTAGTAGGATAGAAATAATCACGTTTAAAAATTACCAATTTTTAAATGTGAGACGGCAGTGAGAACGGCATATTAAGGGAGGATGGGAAGATGTCATCAAATGAGGATGGCGATATATAGTATTATGACGGCGCCAATAATTATGACATGGACGCAACAAAAATAGATGAGCTGTATTCTAGTGAAAGTGATTAAGGGCCTGTTCACATAGGAGTCGGTTGCGTTACGTTAAGGGAAAGATGACGTTGAGATGAAAATAAATCAATCATAGGCGTTAAAAATTTCATTGCTAATCGTTTGGAGGCCTATGATAGGTTTCTTTCGTCTCAACGTCATCTTTTCCTTAACGCAACGCAACGGACTCCTATGTGAACAGGCCCTAAGACTGATAATTTGACAGTATTGTTTGTTTTAAATGAAAAACTTATTAGAATTTTTCCCCGAATTTGACGTTTTCTTTTCTTTTTATGACACATTTTATTTCTGTTTATAAAAATCTGTGCAATTTATAAATAAAAATATTGTAAAGTTATGGGTGCGTATTATAGTCAAGATTTTATGGTGTATATATATATATATATATATATATATATATATATATATATATATATATATATATATATATATATATATATAATTATTAATAGGACAACACAAAATTTAGTTTAAATATAGTTAATGTCACAAAAGTGCTGGTAACTGTAGTAAATCATCGTATTTTATAATTGTTATATATATTCAAGCAAGCGAATAACAACTTTATGTTGTAAACATTTCGCAGACAAAGAAAGAAAAAAAAATGTTCTCCAAACTACCTCTCATAAATTCTTCACATTGTAAAATGTCAAGTTTTATTACCTGCATTTTGTCAGCAACATAAAAATGCCTTCGAGTTTAATAATAGCGGATAAGTGGAGTCCTTATCACTGATCTAAAAATTTTATTAGTTCAACGCATTGCTATCTAAATTTTGATCACTAGCTTTCAGGAAATTGTCTCCTTCTGACATTAAACTGCATTCAAATAACTTTAAAGATGAATAATTTCGCTATTTCCACCTGAATTCCGTCGAAATCTAAGCAAAAATAGCAGTTTTAGTCATAGAAGTTGATTTTCAGATGTTGTTGAGAAAATGTTCATATATATTTGAATAATGTTCATAATTTTTTGGCGAGACGTGCCGTGTAGCGCAAAATTAGAGAAGAAAAGAAAATCTAGTTTGTTCTTGAAATTATACCGAAAGAGAAGAAATACAGCACTTTGACATAATGATTCAGCTTTCACAGTCTACCGACAATTTTTTTTTTAAATTCTAGGATGGAATTTTCCTAGTAATTCAGGCAATCGGAAAGAATTATTTTTCCTTGTGATATATTTAATATGTATTGAATAATTCTCACAAACATAAAATATGAGATCTCATTATCAGACCTTGTCTCCTTTTGTAGTTTATTTATTCATCTATATTTCCAAAACACAGTTATTCTTACAGGGGGTGAAAAATGACATATCTTTAATTATTTAAGATTATATTATGCAGGTGTATCTAAAGTTTAGATTCTAAACTGTTGTGCACATATGTTTTGATATAAGTGTCAAGAAACAAACTTCTTCAAACTAAATAAAGGATCTTACATTCTATGGTACAGAAAATTTTACTTAGCATTAAAAATTCATCTTTTTCTTCTCACATCATATCTTAATATCTCAATCAATCTCTCTCTCTCTCTCTCTCTCTGTCTATATATATATATTTTTTTCCAAGGGCAAGTATTACAGGACAACAGATATCAGAAAGACAAAATTACAAAAACAAGATAGAAAAATGACATCCGTTAATCCATCAACTTACGTCTGGCAATCCAATATCGCTCCCATAAAGAAACGGGAGGTAGAGCAGGGCAAGAAGCAAGGTGAAGCATGTCCATTTCTTCCTGGTTGTTACACAGGAGACAAAGAGGGTCGGGAGCCAAGTTAATTCTGTGGAGGTGCTTGCGAAGGCAATCATGGCCAGAAAAAAGCCGTAGCATTGCCACAGATTTACCTCTAGGCCACTCAGGGAAATCATGGACATGGGCATACCAGGGCTTGTGATCGCTTCTAGCAACAACAACCTGTGAGAAGGAATACCTGAGGGTCTTTTTGACTATTGTCTTGATGGAATGGTAGGCCAAGTCCTGGTTGTTTAACTGTAAAACAGAAGCCCCCCTTTTCGCTAGGAAGTCAGCAACTTCGTTCCCCTCGATTCCGCAGTGGGCCGGGATCCACTGTAGGACAACTATTTGCCGGTTTTGTAGATCATTTTGCCGTACTAGCCGTTGCCCAGAGTGCTCCACGAGGAGGTAGATCTACGTTGCACTCCTGTCTATATATATATATAAGTATATAAAACGAAAGATATTTTGAAACAGGGCATACTCATAAAAAATTCGGTGTAACCTTCAATTATTGATCTTTATAAAACGTGTAGCTTATGATTTACAAACGTCAATTTCTATAAAGTTTTGAAAGGTGCATTTCTTCTGAAGAAAGCATTATCAATTGCATAAAACCACTAGGTACAGAATTTTTCTGCACTTCACATGCAAATAGTTTTCGGTTAAAACGTTATCTTGATATAGAATTTTATTTGCAAAACTTACATTTTTTTCCATTATGAATTTTTAATAACTATTATACTTCATTACTGAATACGTAAATTGATATTCCTATTTTGTAATTATTATACTTATGTTTAAAACGTGCGAGTTAAATTTATCGTTATAAAATTCTAGAATCAAATGTGATTGCGTGATTAGCTCTCTGATTAAAAAATAAATGGGTAATTTAAAAACAATGCTGTTCTTAATAAATAAAATTTTATTCTTAATATTATTCTACTTCAAATAGAATACAGAAATTTTAAACTATCATATTTTCATTTATGTACCCTTGTTCATTTTTCATGACTGCTAATAGTTTTCTGCCCTTTGGAAATGTACAATTTCTGAATTGTTTCAAGGGAGAAATTAAAGAACAGATATACTTCCTTCCTAACTATGTGGGTACTTAATAATCCATTAGATCGAATACCGAAATTGCGCATTAAAGTGCGTGCTCTTATATCCCTAGTTCATTAATATAAATTTTCGGGAATTTCGTGTTCAACAAAGTATTTTCGTATATTGCACCTAGCATATTTTTCTCCTCGGAGATGCTCTGCTGGTCTTAATAAAAAAGATCATATCGTAAAACTTTATTAAAAAGGCTTCAGAGATCAACTAATATCTTAATAGAGATCTATCTGTTTTGTATTATTCCTAAGAGTAAAATGTTGCTAATAACTACTGAATGTTTAAGGGATTGCTAAAAGTTCTTAGATTAATTGACTGAAACCGGTATATTTTCCCTCTAGGCAATTAAATACGAGCACCATTTAATAGCAAATGTGTGTATATATATATATATATATATATATATATATATATATATATATATATATATATATATATATATATATATATATACATATATATACAATCACGCCGCCTAGATGGAATTTAATTGGTTCTTTGTACATCCAAAATGTCGCCAAAAGTCGCCGAATTGGTCGCCAAGGTTGTCAAAATTCTCGAGAATATTGCCAGAGGCTAACATATTAAAATATAACGTCAAATATTAGTAAATAAATGGAATTTTACACAAAAGAAACATATATTATGGTGACAGAAAATATTTACAACATTCAGACATATTTACAGCTATTTAAAACAATTGATTATATACGCGCAGATCACTCTTCTCGACTTTCCTAACCCGTCTGATGTACGCCCACACAACAAGACACGAAATTCAGCAAGCCTAATCCAGTTCGCTACTGTTTAATGCATTTATGAAAATAGTTCACTGAATCAGTTGACTCCAAATTGTGTTGTGGCGCTGCGGTTTTGCTGTTTATTCAAATTAGTCAATGACGTTTATTCAAATTCACTCCTTCAATTTAGTGGTGACGTCACTTGACAAATCTGACTTCGCGGCTTCCGGAGAAGCACTCGACTGTGATATAAACAAGCAACCGCAGTTCACAGCAGCTCATGCCAATTGAAAACCAGCTTACAGACAGCCATTGACTCCACCCCCACCAGCATATCAACTCGAAGATCCAGGAGACATCCAATCAGAACTGCCCATCTTCACCCTCCTATGTACAGACCAGAAGACTCACTGCTTCACTTTTTGTGTAGCACTACCTGAACTTTTGACGTTCCACAGCGAACTTTTTCTACTTTCTGATCATTTCCATTTCTCCGTTGATAAAATTATAAATATCTGAGTTTGAAGGCGTTGGCCTAGGCAACTCAGTTAAAACACTTGAACTATGGTCCTATGGTCAGCAGCTCAGTCCCTTCCTGTCTTTTTCACGCCCTGCTAGCGTCTGCAGTTTTCCTGGCTTAGTCAGTCCCTTCTTAGTCAGTCAGCATAAGTTTTTATTATGTCTTGATTACTTTAACGAGCAGTTAAAAGTGGAACTTTTATTTTTTTCTTTAATCTTGTTAACAAATAAACAGTATGGAGTGAGATTACAGTTCGTGTTTTCTTGAACACTAGAGTACGTACAAACTTAGGATCCAGAGACAAAAAGGTGTCTTATGCGTGTTACGTTGGTGTGCATTATTGTTGTGAAAATCGCGGTCAATCTTCCACTAAGAACAGTGATAGCCGCTATTCGGCTGGAAATGGAGTCATTTTCCATGGACCATCTTAGATCTTCTGTTTTGAAAACTCCTTCCTTCTTTCTCACAATGCATAGAATGTTCCAAACTCATTCGATGATTTCTCTAATTGGGTGTCAAGAGATCAGGGACCAGATGGTTTTCAAACGGGGGGGGGGGATTCTCGACACTGAATGTCTTCTGGAAAAGTCTTTTAGTCTTTAAAACCTGATACATGAAACTTCCGATATAACACGCATGTTAGCTATCTGTTTTACCAGATGAGATTGTAAGCAAGGCTATGGTATGATATTTAGAGTTTCTCTTACAGGTAGTCGTATTAGAAAAAAGAACGAAAAGGAATAATTAATTAATAACAAGAACATTTAAATACTAGTCATAAATTTGAATATTACTTGAAAATTTAAATACTAATATAAATTTGAAGCTCTAAGAAAAAAAAAATAAACCCTTCGCAGACGGAAGAAGCAAATCCTTTTTTTACTTCCGAAACGAAGTATTTTAGAGTGAATGAAAAAGGTTGCAAATGAAACCTTTTTCTGCCATGCTATCCCGGTGAAGATGAAGAAGCTAAGAATTTTACCTTGCCGGATGGTTTTTGCAAAAAGAAAAATGGCACTGATGAAAACATATGACATCTCGAATGCAAACCTGATTATTACCAGATAATCTGTGGAGTTGTAAAAAAAGCCACTGTTTTACGACTTTTTTCTCCTTTCCAACAACAACGCACTGATACCCATACAGACATATAAATAAATATTTATATTATGTATGAATGAGTATAAATATATTTATTGTTTCTTAAATGGGATCAATATTAACAGGTATAAAAATGAAGGACGAGTTGTATTAGCCAATAAACCTAAAAATTTTAATCCATAATAAATTACTTTGAATAAATCACTGAAATATTCAAAGTAAGTATTTATTATGATATTATCTGAAGTAATATCATGACTTACTGTTCTACTGTGTTATATGAAGTAATATCATGACTTACTGTGTTACTGTGTTATCTGAAGTAATATCATGACTTACTGTGTTAGTTCATGTACACAGTACATGACTTACTGTGTTATCCTAAAAACATCTTACATTATCAGTAAATATTCTAACCAAATTTATCCATTACAAATGGATATTTTTACCATGTTTTTATTAACTTGCTTTCTTTTTTGTGTGTTTGTTTCGTGTGTGTTTGGTCCAGTACAAATCTTGCAATCGATTTTTAACTAACTTCCCGACTAGCTAGACGTTTGAAACTTTTAGAAGAGCTCATAACACGATGACAATGCATTTTTTAATACTTTAGCCATCTTTAAGCAGAATTAAATTAATTTACAGTTATTTTCAGTTAATTTTGTTTTGTAGACTGGTGCAGCCATCTATCGGCCGGCACGGGAACCAAAAGTTAAATGCAAGTTAACTTCCAATTAACTTCATTTTCTTTCAAGTTGATAGGATAATTCATCAAAAAATTTTTAAAAGTATTTATTAATACATAGAATTGTCAAGTTTATATGATTCAACAAAAAATTTAAAAACATGGTATATAAAAAGTTCGTTTTATCTTGCAATTATTATTGCTGAGAATTAAAGTATAAAAGTTAAAAGTATATTGAGTGCATAAATATCGCAAATATTTTTTACATACGCATGCACGTGCATATGATTGTTTATATTTAAACTACGCTTGCAGTTATTTATACAACGTAATATTTTATAAACGCTCTTTTACATTTCTGTATAAAGCATATAGATTACACGAGAGACAGTATTTATGCTAAATCTGTTCAGATAATACGGTACTATTATTTAAAAGTTTTACATTACAAAAATATAATTTTATTCTCTGAAATTTTAAATGAATATAACCTGGGAAAAAATGGCGTTCAAAGGCAACAGCCATGCTATCACCTAAGCTCCCGATGCAATACTATTTCCGTTGTTCATAACTTCATTTCACTAGCCATGTTTCCCCCTCTTTGCTAAATTATTTTATCCCCAATCTAATATTCACAAACCGAAATCATTTTTATTCATCTTGCACTTCTTTTGGAGTTTATATATATACCCCGTTTCTGCAATTTCACTCAGAATAATGAAGCACGAGCTATTGCTGCAGCAAAAGGGGATAATTTAATTTACGGTAAACGCGATGAAATTGAATGCATCGCTTTAAATCTCTGCATCAAAATAAATTTATTTTCATATCACTTCATCAAAGGTAATGTTTTTCGCACTCTGATTTCATTTGCAGTCTTGATTTTCTTTCGGAAAAATGTATGTGTCTGATTTTTTTTCTTTATATATATATATATATATATATATATATACACATATATATATTCTGATCGAATCAACGAAGAAAGTCTCGCATTCTCAGCGATGAAGCAAATAAAGCATTCTCTCCCATCTGGATTTTCTTTCCAGCGTATTTTGTAATTTTGATTTTTGTGATATAATCGACTTAGTGCTTGGTTACGAAATATTTTTCTCGACGGTAAGGAAAATTTATAGGTTTCGGGGTTTGTTTCTGTCAAAAACTTGAATTTCCGTATAGTAATAATCTCGGGAAAAAAAAATACGCGGGAACAAATAAAATAAAATGTATGCGAACATTGGAGCTATTTTCTTGGATGGTATAAATTTTCTATATATTTAAGATCGCGAATCTGGAGTGTTTTTTCTTTTTCAGACAGGTGACTGGGGTATTTTCCTGTTTAAAGGACTCAAAATGTGAAAATTTGTTCAAATATGGAATACGTAAGTAGAATTTTGAAATACTTTTATGCGTGGGAAATTTGTTTATCAGTAAGTTTTTAAAAACTTTTACTGATTTTTTTTGGCTAATGCGGAGACACTTGTTCAGAGACATTAGCAAAGAACCATGGAAATTCTTGATTACTTGATATCTGGGAGCACCACAGATGTGAGTCAATATTGCTTCCTTGGTGCCATCTTCATTTTGATCGAGGACCCCCCAGGAGAAACATCTAGAGGGCTTGCACTTTCCTCCTTCCACTGACCTCATGACTTTCCAGTATACGGAATTAATGTGCTCATATCCGGATTAGATACGAAGATATTTAATGGTGTTTGTCTGGATTCGAACTGAGCAACCAGTCCGAAGTCCAACCACTAAGCTACGTCAGACCCATTATCGCCGATATAGAGGGCTAGAGCTCTGATATAGAAGCTAATAGTCTAAAATTTTTAAAACTGAGAAAAAGAATAAAGCCTTCTATATCAGTGATAATACTGAATTTCTCTAACTTTTTACTGACAACTTGCAGTTACCAAGCCCATCAGGAAGATCTATCGTCTGTCCCGATTTCGGTATAAAATTTAGAATGCTTGAAAGCAACAAAACGCATGGAGCACGAACTCAAGCGCGGATCCATTTGCAATCCTATACACCACTAGCGTACCAGGCAGCCTTGGTCCATTCAGGCATCCATCCTAGATTTTGGCCCCGGTAGCATCAGGTGCTTAACAATGCTGGTTACTACTTTAAAGGGCTATAAAAGTTTCACCCCTGTATCTCTTCTGTATACTTTGTACATACCTAGTTGCCACTATAAAAGTTCCATCCTAGTTGGAAGTTTTATGAGCGACGTGTCTGACGCGGATTCCAAGGTGAGAGTTAACATTAAGTTCTGCTTTAAGCTAGGGAAAACCCCTAGTGTATCCCTGCTCTGCCACATTTCTCCATATTCACCCGATCTGTCGCCGTGTGAAAGGGAAGCTTCAGGAAGATATTGCAGCAATCAAAACGGCTGCGATAGATGTGCTAAGAAGCATCCCGGATGAAGCTTTTTCTGCTTAAACGGTGCCAGTTATGCGTAGATAGCTGACGGGACTACTTTGACTAGACCTAGGGCCATTAAATACTAAGTTGAATAAAGTATTTTTTGCGAGCTCTGTCCTGAAACTTTTCTGAGAAAGGTTTCAGAATTTGATTATTCTCATTTATCTAATTTAAATTATATAATGCAGGGTGCTCGATATATCTGATAGAGATTTCCATTCAAGCATTCATTAATAGGAAAAAAAAAACTTATTTTGTAAATAACCTTCAATTATTTGTTGAAGCTGTTTGATATGCGGTAGAATAGTTCATGAAATTCGTAAACTTTCTGAGCTTGGTTCTAGCTTAGACACGTTTAATATTTCCCATAGAATATATTCCGCACGCAATCAGAATGATATGAATGAAGATTTGTGATGATTGACTCCATTCCCAAGTCTGCCCGACTCATATAGATTCTTTTATTTCTCTTTCTCTCTTCCGAAGATTTATATATCTCCTCCAATGATGTATAACGGATGGGTGTAATTTTTCAAGTGAATAGAGAATCAGAATGGCCTTTTTCACTACACTCATTTTTCACGTTCAAATTATAAGTTACACTTTTTCATCACATATATGTTGTAAAAAAACAATAAGTTTAATATAAATATAAAAAGAATATACGTTTTAAAAAGAAGAATTTAATAAAATATTCGAAATTTCTTTGAATATTTCTATTTGTGAAAAGAGGATATTATATACACTATCAAGTTTGACTTGTCTTTAAACAGTTTATATGCTCTCTGCCAACATATTTAAGCACGATGTTGAGACGAAATGGCTTCTCCTATGAGCAGAGATCAAAGAGATATATGGGCATCCGAGCAAATACTGTACTTGTGTACGTGTTCATGCAACTGTCTATAGGAGGTATTCCTAGGAAAGCCTTTCCCAAATTAAGCTGCGATTCGCCGCTGTCTACTGTCCTTTAAGGTCAAATAATGATCTTGTGGAGAGGAGATGCATTTGCTGGAGGTCCTGTTCTGAAGCTCCGATAGATATTTCATATGTTAAAGATGAGAAATGAAACTATATCAACCATTTACCCTATTAATCCCATGCTTAAATTGAAACAAAATTCTTTCAATTTGCTAGGTGAACAGGAAATTGTAATGATTTAGTGAGAGAAAATTATAATGGGGTCCGAGGTAGCCCAGTGATAGCGTGTCGGCTTTAAGCACAGAGGGGACTTGGTTCGAATTTCGAAAAGCGCCATTAAATACCTTCGTGTCTAGGTCAGATATGGGCAAGTTAAATCCGTTGACCGGAAACTCGTTCAATGAGATCAGATACGGTGGGATAATGTACGATCCCACTAGATGTTGCTACTGGAGGTACTCGGTCAAAATTGATGTGGCTCCTAGTCAAGGTGGACTCCGACCCATGTGGTGCTATTGTAAACCGGAACCACACTCCTCTGCCCGTAAATCCTTTATGAACCTGCATTAACAACAACAACAGCAAAAATAAAAAAAACAACAAATTATAATGATTTAGATCCTTGTGAAGACTTATCAGAAGTTTTATACTTCGCACTGCTGTTTTTGATATATTAAAGGCTTTTTTCGTAATTTTCATTTCAAGAATCTCTCAAATGACTTATTCTTGCAGACAATACACATATAATACAAGTAAAAATCAATTGATTTTGAATTTACATCTTCCATCAAACAGCACGATGATTCATATCGAAAGAAAGCACAACGTTTGTATCGGAAGAGAAGATTTAAACTAGCAAATACT